>BSBK01008699.1:42500-583839 GCA_027943335.1 Chamaecyparis obtusa
TCAGTTGGGTATGTTGGACTAGAGCTGGTACTTGCACATGTAAGACTAGTTGTGCCACCTTTGCATCCACAACACCATTGTTTGCTACATTTTTATTTTTGGATCAATATTTGGTTTTTTCACAGGGTGTTGTATTACTAGTCTCTTTCTTGAGTATTCCTTTCAAAGTGAGGGCTCTTTTTTCTTTCAACCCTTGCTCAACTAGCTCTTCAAAGGACTTAATGTGCTAGGAGTGTAGTTCACACATTAGGTCTAGTTGATAGTTTTCTATGAACATGTGGATATTTTCCTTGGTTGGTAAATGGAAATATGCCTTAAAGGAAATATTTTTCCAAAATTGTAAGAATGAAAAAAAATATTTCCCCATTCCTCTACTGGGTGGTTCAGAGATCCATCAATGTTACTTCCATGACAATGTTTTGTGAATAGTGGGATATGATTTTTTTTTCTAGTTCATTCCATGATAGAGAACATATCCATGGTTGTCCTACTAAGATTGTGTGGAAAGAGTCTCATAAGATATGTGTCATCATGGGCTACATCCATAAATGTCATGAAAAACTCCCTAATGTGATTGCAGGGATCTCCCTTTTCCTTGTACCTATTGAATTTAGGTGCAACAAAGTTGTGTAGGAAAGGTGGCATATTTAGAATCCTATCAAAGGGATAAGGAATGAGGTTTATTGTGGTATAATACCTCTTAGGAGTCCCTATTTTTAGGTTTATGACCTATTGTTGAAGGATTTGGAACTATTAAGAAATTATATCAGTGGGTGTTAGTGTAGTAGATACTATGTTAGGATCTACAAATGGGATTCCATTGTTATGTTATGGTGCATGATGGTAGGGAGGTATATATCCCATGTTTGTAGATATTGCAGCAACATGAGGCAGTGGGACATATTGAGCTATTGGAACATACTGAAGTGTTGGAATATGCTATAATGTTGGTATATATTGTGGTGATGGTATTTGCTAAGGTAATCAGATTTGTTGGGGCACTTGGACATGCTGAGGTATTTGGACTTGCTAGGGTATTTGTACTTTTTGAGGTGCTTGGACTTGATAAGGCATTTTAACTTGCTAAGGTATTGGGACTTGCTGGGGTGCTAGGACTTGCCGAGTTATTATCATACTTGATCTATTATCCATCATTTTATTGAAGAGGTTTATAATTATGGAATACTCAGACATTTTGAGAGGTTCCCCTTGATTGATTTTGGGTCATCTAGAATTAGAAGGGACAATTGGTCAAGGAACATTAAGAGGATTTTGTTGAAGTGCCCTTAGTAGGAGGAGTCCTTACTTAGGTTGGGGAGTTTTACTAGAGGAACTTTCTATGATTATTTGTGAAGTACTTGTTGGATTATCCAAGGTTAATATGGAAGGTGTTTTTGTGGTATCAAGTACAATAGATGTGGGTAGAAAGTTGGAAAATAATGGATTGTTGTACTGGACCCTTAGGGCACTAGAAGATGTGGTGACTTGGGAAACATTTTTTGTGTAACTGGTATATGGGAGGATTTAAGTGATTGGAAGGGGTGTAATTGAGGCAAGCCAAGATGATAGCATATGTATTTCCTCTACTATGGTGGATTTTTCAAACCCAGTGGGTAACTTAGCACCTTTTTGTACAAGCATGTGAAGGTATTTATTCAAATCAGATTCCATCAGGGACTCTATGATAGTCATTAACTTCTCATCTTGTAAACCATCATCAACCTCTTTTGTTTTGCATATAGATTTAATTTCTTTAGAGGAGAGCTCATGCAGTTGTGAATTATTAGCTTGTGTTTTGTTATGGTGCAACAATGTCTCAGGATCCTTGAAATCTAGTGTCAAAGTTCTTGGAGCAAAGTCGATGTCTCAAGTGGGATCCTAGTTGTGGTCTTGGTTGTACTCCATTGTGTCTTTACTCTTCTTGGATCGTGTGTTCAGCATATGCGAGAATGAAAGACAACTAGGGAAAACAAATTATAAGTTTTTTTATTTTTGATTTTGGATATGCAAAGATGATAAGGGAAATGATAAAAAGGAAAAAAAAAATTTGGATTTTGGGATTTTGGGATACTAATGCAAACTAGGAAAAAATATGTGTAGAGTGTAAGTACTCCACCCTAAGAAAGATTATAGAAAATTTGAAGGTAAACCTTCTAAGGAAAGACCCAAATTATATTGAGGACTATCTTGACTCCAAAAGGTAGGATAAAAGTGATAAATTCTGGCAATATATTGTATGTCTAAGACAAATGTTTACCAAAATGATAAGGTGCATGTGCTGAGGAAAATAGATAAAGATGGTGTTGAAGAAGTCAAGATAAAAAGAAAGACCGCTATAGGAATGTCCTATGAAAATGTACCCTCTAATTTGGAAAATGACTTTAGGAAGTGCAATACTTGACCCTAAGTTATGCAAGCTATGTTTTTGGGATTAGTAGATTTTGAGACTATAATGATGAATATGCAAAAAAGAAGATTCAAGCATGCAATATGTGCCTATCTAAGTATGCCAATCACAATGAAATAAGATGAAATATCAACATAATGTTTTTAGGACCCATGTTGGGATAAAATTTCTCTATGTAGGATAATGTTGCAGAATCAATGTTGACTCTATTTTACTTTTGGTAGGATAAATATTTGTAGGATAAGAGTTGATTATGTTTTCTCTTTGTAGGAAAATTGTTGATTCAATTTTATCTTTGTAGGAAAAGTATTGGATATGTGTAAACACTCAACGATCACACACTCGGTATATAGTTGTAGGGAAGACTCAAAAAAAAATGATCAGTGTATCTTCAACAACTTTTTCAAGCTACAAGTTTTCACAAGGTCTATCACAATGAAAGTAGTATAACCTAAGGTCAAATTGGCTTCAATTGTAATGTTATAGACCCATTTCTCAAATGCCTATCAACTCACACAATAAAATTTTTATGTAACTAGAACATGAGAGTCCTCCTTAAGGTGTCTATGTTTTTTACTTTTCTAGGTATTGTTGGCATGTTAATGAAGATCTCTTTCATAAAAAATATCCCTGGGACACATATGATGGGAGTCTTGGGGGGACATTCTTCCCTCCCCTCGCACTATGATAAGATAATGATTCAGAGGTGAACTAGGTGGCCTCTAATTAAAAAGGTTGTCATAATATCTATGGAGTCTACCAAATCAATTTTTACGTGTGTGAGACAATAAAGTCTCTAGTTGACCATGTTGGCTACTTAGGAATACTCACCTAATCCAGACTATCATCAACACACCTCACTCGATCTTGGTTAGGTAAGACCAGAGTTTTCTTGTAGTCTTATTTCTATACTGACTAGAGGGATTTTCTAGTTTGAGGTCTTCCTCTATTCGGTTAAGCGCACCCTCTACACATGCCTCTCTAAAGAAAATAAAATTGTTTCTAATCTAACAGAATGTGCAAGCACCCCAAGAACTCAAGACACTAGGTTAATCAAATTAATCACCAAAAGGCCAAATTTTAGATAATCTAAATCATCCATACAATCACACAAGTTCAATTTTAAACACCAAACAAGATGAGATTTGTCTTGTTCAATTTTAGATGCACCAATATAAAATATATTTTTCCTTGTTCAATTATTAACCACATGTCAATTTTAAGTACTAAAACAAAGTATGAATTATGATGTTTGAGCATGCATTGTTCATTTTAAAGCACCAAAATGAAAGATGGATTGATTTTTAGATGAAGAAAATGATTAAGTCATGTTTCCAAGCCACAAGCTGCAAATAAAAAGTCAATACTGAAAACCTAGAAATTAGTTTTGGAATTCCTTGAGTGAACTAAGGTTAATATCATGACAATTAAAAATTTTCAGCAATTCTCCATACCTTGTCAACATACATCCCTCTCTCTCTCTCTCTCTCTCTCTCTCTCTCTCTCTAGTTCATTGCTCAATGGGTTCTTGAATCTTTACTTTCTTATGTTTAGGTGCCCCACTACATTTTTTCATTACATCATCTGCTTACTTTAAAACAACAAATGTTTTTTTACAATACAACAAGTGTGTCTATCTAGTACAAGTGTAATGTAATACAACAGAGAATTTAGAATGATAGATAAAAGAAAATTTATTAATCAAACAAGTGTTTTATTTAGTCTATACAAGTGTGGTGACCCTATATAGTAGGTGTGATGATTAAGTGAGTCAAGTGCAAAAATCACGATAGGTAAGTGCATCGGTCAGTTTGGTTACCTGTGAAAATCAAGAAATCTAAGCATATTACAAATAATAGAATTTTGATTGAGAATATCAAATTATCAATATTGTTAGTAATACCAAATAAATGATTAGTCATCAAAATAGAAGATAGATAAACCATGACAGAAAATAACCTAGTTAATAAAAATAACAATAGCAAAATGGTAAAAATCAATAAACAAGTGTGTTGCAATTGATTAATGAGTGTGGCATTTTAATTTTCCATGTGCAGTATTTGCATGTATCATTTGTAGCTATGTAATGTATCGATTGTAGTGATCAAGATATGCATGCACATCTCTAGAGATTTGTGTGTGCATTGATGTATTCTATATTTGTGTAAAAAAATTGTATCTGCACCGAAATAGAGCAATTGTCAAATTTTAAAAGGTTAGTGCTTCACATCAGGTTCACCATTTGTAATTGGGTAATATAGGATTTGTAGAAACCTACAGTAACATCAAATTCTCAACTTGAAAGAGGTTGTTAAGCAATTAGTATTCCCAATATCAATAAAGGATGCAAGATAAACATAAAGCATTAACAATAATCAATATGAAATCATTTCAAAACAAATGAATATGCAAACCATGAAATCCTTTCTTGTTGTTCTCATTTTCTATGCAATGTTGGGCTCATAGATTTGAACTCAATATTATCCTAGCACGAGAACCCAAAGAAATTATGGTTACCAAAATCAGAGATTTAGCTCTCTATTTATAAGATTTTTAGGGGTTTCAATCAAGACTCCTTGATTGGTGGGCTGATTGATTATGATTGAAGAGTTGAACTCAGAGTGAGCGAGAGCTCAACTTAATTGATTGATTTATGTAATAGGATTGATTAATCTATCAACAAAATAGATTACAAGTTGACTAATTTAATTGATGGCTTAACCGATGAGGTGGAATAGAGACTAATTTAATTGAACTATTAACTTATTATTGGGGGATGAATTAACAATGTTGATTGAATAGTCAAAATTGTAACTGAAGAGTAAAATGAACGTTAGTATGAATTAGCTTTGGAATAATAATCATTGGTTAAATAAATAAAAGAATATATTTACTTGCACACACTAACTCATTTGACTACAATTTTCAACAAAACTTTCTAATGAAAGATGCATAATTAGATGCATTGTCAAATTCTTTCATTTTTAAAAAAAAAAAATTCTCGAAGTTCGATGAAATTTTAATGAAAATTTTTATTGTTGAAATTCTCACAGAATAGTTCATTGGAATTTTGACAATCAAAATTTTCATCGGAATTGTTCATCAAAAGTTTGACGATCAAAACTTTTGTCAAAATTATGACAAATGTCGGGCAATTTTTTTTGAATGAAATAATTTGAAAATACTATGAAGTATTAATTACATTTTTTAAATGCCAAAATAATAATTACAACTTTTTTAGCCCTTTTGCATTCAAAAATTTAATATTCACCATACTATTAATAAAAACCATATAGTAGATATTGAATATAACCAATATCTCTTACATGCAAAGCACAAATTTTTTAGTTGGAGGGAAATTATTTTTTCATTTTATTAAATTTCTATCTCCAAGCCTTAGGTCATAGTTCAAACCTTCAATGGCCACTAAGATTAAGGAGGGAAATTTTTGTTTTTTCATTTTATCAATTTTTTATTTCCAAGCTCTAAGGTCACACTTCGAACCTTCAATGGCCGCCAAGAGAAATAGATGTGCATAGAAAGAGCAGATTTCATGCGAGAATGATAGATTGGGGGTAATAACAACATGTTTCATGGAGAAACTTTGTAATTAATGTCCAAAGATTCCCATCTTCACTAAGAAGAGGCAGAATGGACTATAAGATATGGTATTGTTGTGGAGACCAAAGGTGAACCACAACCCAGAGAAGGTAATGTATATACTATTATGTACTCTAGGTTGTATTTGGTTTTCTTCCTATTACCATCAATTGTTTATATTAAATAAATCCATTACCTTATTTATTGTGTTTTTATTTCACTATGGTTCTTTCTTTTTGCAAAACATGAAGACCACAAGATAGTAAACAATGCTCTCATTTAGGGTTTCATTAGGGCCAAAGACTAGACATCAAATAAAAATGGTTCAAAATCCTTGCAAAAGTATGGAATTACATCTCAATTGTATTTCTTGCTCGAGAATTGTCCAAGTTTGTTAGTTGTGATTGTAGAGTATTCTTGTAAGACTTTTTGACACATTTTGTCCATCCCTAGACTGGCCAAAACTAAGGTTGGTGTCAATTGGGTCACAATTCTCATATGGAATTAAATAAGAAGTTTAGAGTAATTTGAGATATGTTGTTTTTTTACTTAAGTGAAAGCACTAGGAAAGTTTTCATCATAAATTTAAAAAATAAAACATTTTCATTTAGTTCAAGTTTTACATGATGACTAAATAAAAAGAAACTCCATCTGAATTTTATGATTTGTCATCAAATTTTCCAAATGATCCTTCCTTCATTGCTTAAAACTAGCTCTTATAGAGTTAGGCTAAAATGTAAAATGAATTCATGGTTGTGTTAGTTCAAGTTATGATTGGAACTTAATTTTCAAGTTTTGTGAAGAACCATAGTAGAATATATTTTTAGCCAATAGAGATGAACACTCTGAAGCAAAAGCATGATTCCAAGCCACTGCAAATGTAATAGAAAACAAAGTCACTAACTCAAAAACCCCTCATTAGAAACATAGAAGGTAAATTCTAATGAGTTTCCTAAATAATTGACCCCTATGTTTTAGTTAAAGCTTCTAATTTTCTATTCCCTAGATTCATTTAATTCAAACTTAATAGACTTGAATTTAAAGGATTAAAACTAAAGAAGTCCAGAGTTAATTTTATCACTATTTTTGTGTTTCATTTATCTTCTTATTATTTGTTGTGCTTAAATTATCATGCCTATGAATTTTATAGAAGTGATGATAACAGTGCACAAAGGTGCATGAAGTTGGTTGGAGCAAAATACAAAGAAGATAAAAATGGTTCAATTGAAGCCAAGTATTTCTTATAAAGAATTGTCTAAAAGTTTTAATTTTGTGTGATGCTTTTTACTTCTATATTGGTATGAGAAGAAATTGTTAATTGCTATTTGATTTCAAATAGCCAAAGGCTAAAGTTGGCATGCTTTGCTTGGCATGTTATTTAGAGTATGCCATTTTATAATGAGATGGGTTTTAGATCCTATATAAACAACATTGGGACCTTATAAAAATCAAGACAAAATCTAACATGGTGGCCATATTTTGAATTAAAAAATACATTTTGACATAGCCTCCAAATATGAAAATACACTATTATTTAAATATTCAATAACCATAGAATCTGGCCTTAAATTGATGACACAAATTTTGAAATTCAAATTTTACCCTCTAGGTTGACAGGGATTTCATCTACTATTACCTTTAATAGTCACAACCTCTTCATGACAATAGGATTGACCCTAGAGTATAATTTAAACCTGAGGAGAAACATAAGACCTCTCGCAAGATAGCGCCCTTTCCTTGAGGAATATCAATTTGAATTCATGAATAACCTATTTCTGCATTGACTTCATAACAAGATCTTTGTTATGACTTTGGATACCTTTTGCAAATATTCTAACTCATAAGAATCATGAAATTCATATTGTGGGACAATTAAAACATTTTATAGAATAGTCGTTACCATTGGTGAAAAGGTGAAAATGCTTGATCATTATGTCTCAAGACAGTGATTTATATTCTCTCTATTCTTTGAATGTGACTATCCTATTGTTCATTGGCTTGGATGATCACCATGCCATTGGCACTATCATTTCTCAATCCCCACACTATGATACCATCCTTTTGATGAGATTTTTGCTCCCAAGTATTAACCATAGTCTTCCATGGTTACTAATTTCATATCTTAAGCAAACCCCAACTACTGCTACTATCTATTGGATGATCTCTTTCACTAAGACTATCTCTTTCATTGAGCATCAATCAAAATTATTTCCCTCCACACATCACTAATTATACAACAAACACCTTGATCATCTTATACTCATATTGATCATACATTATTTTACTCTAATGTCTACACTTTTGGTCCTTGTAAGAGCAGTGACATCACTGAAATTAGACATGGAAGATCACTTTTAACTACTCTATCTACATCCTCTTCTTTTGACATGCCCCATCTACTCATTTTGAAGGGCATAATTTCTATGAAACCTTCTATTTCACAAAGTCACAAAGTACTACTAACTAGTATAGTGAATTAGAAGTTGGAAGTATGGCATCATGTGGTGCAGCTTAACTATGCTAGTATATAAGATAAATCTTAGGATATCATGTGGAAAGGATATCTTTTCTACAAAATCTTTTTTCAAGATCTATTGATGATCATTGTGGCTGTCTTTACCAATAAATTGTAAGCAAGATCCTTCCAACTTCAACCGTAGTTTTCATTCATCAACACATTTTTTTTTCATCTCAGTAGTAGGAGGAAATATTTTTATAATATTTTATAGAAATTTGATCTTGTCAATTCTAGTCAACACTTATTTATTACCATCATTATTAATTAGATATCCCAACCCACTTTGTAAAATATGTTCATTCTAAAAATTTCTAGGATTACCTCTTTATTATCTGAAGCATCTTTGGTAATTTGAGGCTTGCCAAACATTCTATCATTCTCATAAAAAAAGGCTTGTAATAGCTCAAACACATCTGCAGTGGATTTGAAAGCAACCAAAACAAGGGATACCTCAAAATCAACCAGCTCAAGTGAATTATGAACTTCTTGTGGAACTTTTTTTCCAAGACTCAACTCTAGAAATTAATACAGACTACTAGAACACCAAGTTCAAAGCTTGGATACTCGTAAATTTTCATGTTCTAGAAATGTACTATTTGGTAGGAGCCAAACAATCTTGTTGGTATGGGAATCACACATAATCACAGAAGGAATAAAGCCAAGTGTTCTTAGTATGCACAAATGTGGAAGGAGATTTTGTTTGATATGAGTATCCATGAGCATTAATAAGTCTAGAATCTACATAATAGAAAATGAGTGTAAATCTTTAACAAATTCAATTTTTCTAGACCAAGAAACTAGGGCAATGGAGAATGTCAATTCAAAGAGTGAGTATCCCTATTGCACCATCAAACCAATGCTTTGATCATTTTCATTAGTGACTTTTATCATAAGAATGTATTAGCTCTTAAACTGATGAAGCTCTACTCTCATTGTTTCTTCACTTCTTTATTGTGATTCATCATGCTCTTACGTCACCTCTTTCATGGCATCTTATCCTTGTGAATGGTCTCTTAGCCTTTTATCTTGAATGCACTACTGTCACCTTTGACAACTCTTCTTGAATCATTTTTATAAGTGATTCTCATGTAATTTATTTCTCCTTCAGTGAAATGTATGTCATTATTTTTAACAAGCAAAACTTCTCTACCTATTGTAGCAGTCGTGACCAACGAAAACTTTAATGGTAATTATTTTCCATTTGGAAAATGTTGCATGTCATCATCCTGGGATTTGGAAAATATATTGCACCTATTAGATCGACCCTATCACTGGGATTTATTAATATTGGGTCCAATGCCCGGTCCCATCGCCCATCAATTTATTTAATTTTCTCCATTTCTTTCACATTATCGCCAATGGAATATAATTTTTGGACATGTCAAATTTTAAACATTCACCTATAATTTCAAAGTGGCACCAAATGGATGGCCTATATTTTCCAATATTTTTATACATATATATTTATAGGTGGCCCCAAATTCACCTAACATTTTGTGGACAAGTGTCTCAAACCGATGCATTTTTGCCAACTTTATTAATCATACGAAGGTATTGGATGACCCATAATCACCTCAAAAATAACACAAGACGTGTTATAATTATGCATGCTTCACCAAATATTTGTAGACCTAATACCTCCCACCAAATTTTCCAAAAAAAGATTAGTATAAATACATTCATAGATCAATGTTATTATACATAATTTGGTTCGATTCAATTTGATTGATAGCGAAGTTCAAATTGTTGAGTCTTGAATGCATTGCTGAGTCGCAACTGCAATTGAATTTGAGGAAAAGGTAAGTGATTATTATTCTTCAACTATGTAATTTTGAGTTAATTCTTATTTAGTGGGGACCAGTTAGTGAACAGTGGTGACCAGGGAGACCTTAGAAATTATTTAAGGGTCAATGAATATTTGTAGTTCTATTGTCACCTCTTCAATAAGTAAACATTTTTTTCTGTACTGGTAACCTGGTAGCCTTTATTTCATTGAAGAATCAAGATGTCAAACAAGAATAAGGGTAAGGCTCCTGCATATGGGGAAATCCAAGACAGGCCAGCAAAATGCAGAACCTTATCATCATACTTTGGTCATGGTGTTGGAAATGTTTCTAGATAAAATTGGGAAGCTACTTCATCACAAGAATATTTTCAAGATTCACAACCTGACCCTACATGGCATATTGATGAATTCAGAAAACCTGATATCTCAAATCATGATGAAATTGAAGAAGATTTTTAGTTAAATACCCAAAGTATCCATAATGATATAATCGACTTGGATGAGACTGAGAATGTCAGAGAAGATGATGGTGCAGGGAAGAAGAAAAGAAAATACAATTCAAAGAATGATAGAGAATCAAAAAAAGATTAGATGTGGGATCTGTTGAGGAATCTTCAAGTAGAATGGGTGTCAAAGTATCCATTCATTGAACTAGTAGACAATCCAATTAAAGGTGAGCCTCCGGTAGAATGCAGATGTAAGATTTGCACCAAGATAAATAAGAAGGAAAATAGGTTGCACCTAAAAATTGACACCATAGAGAAGCAAATGGGTAAAGTTTATGAAAAGAAAACCATAGATGGAGCTCAAAAATTAGTGATAAGATGGAAAATAAAGGAGGAATCTCAACATGTTAGGAATGAAGAATTATATGACTTTCAATAGAATATAAATACAAAGCCTAGTGAAGTTAAAGGCTCTATTGAAGCTTGTTTTGGAAAAGCATTGGAAGTAGAATTAAATGGAAAAAGTTATTCAGTTAAGTGTTGTCTTTAATATTTTGAGTAGATGGTGTCCTATGATAGACTACCCATCATTGAGTGCTTTATTACACTTTCTGAAAGTTTGTAACTATACTAATAGTCACTGGTCAGTAAATAGTCAATAGGAATGGACAAGTTGTCTTGCCAAGGTTGAAAAAGAGGATCTAAAGGATAAAATTTAAGAGTAAAATTTTATTGCATTGTATTTGAATGAGGTTATAGTAGTAGATAATACTTCCTAGATATGCATGCATGTTTATACTGTACACAATTTTTTCCACCAACCTCATCTACTAACTATTGCTAAAATGAAGGATAATGCGACAACAAAAAAATTATTTGAACTAGTAAAGAGTTATCTAATTGAATATGGAGGTATAAATGACATGACAATTGCCAAAAAGTTTGTGTGTGTTGGAGTCGATGGAGCTCCAATAATGCAAGGCCATAGGTGTGGTCTTTGCACAAAGATACGATCTTCTTGTGCACCCTATGTTACTCCCATTCATTGCATGGTCCACAAAATGAATCTAGCTTTTGGAGTTGTAAGCAAGCATGCTCCAATACAAAAAATTGAATTTTTAATCAAAGAGATCTACCAATACTTTTGTCAAAGTCCAAAATGATTGAGGGAATTTCAACACTTTTCTGAAGGACTAACCGACGAGAACAAGCTTCTTAAGGATAATGATACTAGATGGATCTCTTTGGATGGACCAGCGCATTGAGTTTTTTCAGAATATCAATCATTGCTTGGTCTAATTAACTCAAGTCGTGATGAAGCAGGGCTACAAAAATTTCTTATATTGTTGTGAATTTTAAGTAATGTAGAGACACTCTTAACATTAGCAGGTCTTGTCCCCATGCTTGAGGAAATGAGAAATATAATGAAAAAGGCCCAACAAAGAGCTATGTATATTGTAGAATATTTTGCATTGCATAAATTAACATGCATGACGCTCAATAATCTCTATCAATCATGTGATGATCAAAAATTTGCTAGCTGGAAAAAAATCATAGATTTGGACAATCCTGATAACTTTTTAAAGATCGGTGCAAACAAGGAGTTATGTGCAGAAGTTTGCAGAGTTGAGATACCAATGCACTAATTTTCCATGTTCGAGTCTGAGGAACCAAGAAAGAACCCCAAGAAGTGACAATCAAGTGTTAAAGGGAAGAATTTACCAAGATTATTGAGTTTGTAACAACTTATGTGAAGCACATTGCCTATGATCTTTCTTCATATATTAGAGAAAGATTCCCTCCAGTCAAACTAATTGAATCCATGGCTATTGTGTTTCCTCAATATTGGAGAATGAACAATTCGAAAGATTTTTGAACTAGGCTACTAACTTTGATAGATCATTTTTTGCAAAACCAAAGAGTTAAATGGAGTAACTCTAAATAGAGTTTTAGATGAATCTTGTTTAAGAGAGAAATCAGGTCATTTTTCACTGACAATGAGGAAATAATATAATATTATGTAGAATCCCCATGAAGATGGATTGGTAACAAGGCTTTGGAAAAATCTAGCTAAGAGTGAAATGTTGATTGATTCAATATCAGAATTTTTCAAGCTTTCTGATTTATGTCTGACCATGATATTGGGGTCGGTGGAGGATGAGAGAGTTTTTAGTGCTTTGGGATTCCTAAAGTCAAAGCTAAGAAATAAACTAGACAAGAATTTGGAAAATTTCTTGAGGCTATATACATCCAAGTATGAAGTCAATACTTTTCCTTACGAAAGGGAACTGAAATTGTGGAGGAAGAAATGTCAGAGAAGAGGGTTGGGAAACATTTCAAACCAAAGTGGGAGTGCCAAAGACAATGATGTCATTGACTCATGTACTGGTACTGGTACTGCTAGTGATGAAAATCAGTTAAGAGGAGGTGTGCAAAGTGAAGAAAACATATCGAAGGACCAAAGAAGCTATGAAGTTGATGGTGATGAATCCAAGGATCCCGATAATGATATGATGTGGCAACTTGAACTATTGTAGAAGTAGAAGGTCCTAGGTATTTATTATACTTTTTCATGTAGTCTACTATCAGTTTCTGTATCTCATCATCAATAATTCATAATAGCATATTCCAATGTCAAAAACATGAATGTGTTTGATAATGTCATCAAGATTAAATTCTACAATTAATAATGGTTTTCACTTGTATTACTCAACTCATATGGTACAATTCTTGTAGATTTTTCATTATTAATTTTTTTACTGCGTAGAAATTCATATGTTACAATTCTTAGAAATATTGATTCTCATTAATTTAATTACAAATATGATACAATGTAACAATTCATTCATTAATATTAGTAAAAACACAACTCTATGATTCTATTTACAAAATTCAATGACTCAATACCCATTGGACCATTGCCCAATTTTAATTTCATTACCCTAAGCCAATGACCCTGAATTCCCTTTTATAAAAACAAGGGAGAAACAACATCTTCAAGTTGATTTTCCTAATGTGAAGTCTCAAAATCAAAATCAATAAGACAACTACAACATCTCTACAACTATACATTTCTACATTTGATAGGCCAGTTTAGTAAATTAGCATTGGCAATAGCATCTGCAACATTGATCATGTTCAAAAAACAAAGTTCAAACTTGTTACTTTAAACTCAATTCAAGAAATTAGAAAAAAATATAGAGATGATTGAAACTAAAATTACTTTCACATACTATGATTGATGAGATCAAGATGATTCTGTTAGTTTCTTTAGTATGCTCCATTATGCATTGGTTGGAAGGTCAATATTTGTCACTTTATAGTAAATGACCTACAATCTTGTCAACAATCCATACTTGGAAGAGTGACTTGAAAGCAATGATCCTTCCAATACTGCATTCAAATTTGACAATGTTTTGATGCACTTTGCAATGCCTTCATCAGTTGTGTCCCAAGGAAGCTTGCCTAAATTAGGCGTCATTGTGTCATCCAACTTTTTTTTGTAAGCTTCTCTTCCAATGAAATTCATTGAAGAGTAATCAGGACAAGGACTTGGAAAACCAAGAGTTATCATTTTGGTTGTTTTTTTATACATCTTGGAGAGGTTTGTCCCAAATAAGGCTAGAGTTTCCTCTCCTTCTATCAGTTTCTGACATTTTTGAAAGAAAAATTTCACCTTTATTGATGCACCAACGCGGTCCTAAATTCTCTTGCTTGCCAAATTCCTATCACTGGTTGTGTTGATTTATTGCAAAATCTTCTTTGCATTATTATGTCTCTGACAAACTTTTTATTCTTCTCAATGTTCTCTTTTAGCTTCCCAAAAACATCTCTAAGACTTTCTTTTAGTTCAAACCAATCACACAACCTATCAGCAGATGCCTTTAATTTCTCCCAAAAGTCTTTTTTAATTTTCTTGAGTGTATAATTTACTCATTCATTCAAGCTATTTTCGTAAGTTTTAATTGTATTATTTGCCTTCTTTAGGTCTTCTCTCATTTCTAAGAATTGGTGTTCACTATGTTTTTTTTAATTTTCTCTGCTTTCTCTTCCCAGTGTTTTGTTTTTACCCTCTCATTATCTAATTCTTTATTTAAGTTATTGTTTGTCTGTGTTGCATTCTCAATGGTTTTGTATAAACTTAATGAAGAGACATTTTCATCCTCAAGTTTTTTATTGCTCTCTTCCAATTTTTCCCTCAGATTTTTTAGTTCTATGTCCATATGTTCTTTTTGTCCAATTGTTTCTATAGAGGATGAATTTTTTTATCCTTTTCTCTAATTCTTTGCACTTGTTGTTTGTTGCTTTCTCCTTTGCATTTTCATTTGTCAGGTCTGCCTTTAACTTATCTATTATGCCCTGAAGCTTTCCTTTCTCTCTCTCCAACTTCATCACTGAATTGTAGACCACTTGGTTGGTCATTTTTGACACATTTATCTTTTCCACATTTTTAATTTTTGATAAATCCATTTGGAGGGTGCTATCTTGAAATTCAGATGGATCTAACTAACTCTCTAGTGGATTGTTATCTCTAGCTAGGGGCATAACAACCATGAACTCCATCATTTCTTTCTCTGGGTCATATATGCAAAATAACCTATATGTTATGCATCATGAGCTACAGTAACTGCATCCATCTTCAATGTCTTAGTATTTTGTTTATCCCTATTTTTTATTGTTCAAAGTTAGTTACAAAATCATAGTAACAAAAATCAGGGTTTTCTGACACAATTGAATGTTTAAAAGGTGAAATAGCACTTGCAGTGATATATGAGCTTCCACCTATGTTACCTATGGTTCTCCTAATTCCACCATGAGGATTAGCAATACCCTGAACCATTACAAGTGGAGTTTTTGGACTGTTATGAGGGTTTTGTCCTGAAGGTGTGGTAATTGTTGGACTCACAGTCACCATTTCCATTGTTGTATGTGTCATAACCTTTTTATTATTTACATTGCCTTGATCTCTAGGATCCATTGATCCCATGTCCACTTGTAATGTCCTTTTCAGACTACTAATTCTACCCATGATATCCACACATGTGGGAGTGGCACTTGATTCAGATTGAATCTGAGTGCTTGGAACTAGATTTGAAGCTGGAACAAATGAAATTACAAGGGTATGAGACTAAGTAGTATTTTTTTTTATGAATCTGATGACTCAACTCCAAGGCCTAGTTTCTCACTATATTTTGGTGGAACAATGGGTCAGGTGGAGACCAAGGCCCTTGTCCTCTGGGACCCAGACCACCCCAACCTAGGTAGCCCATTTTTTCTACAATATCTGTCCCTTTGGTATATTTTTCTTTTGTGAACACATAAACTCCATTACTAATTGAATATACATTAGTGGATGTGGGATTCATATAATCCTACTAATAGTCATTATCTGGATGATCATCATCACTATGATTTGCTTCAACTAGATGCTCCTTATTCCACATTTCATGAAATATTTTATCCTCTTCCACATCATAAATATCTACACAGGTCTTTGGCTCACCGAGATTCTTCCTCATTTCCCAAAAAATCAAAAATTTTGGTTTGAGTCCAATTACCATCTGTACATTCATCCACTAGGTCTTTTGGAATAGATTTTCTAAATGGTTGAGCAACTTTCTGGTAGAAATTGTACGATGTTGTGGGCTGCACTTTTCTTTTCTGTTTGTGCAATGCCATAATTTTTTATGATGATTCCTATATTGAAATATTATTTTCAGCTACATTTTTCTCCATCTATTTTTTGACCTCATCCCAGGACTCCATATTTTAAAAAATTTCTATCAATGACACACTCTCATGTTGACATTTGCTTGTAGAGTTCCTATTCTCTCTAATATGTGTTCTAATTATGTTGAGTGGATCATACTGCCAGTGGCTGACAACATCAAAGAGAAAAATTGAAAAAAAGGCATGTGCCACTTTGAATCCTCTTCTCTCAAATGTGAAACCTACAAATGAGAAAGGCAAGGAAATATCATTTTCTTTTGCTGGCCATTAAAGAGTACATATGTGCTCTCCATCTTCCATACATATTCCAATGCAAATACCCTCTCTCTCACATGTATTGGAAGTTTGTAGGGTTCTACCACTGAACCGTAAAACCTTAACACAATGTACTCTTACATGAAGTACCAGTCAGCCAATTATATTTGACTTCTGAGTTGAATCCAATCTCTACAAGAAACATGCAATCTAGGCATTGGAGTTCCTAAAATTTTATGGTACATTAGTGCCAAAAAGAAGTCTACAAAATTGTTTTAGTTCCTTATGTTATCAATCATCCTTATCTGAGGTGTTCATTCATATATTAGATTTTGGCCCTAACTGCAAAGATTTTTTGTCTGAAATATTGCATGATGCTTTGCTAAGAGAAGATAGCACAAGTAGGTTGTGAATCTAAATGTCTTGTGTGAACCTCTTTTAATCATTAGTAATTATTCTTGCATGCAACAAACAATGTGCTCAATAAAACAATATTTTACTCTTTCATTTTCAAAATGAATATGAAAAAGCATTTTAAGAATTGTGGCACCCACTTCTTTGTTACTATCCAATCCCAAACAAAATGTTAGCACGAAAATAATGTCTTGTACCCATTGCACAAAAATATCATAATCATGAGGCTTATGATTTGGATTTGGACTAGAACCACTTTTTATTCCTCTAATATATGAATCTCTCTGTGTTGCATCTATTTTTTCATAATCCTCTGCCAGCTTTCCCAAGTCAATGTCCACATTTGAGTTTTGTTGTTCAAACCTTAGGTCCGACAAACTAGTAAATTCACTCTCAGTTATAGACAAAATTTCCTCCTAAGTATCTTTATTTACAATTTCTTTTCTATTTTTATCATAATTTTTGGCGTGGACCATGATCATTTCTAGGCAAGGGAATACTTGATGTAACACCATGCGTGCCGACCCAACAACCCATGGTGCAATTTTATTTGTCATTGCCTTTATCATGCTATTAAATTAATAAAATTTTGAACCCTTATTTGGATCGTTCCACTTTTTTTCAAGTGAAAATATAATTTCCATTATTCCCTTATTTCCATGGATAACAGGATCATAAATATCATGGAATTCATCAGTGAAACTTGGTGTTTTAAGCAGATTGTGGAAGTCTATTATCTGACTTGGCCTTTTACTCATAATCTTGGTATTTATTTTGCCCATCGTGGTAAGTTGGTAATTGGTATCACTATTTACTCATAGGAAAATTCAAATATTTATACACAACTACAATTTATAGGGGTGATTCAAAATTAAACCCTAATAGGCTAATTCTTTTTCTACAATATAAATAGTAAAGTTGTCAAATTTAAAATTTGGGACGTAGGTGTTCAGGATTTTAGTAGTTACCCATAATTTCAATTTGTGTAGACTATGAGTGGGAAGAGAGCTGAGAGACTTTGTTGCTTTCCTCGGACCTCAATCCTCAACCTAGAATCTGTAACCCCTTTCTAAATCTCCAATACTAGTTAGAACTGAAAAACTTAGATTGAAAACCTAAAGGGAAAAAATTATACAATCTACTATCATCACGTACACTTGTCACTGGTCATGTGAGTGGACACACGTCATGAATCCAGAATGGGTTTTATTTTTTCCTTTCGGCCCAAAATATAGCTTCGGTCATTGATTTATAATCATCTAATGATCATTATTAGTCAATATCTGGTGTCGTGGTCCCGTGGGTCCCATTAACTCACCTAGTCACCTCACAAGTCAGACCTCATCGTTGAATGACATTTTTAGTTGACCGTGTGAGTGGAATGTGTTTAGTGACACATGTCATGATTCCAGAATGGGTTTGAAAAAATGGGGTTTCTGTTACCATTCATTCTGAAATCCACCGTACATCATTGATCTGTGCTCATCCAACATTAGTTATTTGCAACGAACATTATTATAATGTTATTTTTTTCTTTTTAGATATTAATGGATAATAACATTTAAAGTTAATTAATTGAATAGTAATGTTGTTAGTTCCTGTCGCAGGCCTAGAACTATAGGCATCGATAGAGCTTAACTGGTGATTAAATATCACAATTTTATTCAATCAAAATGCATAATTTTTTTAATAATATTACATTCTAATATTTCATAAACTTAAGTCCCTTTTTCTGCCCATGCTTGTTACTTTCCTTTATATCTCCAAGTCTCATGAGGCTGGCTATTAAATTTAAGAAATCCAGAGATTGGGCGACAAAGTAAGACTTGACAGGAAAAGGTTATCTCCAAGTCTCCTGATAATCAGCGGTTAGTTCTTAACATTCAATGACTTGGCAAAGCGGTTATCTTTTGATCTCACAAGGTAGCGGTTAAGTCTATTAACATCTAGAGATTTGGTGAAAAGGTGCAAACTTAACAAGTGCAAGTTATCTCTGAATCTCATAAAGTTACGGCTAAGTCTTATAAAATTTGGAGATTAAGCGACAACCGTAGATGATGGTTAAGATTAAAAGCTATCGCTAAATCTCATTATGGAACTTGAGTCAAGTCAAGCATCCAGCAATTACGAGATTTGTGTTAGTCACTCAATCTCATAATCTAACCCTGCTCAAGACAATTATTCAACGATTGTGAGATATGCCTTTGTTGCTCAATCTTGAGATAAAGCCTGAGTTAATTTGAATGTCCAACGATCAGGATAATGCCTTGGTCATTGAATCTCATGATGGAACTATGGTTAAGACAAACATTCAATGACTCTAAGATAGCTTGTTGTCATGTGATCTCCACAAGAGGAGTGTTTAAAGACTTGTCACGATTAAAGGTAAAGGTTGTGTAGATTAGAACTATAGGCATCAACAAAACTTAACTAGTGATTAAATATCATAATTTTAGCTAATCAAAATGCACTATTTTTTTTAATAATATTACATTCTAATATTATATAAACTTAAAAAGCAAAATATTTAACATTTCAAGTTTCTAAAATCTTTTTTCTTCATCCTCATTGGCCAAAATAATTTAGAGATAAAGGCACTTTTCTAGGAGTGAGGTAAATTATTACACTGGGTTCTAATGTTTGTCATTCTTATAAATTTTAATATTTTCTTAACCTAAAAATGTAATAATTCCTTAATAATTTAGACCACTGAATCTCCCTATCTGATTTTCAAGCTCTTCTCTAGAAGTGCCTTTCAAAGGTAATATTATAGATGAACCTCTGGCTTCCATGTTTATTATTCACTTTTTGAAATGTGCTCGATGCATTCGAAGGATGATTGGGGAGTTGGTATTGTCTCCATGTTTTAAAAGGATTATATTTCTATCTCAAGTTGTTTTAATTTTATGTTCTAACATTCTAGATTTATCTCAATCTTGGACTATGATGTTGTCTATTGTGAATTGGTCTAGTTTACCACATTTCCTTCAAGGTAATGGATTGCTATTAGCAATCTAGAATTATAACTTTTGGTTAGAAGATGCTCACATCAGAGGTGTATTCTCGTGTCATCTTCTTTTAATTCGGACAAGTATATCATGTTGCTTGTTGTTGTTAAAGATTTTCTCACCTCTTCCTCTATTATGCCTCTTGATCATCTTCTCAATAGGACTCATTTTGATGCAAGTCATAGAGGAAAGACATTTGCAAAAATGTATGCCCTTCTTGGTTTATTGACACATGCTCGTGCCTCAAGTTTGGGTCCAAGTTCTCCTATGGTCAATGATAATTCACTTGGCAATAATTCAGTTTCTTTGCCAGTTCATGTTCATTCTTCGGTTCCATTATTAGTTGGATCTTGTTCCTCCCCTACTCGTGTTTCAGATTCACCTTCCTCTGCTCATGCTTTGGTGTCACCTTGTGGATCTTTGGTTTTGGGAGACCCTCTTGTCTCTCAAGTTGATAGACTGTGGAGCTCTTTGTTCTTATCTCCACCTTCACATTTTGGTTCTGGTGGTTATGATCCATGATACTTTAAGATGCCTTGTTGTATATTTTTTTGTCTCCATTAATATTTTTGTGCAGGTTTATTTGGACTGGCTTTTCTATTAGGTTTATAATGAACATGGGATGACAATTGCCCTCTTTCTTCTTCAGCCTTCACCAACATTTTTTGCTTTGCTTCAAATATGCTTTCACAGGGGATTCCATTACTATGTAATTGTATTTAGGCACTTTATTTTTTGCATCAAACTGTAATTGGATAATGGGGGTTTGGAAATGTAATTCAACCTCCAAATTGGCCTGGATTTTTTCGGGTAGTCTCAAAATTATTACCTTGAATATGTTGTAATGCAGAGACATTCTACCATTTTGTACTGGGGATCTATTTTAAACTTGTAATCGGGTCTTTTTTGACCTTGGGGCTTTGGGTAGTTTAGGAATTTTTTGAGGATCTGAAGCTTAATTTGTAAATGTATGGGTCACGAATGAAGTTTTCTTTCCTGGTTCTTTCTTCAGGAGCCCTTTTGAACCAGTTATTATTAATATAAATATAAAATTTTGCCAAAAAATAAATAAATAAATAAATATATTCAAATTATACAAGGTGGTGAACCATATCTAATTTAAAAGGTTGCATGGCCACATTGCTAGGGATATATCATGCAAAAAATATTTGAAAATGGCCATTTTTTGTTTTAGGTATGAAGGAAATTGGTCTTTATCTTCCTCTAGGGTTTCAAAACAAATTTGTTTAAGTCCACAAAACCCTACCCCTTGCCTATTTTCTCATTACCTTTTCATGTCACTTAAGTCCCCTTTTTTGCACGTACTTGTTACTTTCCTTTATATCTTTGAATCTTGTAAAGTCGTGACTGTCTTATAACATTTGGGGATTAAGTGACAATCGTAGATGATGGTAAAGATCAATGGCTATCACTGAATCTCATGACGTAACTTGAGTCAATTCAAGCATCCAATGATTATGAGATTTGTGTTAGTCACTCAATCTCATAATCTAACCCTGGTCAAGACAATTATTCAGCGATTGTGAGATATGCCTTTGTCACTCAATCTCAAGATAAATCTTTAGTTAAGTTGAATGTCCAACAATCAAGAGAATTCCTTGGTCACCGAATCTCATGATGGAACTATGGTTAAGACAAATATTCAGCAACTCTTAGACAACTTGTTATTGTGTGATCTCCATAAGAGTAGTGGTTAAAGACTTGCCACGATTAAAGGTAAAGGTTGTGCATATTGGATCTAATCCAATGGTGGGCATGATGCCTTAATGAAAAGATACTCGAATGATATGATTTATATTTATATTATTTTATGCTATATATTTATATTATTATATTATTTCAAATTATATTAAATTATATTTATTATAACATAATAATATTTATTTGTGCATTAATCTATGTTATAATTATATTTATATCAATATTAACAAATCATGCTCATATTTTTATGTGACAAAACTTACAAAGAAGTTAATAAAATCAATTAAGTTAAAATTTGTGACAAAGTTTAAACAACCCTGCTAACATTTTGGCAGGAACTTCATTGCTCTATAGCCTTGTTGAAGAGGTATATAGTATACTTAAAATGATATTTTTTATTGATTATAACTTTAACATTCATGATAATTATAATCACATATAATTCTCATACCTTATAATTGGAAAACCATAAATTCTTTCTCTAACCTTATTAATTTATTTGTCCTTAAAAATTTTGTAAATCTTTCATATTAAATGCATGAGTGTGTGAAATTAGAAAAAATGTCATGACAGGTACCATTAACCAAATTTAATGTCAGTGATAAGACATTTCTTTTATTAACTACAAGTCTACAATTGTAATACATTATCATTATCAACCGTCTAGTGGACAGCGTCCACACAACCTACTAGTACTAACCAGTTGTAAGACTTGATACGTGTAATACATTTAAAATGGTATTATTTTATATTGATAATTAATTGGGTAAAAAGTTCATATAACTTCCATTAATGGTTATCTTGATTCTTAATTTAGGAATTCTGACAGTAATTGAGAAGGCAATGACATTTTAAATATTCAGATTTAAAAATGGACATACCATTATACCATCGCTTCCTTATTTCTAGTGAAATATACTTACATGTCTAATACATAGAAAAAGCAACTAATTAAAATATTACAATCACAGAGAAGTATAAGAACCATTTTTTGTACCCATAAAATGCAAATTGAAATGAACTTGCAAATTTTTTAAATTTTTTTTCATAAAATTAGTAATTAAATTATCCAGTAAAACAAGAAACCTACTATAAACAAAAAACCAAAAGACGTGGTATGATTGTATTAGTATAAACAAAAAACAAAAAAATGTGGTATGTTTGTATAAAAAAAAAACCACTAGTGATTTTCCCCTCAGGCTCCATCTAAGTAGAATTCTCCGGAGAGGATTAATTGTGAGAATTCATCAAGCTAGTCATATTGCCCCACCTGAGCCTCCACTTCATCAAGAAAAAACCACTTACGGAGAAAATCCCTAGCAATCAACACCCATTTCCTATGGTGCTTCAATTACCTAGCATTTAGGCCCAATAGAAAAGGATGCATGGCCATGTTCTGGCCTAGGAGGAGAAGCTTGGGTATTTCACTTTCCCAAGGGATCCCCACCCTATTTCTGTGAACATGACAACATTAATGTTGTCCCCCAGGTATTCTTCTTTGAAAACCCTCCTCAGTAGCATCAACATGTCCACCTTTTCTCCTCTGAGGTCAAGAAGAGATGCCAAAAAATGGGATGTAATGTCTGTGTTCACATGGTGCCTGTCTTCATTATGAAGAAATTCTCTGCCCAACACCATTTTAACAACCTCATTTATGAAAGGCCCACCCTCCCTAAAAATTGATTCCTATACACTCAAAATGTGTACTTCTCTAAGTCATTACTTCCAAGGGCATCCATGGATTGGAAACCTTGAGAAAGAGACCTAGAGCTCCCTAGGCATGGAGTGCAAGGGTGTTTAGAGGGCTCTCGGCTAGAGCTATTAAGCATACAATTTGCTAGTAAACCATGCAATAGGATATTCAAAGAGACAAGGGCAAGAATGCCAATATCTTCAAGAATCACAATGAAAGATGTAATGCAAACTATATTAGAATGAGAATGCAAGAATGCAACTATGCTATGAAAATGAGAGTATTACAAGCCTTTACTAATTAAACTATGTGGATTAAGCTAAAACATGAAATTAAATTAAGCTAAGAATGCCATGAACACTAAGCTATAATGCAATTATGAAGACTAGAATGCAACAAGCTCTCCAAAGCTCCAAAGTCACCAAAAAAACCTGCAGCACAATATTAGCATCAAGAGTGGGATCTTAAGAGTGGAACCTTTAGAATGAGAAGAGAGATCTCATTTTAAATATAAATGGACCATGGAGATTAAGAGGCAAAAGATTTGATCAAGGGTGGAGTTTGAAAGAGGGATCAATCCTTGTGCACAAATCTCCTCCAATGAGAAAGAAGTGTTGACCTTTGTGCCCCATGTGAGACTAAAAGACCTTTTCTTCTTTTTATAAGAATAATGCTTTATTTGTGCAACTTAGGATAAGAGGAAAGTGGGGGCTTTTTTATTTAATAAAAGGAGAGGGAATTCCTTTTAATTAAATAAAGACTTAGGATAAAATGGTTAACCCATAGAGTATGATAGAATTAGGATTTGATCAAGGAAATTGATTTGATTGAAAATATTGATTTAAAATATTGATTCAGGAAATTGATAAATTGAAGAATGGGGCCCAAAGTCTAGGCGACCATTTTCAGGTGCATACATTTGCCCCTCTTTGACTAATGTGAGATCGATTTGGGATCACATGTAATCAAAGAATGAATTTGAAATGTGAGATCGATTTGGGATCACAAAACAACCCAGATGTGTGTTTGATGGATGGGAACACATCAGGACAAAGATAAGTTGATTGAAAAAGACAAGACCAACACCCCTATAAATAGGTAATTTTTAAGTCTCAAGCAAGGTTGGATTGATAGGTTTGATAAAGCTAAATCAAGGATTGAATTTTGATAGGTATTGCCCCCTCGTGATCGAAATTGAAATGAGATAAAGGAGAAATAGTAAATTGATAAATTTGATCAAATCAAACTAAAAATAAGGTTCTTGATGTAAGATGAAGGATATAAGAATCACATAACCAAGGTAGATCATTAAGCATGAAAGATTATGCTCCAAAGTTGAATTAGAAGAAAAGAAGTGGGCTGAAAGCGAATGGAAGAATAGATGTTTGGAAGAGGTGAAAAGAAATGGAGAGAAGAAAGAGAATTTTCCTCAAGAAAGAGAATGCCTCAAAATCAATCAATTGTTTAAGATATAAAAAAAAATTGATTGAGATCACGAAAGAAGATGATGAAATGAAGATCAAAACATGATCACAGTTGATTAAAAGTCCAAAAGAAAGATGAAGGAAAACCCTCTCCATATGCAAGATGCAAGACTAAACTAACATGAACTTAAGAATGCAAGCTACTATGAAAAGTGATTTACTTGCAAGGTTACAAAGTCATTAGACTCTAATAATCATCATCGAGCTTTATTGGTAGCATCACAAGATCATACAATACGCACTAGTATAACTATGGGTATATGAATATGATCTATATCAGATAGTTATGTGGGAATCCCACCTAAGAATCAAAAACATGTAGGTCAAGATGGCTAGTGTAGTGAGGGTCCCTAAGTTTAGTATAGCAAGGTTATGCTCACATCGAGACACAAGAAAATCAAGATGACTACAAGCATGCACTTGCAGAAAATAGTCAAGGATAATACATTGTCAATCCTAGTGCCAAGTGGAACAAGCATAAATGCTCATGATAGTTAAGACCAACAAAATATACCCACAAGAAGAAAACAAATAAAACATGTCCTCATGGCCCCAGTCTTCTAGTCATGCATCATCAAAAACTATCAGGGAGAGAACACTCATCAAAGAAATCATCATAGACAACACACAAAGAAATAAAGTCAACTAAGTCTTAGTGAGTCAAGTGTTTAAGCGCGTGTGTGTAGGTCATAGAGTCAAACTTAGAGTATCGCATCTGCCAATGGAAAATATTATATCATTCTAGACTGTGGGCAGGATATCTTATAAGTGTTGAGAAACACTTGACGCTAGGGAAGTGTTGAAAAACACAGTTGGGGAGGTGTTGAAAAACACTGTTTGCAAGATGTCGTAAAGACTAACGCATCCAAGAGACCAAAGCTAACACAGCTATGCCCCCTAGACAAAGACAAAGACCAATTCCAAACCAAGGCAACAAGGACAAGGCATGAAGGAGAAAGGCTAAGTGTTGAGGGCAAGTGCTAATAAATAAGGGTGCCAAGGCCTCAAGTAGCACCCGTTTCTAGGTTTTCACCACTTGGCAGATTTTTTAGGACTTATTATAATTTTTTTGTATTTTTGAAATATATAATTTTTTTGGAGATACATCAAAGCGCGTAGGTTTTCACTAAGATGATCATTTTTTTAGGATATTTTCATATTTTTAGAATTTTTGACAATATACCATTTTTATTTATTTTTTGGATTTTTTCAGGATCAATAAGTATGTACAAAGGATGCCCCCAGACAGAATGGGCATCAAACTCCCAAGCAAGATCACATCGTGTAGTCCCAATGTCTAGCAAGGTGGGGAACAAGAGGGATTAGCAAGCTGGTGGAAGAGATGGAAAACAAGATTATGAATGAGAATGAAGGGAAGAAATCCTCAAGGGAAAACTCCTCAAGAGTACCCAAGCTAGGGAACAATTGTCATGTAAAGAACATTTAGACAAGCAATGAAAGGCCAGCATAGGATAAGTCACAAAAGCGTAATGCAAAAGAAGGAAAGAATGTAGTCCAAAGGAGTAGATATGTCAAGAGGCTTCATAGCATTATGTTTTACTCTTTTTTATTAGATCAAGACCAAAGGGGAAGAGGATAGTGAAAGGCTAGAATGAATGGAGGAAAAATAAATGTGAAGATTGAACATGAATGGAATGAAAGCAAGATCATTTTAAGATAGTTGCTAAGATAGCCAAATGTTCATGTATAGGTCAACATTGTCAAGATCAAAGAGAGAAGATAGAGTCGATGAAATATGTAGAAGAACTATGCATGATGCCTGATTGCCAAGTTTTCATCATAGTACTTATCCAAGGTGCCACAAGGGAGTGGTTTTCACCATAGGATGAATTTATTTCTCTTTAATTTTTCTACCAAGGCACTTGTTTCCAGGTTTCCACCAAGGCACATTTTCAATTTTTTCATTTTTTCATTTTTTTTTTTTTTGTTTTCTTTTTTAATTTTTCTATTTTTTGTATTTCTTTTTTTTTTTAAGAAGGCAAGCTTTTTAGATAATGCTCCTTGAAAGGATAAACCCTGATATGCCAAGGATTCAAAATGATATGCTTAAAGATACTGGTAGGGAAAGGAAGATGGAAGAGAAAAATGGAGGATAAGGTTTTATGTAAAGCGAGTGAGATTGGAAGATAGGAGGAATAGGCAAATGAGGAAAAATGATAGAAGGTAGAAGGATAATGAATGGAAGGATTGTGAAAGGGTAAATGGAAAGGAAGGAAAGATCAACATCAACACACACCTTGAAGGGTGGCAAGAGGGTGGAGGAAATGTGAATGAAGGAATACGTGAAGGAATATGGTGAATGGATAGCAGAGGTTGCGGTTTAGGCGCATAGAATAGAAGAATGTTTTTGGAAGAAGATGAAGCAGAAGCCTTTGGAAGATTGAATGTCAACTTCACTTGTTTCTCAACATTAGACTCTTTTAAGAGAGACTTTGGAATCCATATAGCCATAGGCTTTTCATTCTTTTTTGATGATTTAGAGAGAATGTCTTCAATGATGGATTTTGGAACCCATACTTGTCTTGTAGTTTTCTTCTTAGATATTTATTTTGACTTTATGCCTCCATGTCGATTAGAGGAGACATGGTGATCTTATTTTTTTGATGGATTCTTTTATTGCTTCTTTTTCTTGTATTGAACATTCAAGTTACTTCCAAAAGACTTGGGACTTGTGAAAGAAAGAAGATATGACTGGTTTAGATGGGTGGGTGGATAAAAAGGATTCAAGGGTATGCATCTATGTTGATCTTGAGGAAAGATAGGAGATGGAGGAACGTAAGGACCTAAGATGGATGATGACTTAGGAGAGTTAGGGGGGGAAAGTGAAGTGACATAAGGGCCCAAGATGGAAGGAAGACGTGAAGCCCTTAGTATTGGTGGAGGAGGTCCAAGGATGGACGTGGAAGATACAAAAGGATAATCAATAAGTTCATCAATAGCTATATGACAACTAAGGACATCAGCATCTTTAGAGTGAGCATTAGGATTTGCAATAGGATCATGAACATCTTAAATAGGAGCAACTTCTTTGATAGGATTGTTCAAATCTTGCAAAGACTTAGGAAGAGTAGAAAGTGGAAGCGACCATGGAGTGATAGAACAAGAAGATGGAAGACTTTGATCTTGACAAGGAGCTTTGAATAGCATAAGCGTATAATTTTTCTCTTGATTTTCAATAGGCTTAACATTGGAAGTAACAACACTATTTTTAATAACCTTAATGGAAGTATCATCTTTGGAAAGTGAAAGTGTAGTAAGGTTATTTTGATTTTCAATAAGCTCAACGGTGTAAGTAGTAGCTTGATGTTACTTAGGAGAAGACTTATGATATGGTGGAATGAATGAGAAAGGGCATGCAGGATCAAAAGAACCATGAAACGGATAAGAGACATCATGAAAAGGATTAGATGACATGGAGGGTTCTTGATCTTGATCTTTCTTTATGTTCTTTTCTTTATATTTTTAGAGTCCTCTTGACATGGAGCTACTTCTAAGGACAAGGAAGCATGTTGGAATTATATGGAAGACTTTGGAAGAGATGGTGAAGGACCAGCTGAAGTAGGCATTATAGTGGATAAAGGCTTAGGCTCTTTAGGTTTAGCATTATTGAAAGTATTTACAGCCAAGTGAAGGTTAGCTTGAGTTTCTTTAAGAGGTAGCCCTCGAGGATAACTATAGGGAATCGCATGAAAAGTATTAGGAATTTTTTTGGATGAAGGATCTGTGAAAGATTTGAAAGACTTGGAAGCTTTAGGAGATGTATGGGTATTGGAGGAAGTAGGGGATGGAAGGGAACCATCACAAGACAAAGGTCCATCATTAACATAATCTTGCTCGAGAGTGTAATCTTTATTTTTAGCATGAGAGTTCTTAGAGGAAAGATTCTTATAGTATTTACATTTATAATCAGCATGGTAAGCTTTCTCTTCCTCAAGTGAAGTAGATGTATCATCTAGATATTGTTCATAGAAATCATCAAAGTCTCTTTCAAAATTAGAATCATATGGATCACCATCACGATCTATCTAATGTGACGACCCATTTCCAGTAAGTATGAGCACATGACTAGGAGGACTCTTAGGAATAGAGGTTTCATAGGTATCACTACATTGTTCATCATCATAGTCATCAAATATGGGCATTTCACTCTTCGTGGAAGAGGTATCACAAGGACTATAATATTTCTCATCATGGTATGTCTTGAGATGAGAAGTAAGACTCTTGGGAGAAGTAGAAGAGGAACAAGATCGTGAAGAAGAGACAAATGAAGACCTAGTGGAAGAAGAAGACTTGGATAATGAGGAACGTTAATAATGTCTAGAAGAGTCATAGTAAGACTTTGAAGATGAGGAAGGATGAGAAAACTTAGAAGATGAAAAATGTTTGGAAAAAGGAGGTTGTGACAAAATCATATCTATGATCCTAGCAAAGGTGTTTGATTTAATCATCTTTTCTTTTCTTTTTGTCTTAAGTTAGTCACCTATGATATTTTAGGAGGAATAATACTCTTTGAATTGAGCAATGAGTTTGAGATCATCTATTTTCAAGAGAGGTTCCATAACAAGATAGTTGAAATTCATGGTTCTGGAAGAAGAGGAATCAAGCATGGAAGTGACAGAAGAGATGAATAGAAGAAGGTAGACTAGATAATAAGAGGAAAAGAATCAAGAAGACATGAAGAGTTTACAAAGAAGAGGAAGAAGCGTGAAGGAAGAAGAGAAAGAATGAAAATGGGAGACTAGGAAGACATTGGGAGATGTGGAAGAAAGAAGACCAAGAGTCACTTTATGCACCTTGATACCATTTAAGTTCATTTGGATGTTGAGCAACATGTCATAGCACTTAAGATCTGACCTAGACCGACCAAGGAAGACTAAAATAGACACAAATCAACTTCGGATTGTAGACAATAGTAAGACAGCAGGATGATGTTGTGCGATGGTTCATAAGGTAGTAGAACAATACAATTTTCCCAGATGATATTTCACACAAAGCAATGCGATAGTTTCCATGTAGTTGATGCAATAATATCTAGGTAGGTGGTGTGATAGTTGTGTAGTATCTTATGATATTTGACCAGTAAGTGTGTAAATCTTAGTTTGGAAGGTAATTTGACTAAAGTTGCAGTTTGATGATTTCAATTTCTCAATTTGGAACGTGATAGCAATAGAAAATAGACAGGTTTGCAAATAGTAAGTGATCAAACATGTCATAAAACACTTGAACAAGGGCAAAGGCAACCTTGTCAAGACATGCACTTGGGATATCAAAACAAAAAAATCCTATGAGCACTACCATGATGTTTAATGTTCGAGAATGTTTACATGGGTAGATCACAGCGAGGACAATTCAAACACTTGCTAGCCTAGAAAGACAAAGGCTCAATACTCAACAACTTGACCCACAATTGATGTCCCATCACCTTACACAAAGTGGTTTCCCACAATATATGTTGGCTTTGTCATGGAAGTGTCAATGACACAACCAAAGAAACACAGATGGTGAGTAAAAAATCTTGGGGTGATCCAGGTTAGTCCACTAGGATCGATCCTTTCACCAAGATGTTGAGTGGAAAAATTGGGTAGCTTCTATCTAAGGTTCATAATAAGGGCTTCCATTTGCAATACCCCTCTTGCTTCCCAAAGGGACTCCTTACCTTGTGGCAAGTAATGAACCTCGCAACCACAAGAGTACCTTAAGCATTATTGCTTAACATTTTCCTCATGGTCACAATCCCACAAGTACTTACACCAAGCGAAGACAAGTACTATGTCTACCAAGGTTTTGTGTCCTTGATAACCTTGAGTTTATAATGGGTTGGAATAGCCAGGTATTAGCTTGTCCCCACTTGGGTCATTCCTCTTGATTGCTCAAGATTTGGCCCGCTAAAGGACTCTAAAACTAAACAAGAAGTGGATCAACCTTTGAGGGCCAAGATTTCTGGTTCACCTCAAGGGTGAAGAGCATACTCTCCTATCTCAAAAAAATTTCCCAAACACATCAAGCAAAGTCCAATTAGCCCTCTTGCTTTTGAAATCTAAAGATGGGTCAAGATTTCTGGTTCACCACAAGGGTGAAGAGCATACTCTCCTACCACCAAAAGACTAATAACAAGATTTTAGGTGCCTAAGAAAATGAAGAACTAGTATATGCCACACTTAAAAATGAAAGCAATGAACAAGCACTTGATTGTTTTTATGCTTTGGGCAGCCCTGCAAGAAAAGTTAGTAGCCCTTGTGCATTTGAAGCTTTGACATGTGTTCTTTTAGCAAATATTGCAAGAAACTAGGGCACACCTACAAACACAACTTGTTAGACCCACAAGAGTTAGCACAATAAAATCAGGTATAATCTACAAATGAAACTCTCTCCTAATACAGCAAACCAAAACTAGCAATCAAACAACCCAAATCTTGCAAAGAAAGAACCAAAATCACTCACTGTCAGGCCTGGGTGACAGTTCTATCAAAAAAAAATTTGCACGATACTTCTTAGTATACTGATGTGATACTTTCTTTCTAAATGATATTTCGCATTACTAGCAGGCGACAAAAAGTAATATACCAGTGCGATAGAATCCTTCAAGGTCATACGATATTTTGACTGGCAAAGTATCACATGGGTATATAAAAAAATGTCGTACGATACTCATAAACTATCATATGATATTATGTCAGAAAGAACGGAAAAAAATCCAAAACAACAAGCAAAATATGATGAAAAATTAGCGGAAATGCATGAAAAATAAGGCAAAATAGAAGTGTTCTGCCCCACGATGGGTGCCAAAAATGTACTCAAAATGTGTACTTCTCTAAGTCATTACTTCCAAGGGCATCCATGGATTGGAAAGCTTGAGAAAGTGACCTAGAGCTCCCTAGGCATGGAGTGCAAGGGTGTTTAGAGGGCTCTCAACTAGAGCTATTAAGCATGCAACCTTGCTAGTAAACCATGCAATGGGAGATTCAAAGAGACAAGGGCAAGAATGCCAATATCTTCAAGAATCATAATGAAAGATGCAATGCAAACTATATTAGAATCAGAATGCAAATATGCTATGAAAATGAGAGTATTACAAGCCTTTACTAATTAAACTATGTGGTTTAAGCTAAAACATGAAAGGAAATTAAGCCAAGAATGCAATGAATACTAAGCTATAATGCAAGTATGAAGACTAGAATGCAACAAGCTCTCCAAAGCTCCAAAGTCACCAAGAAAACCTGTAGCACAATATTAGCATCAAGAGTGGGATCTTAAGAGTGGAACCTTTAGAATGAAGAGAGAGCTCTCCTTTTAAAGATAAATGGACCATGGAGATTAAGAGGCAAAAGATTTGATCAAGGGTGGAGTTTGAAAGAGGGATCAATCCTTGTGCACAAATCTCCTCCAATGAGAAAGAAGTGTTGACCTTTGTGCCCCATGTGAGATAAAAAGACCTTTTCTTCTTTTTATAAGAATAATGCTTTATTTGTGCAACTTAGGATAAGAGGAAAGTGGGGGCTTTTTAATTTAATAAAAGGGGAGAGAATTCCTTTTAATTAAATGAAGACTTAGGATAAAATGGTTAACCCATAGAGTATGATAGAATTAGGATTTGATCAAGGAAATTGATTTGATTGAAAATATTGATTCAGGAAATTGATAAATTGAAGAATGGGGCCCAAAGTCTAGGCGACCATTTTAGGGTGCATACAATTCCAAGATTTCATCCAAGAAGGAGACCAAAAAGGCCTTATGGGCCTCCTCAGATGTGCATCTAAGCCTAATAGGAGTGTCCATCTAAATCTTGATTCTTCAAAAACCTAAAAATCAAATTATTTACAGACTAATGACCTAAACTAGAGGAAGCTATAACAATTTATCTAGCAAAGACGAATTGAGGAAGAAAGAAGCTAGATTGTCTATAAATAATACTTGATCGATACTTAGCCGAGAGAAAGGTTCTACCCTAAAAGTCTTGAAAAAATTATGAATCCAGCTCCAATACTATTGTGCTCTTCTAAAGAACTAGAAAATATGAAGGAAATTTTCTCGTTGCCCACAAAAAGGGCATATGGGGCCAAGAACCCCAAAATGTTTGAGTCTGGAACCCAAAGATAACCCCTAAAAAAGAAAACACCAAGAAAATTTTGCAATCTTGGGTTCTTTGGTGGTGAACCAAATAGTGAGAAACCAAAGTCTCTAAGTATTCTAAGAAGCCTGCAAGTGCCATCATTGGTTAAGAATGGCAGCCATCAATAGATGGGGCACTAGCCAGTGATAACCCATCTTGGGTTTGTAACTAGAGAGAGGACTCCAAGGTTAGCATTTCTAGTCCTTCTACCAAGGCTTGACAAATTGAGTGCTAAGTTTATGCAACATATGTGAAGGCAAAGTTGAGATTAGTAGGTCAAAAGTTTTTCGATATGAGTGAGATAGATGAAACTGGACCAATAGGTCCTCCCACAACTAGAAGCTTGTAGTAGCTCTAGAAAAAAATCCTTTGGTGTTCTAATGCCACATTTGTGAAAATGCAGAGCACTACCACCTTGGACCTTAGCAATAGGAATCCCTAGTAGATAAAAAAGTGGTGACCACCAAAGGTTATGTTGATTCATGAAAAGCCCATCATGAAAACCATCTCCATCCCAATGGATCCAAGGCTTGATAGCCTCCTAGGCTCTCCAAATGCTTTTGGAAACAAAGATTACCTGGATCTGAACTAGGTCTTTCATAATAAGAAGGGTTTGAAAACCAATCCCCTTCCAAGAAGGTCTATTTTGATGGGAAAGCCTGGAGAAATGCAATATCTAAGAAGAATTTTCTAAGCCTCATCACCAGTTAAGGCTCAGATGACCCATTTGGAACAAAGATCTAATCCTAACTTCTGAGTGGAGAGAAGGCCAATCCCTCTAGATTCCTTGGGAATGTAGTAGTACTCCCAAGCAACTCTATGAAATCCATGGTGGTTCACTCCAAAAGCCCAAAGAAAATATCATAATAATTTTTCAAGCTTCATGTTGTAATACCCCAAAATTGGCACCTTATAATTTCAATCAATTTTGGTGCATTTCTTCAATTTTACATCATTAAAGTCCTATTTTACTAGGCAATTTTCTCTATCCTACCTAACTTTATTTGACCTGATGTCAATTGCAAAAACCCTAAATTGCATTAATCTCACACCATAATTAATTCCTAAGTATTTGACTTTATTAACTAAATAATCCCTATGATAAATTGATTTAATTCTAAAGTCCTAAGTGTTTTAAATTAAATTAAAACCACCCCATTTAGCTAATACACATAAAAGGAATTAATATTATTTGGTTATTTGAATGGATTATCTTATTTGGATTTAATAATTCAAATTATTCGAAGGGTCACCCATATGTGGCAATAATTCATTCTTTTAATTAAATAATTCCTCAATATTTGTCTCAAAGAGAAATGAAGAGTCAGTCATTTCATTTCAAGAAACTTTTCATCCTCTTCCTGGGATTTTCTATATTATGAACCTTCTCCTTCATTCGAAAAAAGGCAATTTTGAGAGCACATAAACTATAGCAAAATTTTGTCTCAACTATCTTCATATTTTCAAGATTTTAGTGCACAATTAGCTTAAATCTCATTTAGTGTAATTGCACTTTCATAGTAGAGTAATTTGCTTATTGTTATTAGTTTAACTCTCATATTTCTTCCAAGTTCTTAGTTTAAAATCTGCATTTCATTCTTAGCTTAATTTGCATCTCCATCTTAGATTAATTGCATTGTCTATCTTCATAGTTTTGAAAATCCTCCATCTTAGTTTGGTCTAATGGTTGTTGGCTCTTGTTCTGAGAGTAATTCAAACACCCTAGCTAATTAGGAGGCAACAGGTCGAATCGATAGATCTTATGAATTGAGTAATTCATACTCCTCTTCATGATTCAATGATCGAGCAATGACTATGTTGTGTATATGGCTGGATTAGAGGTCCATGTTCAGCTATAGACATTTTGGAACCCACTGTGGGGCCTAAAAATTGATTTCTAGCGTGATCAATCTTAAACATTTTTTTGAATTCTACAATCTGTCATACATCTATATTGCTCTATGTACGAAAGTTCACACAAGATTCTTGAGCATACCACATGAAGGTTTTCTCCTTGTATGACTCTATCACATGAAATAGTACTTTCTCATGTAGGCCCTGGTACTTTCTCGCCTGTAGCGCTACACTTCCTCGCGTGAAGTTTCACTGTCAGTCAATTAAATTTCTAGATTCTACAATTTAGTGTTGTTTTTTTCTGACATCTTCTTTTTATTTTTGATTTCATATCTTTGTTTTTGTCACAACATAATAGTGGTCTATAGGTCACTTTGTCGAAGATCATAAAACTCGATAATAGTTTTCTTGTAGGATGATTGTCGAAGATCTTTTAAAATGTTGTGTCTGTTTTCTTGCTTTCATTCACATGGTATAATTAGGGCTTTGTTAAAATTTCTCAAGGGTCCTGATAGCAAAGTAGGGGAATAGGCTCTTCATTACATGGAAGTGATGCCCGTGGATAAAACTAAGACCCAGATGTTGCTAGAATGATGGATATCTAGGAAAGCAAAGCAAGGTAGTGAATCTTTAGCACTTCTACTTGCCAAGGGATTATGCTCTTCTCTCTTTGAGAGAACCAGAAACCCAAAAGCTTGCAGATTTGGTGGAGTGAAGCTAACTTGGTGATGAATATGCTTGATGTGTTTGGGTAAGGTGAAGAGGTAGAGAAATATGCTCTTCTCTCTTTGAGAGAAATAGAAAATCAAACCCTCAGATCCAAGCCAAGTTGTGTCACCTTTAGAGGGTCTGCTGGAAGTTGAACCTCTAGGAATGACCCAAGTGAGTACACACCTATCATCGATGATTTTTCCTCACTATAATAAAGAATGTTTTGTTAATTCTAAAGACTCCAAAACCATGTTAACTTTCTTCTCTTTATTTCGACATCATCTTAAGAAGGCTTCCTCTATTGTACTGAGCGGCACCGCTCCTAGCCTTGCTTGCGGGGGTTTATGACTTTTGGGTGTTGGTGTGGCTACAAGGCCCTAGCCCTATATCAGGGGTACCAAAGGTTAGTGTGAATGGAAGCCCACTAAGAACTTTCCCTAGTTAGTTGCCTACCCAGATCACCTCCAAAAGGAGGTATAATCTTTGCACGGGGAGGGGGAAGAATCTCTCCCATAGATTCTCACCATAGGCATGCACCAGGACGTTTGAAGGTGGTATATGACACTGACCCCTGCTTCAAGGGTAACCTTTGAACATATGCTTTTGAGTCCTTGGAAACACCAAAAACATAGGTGCCCTCTAGGGGGTGACATGGCTTTGTGAGGTGCACATATGCGCATAAGTAGTGAGGCAAAGGTTTTGTCTTCTCACCATTTTTTGTAGGGATAACTATGTGTTTGTTATCAAGTCTTAAAATTGTCCATCATGATTAAACAAAGACTCCCATGATACTACCAATTTGTTGTGTCCTTGGTAGGTTTGTTTGCGACTACTTCTTGTGTCACCATTGCTTGATCAAAACTTCATGCTTGTAAATGAATGCTTGAAACCTTCGAACTGAGGTTGTTGATTAAACTATCTGAAACCTATAAATTCTATCAGAGAACACTTCAGGCTGTCTTAGAACTTGACTTTTTACCTCATAAATTGTGTTGAACTAACAAAATTTGATCTTTTCCTGTGTGAAGTTTCACCTTTTAGAGCATTTTCTCGCACGAGCTTTCATTCTCACGCAAAGTTTGGTGTTTCCTCGCGTGACCTGGTGTTTTCTTGTGCGAACCTGTACCCTAGTTTTCAAAATAGAGACTTATTTCTCATTGACTGGTGAACTTTTTATCTAATATGATTTTTTTCTAAGGTTTGTTTATCTATTTTCTTATCGTTCACTTTCAGAAACTGAGTTTCTCAAGCTGCAAACCGATCAATTTTGCTTAAACTCTCATTTTGTCTCCTTGTTATTTGTCTCATCTCTTTTGTGCTTTTGTACCTCACATTGTGATAGTCTTATCTCAGTTGTTCTAGCCATACTCTTGACAATTCATACCAGGTGCATCTCACATCTTGATTATTCTAGCGTTTATCTCCTTTTCGTTATTCTTAAAGATAGAGTTTTAGCATTATCTCAAGTCTTCTCTCATTTCATCTTCGTCTATGACTGTCATGACTTGAAGTGGCAATACTTACCCCATTTTTAATACTGGTCAAGATAGAGGTAAGCCTCGTAATCAAGAAACAAGTTGTCCCGAACCTATTGTGCAATCTAAACATTGTGAGGGATCCTCAAGTTCTTCACTAAGTACTTTGAAAGATAGCCTGTCTCAATCACCTCCAGTATTCCAAGCGTGTTTTAATCCATTTTTTCAAGTGCAACCTGGTTTCTCATTTCAAGATCAGGACAACTCCTTCTTCCAAAACAACTCATTATTTCATAACTTTGGAAGACCACTTCCTTTGACTAGTCCTATCATTGAACCTATCAATCTTGTTGACAATATCAACTCATCTAAACTTATTGATCTTCTTGACCCTGTTAGAGTGCCAAGAGTTACCTTAGATGCACCCTTTTAGCATTGTGCATATCATTTTACTGAGTCTTCATTTGCTACACAATCCTACAACAAGATGGAAGAACCATTCAACTTCCAACTAGGCAAATATAGCCAAACTTTTGATCAATCTCAAAACAACCAGCATTTTGGTCAATCTTCCAATGACCAACGTCATGCCCAACCTTGAAAAGAGCAATGCTATGATCAAACCCAAGATGATCAGAATCAACACCAAGCTCAAAACAAAGCTCAAGGTGGTCAACCAGTGTATCACTATCATCCTGCCCCTTATGATCAGAATCAAGACCAAGTACCAAGCATTTATGAGATTCTTGGCAATGATGGGGATGACACAATAACTCAAAATGACATAGACACTGTGAAAGCAAACAAGGGTCTTATTAAGATGATGGAGATCATCCTTCTAGAAGAGAAGGAAAAATACTTTCTTGAGCTAGCCAAACAAGGGGCTAAATTACCCCCAGACTATCAAGTTGAAATGCTTGTGGCTGAGGAAGATGAAACTAAGATTGCTAAGTTAAAAAAGATGGTCTGAGACATGCAAGATCAAATTAGCCAACTTGCGAAGAATAAGGACAAACCCACACAACAATTCATAATGGAAAGCATTTGTCCTTTCCCCTTTGATAGGAGTCTTCACATGCCACCTTTTCCCAAAGGTGTAGAGCTCCCTAAATATGACAAATACTTGGGTGCAACCGATCCCTAAGATCACCTAAGGGAGTTTGGCACATTATCTATGGAATTCATGCATGACCAAACATATCTTATGCTCCTATTTCCTCATAGCTTGGGTGGACTAGCTATGGAGTGGTTTTCTCAATTGCCCACTGACATTAAGACTTTTGATGAAATGGCTAAGTTGTTTCTCCAACATTACTCACATAATATTTAGCATCTAGTCAACATTTGGGATCTTTGCAGTTTGAAATAGTGACAAGGGGAATCTTTCCTAACATTTCTCCAAAGGTGGAGACAATTATGTACAAGGTGTCCTCAAAAGCTACCAAAGTCCGAGAGACTCAACATTTTCTTGGATAATCTTATCCCAAACTTTGGATACCAAGTGCAATTACAAGGTCCTCTAACCTTTGATAGCATGATTAAACAAGCAATGTGAATAGAGGCCTTTATGATCAAAAAAGGGGAATTGACTTTGAGAAAGGACAACAAAAAAGGATCTTCAAACTCAAATAAAGATAAAGGGAAGTTTGTCAACAAGAATAGAGATGTTTTGAATGATGGAGTGGTCAAAAATATGACTACAAAGCCTGCTAAGTCTATTTTTAATCTCTCTTCTAGCATATAGGTGATCAAGGCTACTGAAAAGCCTATGATAGAAAATCAGAAACCTTCAAGGTTTTCTAGGAACAAACCTTGGGCATCTCAACCCAAGCATGAATTCACTTCCTTGGGAGAACCACTTGATGTGGTCTATAAAAATCTTGTGCAGAATCAGATAATTGCTCCTTTGGAAAAGAATCTCTATAACCCACAACCATGACCTCATTGGTGGAATGACAATGCATACTATGACTATCACCAGAATAAGGGTCACAAGACTTCTACTTGTCTTCAGCTGAAACATAAGGTCCAAGATTTGATTGATAGTGGTGACATTGTTGTGGATGGCCATAACAAGAATTCAGACCATCAAGCATTTAAGGATCCCTTCCCTCCTCACAAGAAGGGTGAATCTTCAAACACTAAGAATACCAATGCTAAAGTCAATTACACGTACACTAACAATGACAATGTCATTGGTATGATCGAACATGTTGAGGTAGAGTATTGCGACGTGATTACTATTAAGGGGAGAAGCGATCCTCCCAAACCTAAGACTCCTTTCATCTTGTGTAGTTCCACATCTCATTCATCTAAATTTGAACAACCTCAAGATTGTGCCAATGTTGTTACTTAATCACGTGGAAGGGTTGTTTTGAAAGGTCTCAATCTTCCTATATCTACTCTTAAACAAATTATGGATAAGACTGATGTTGGCTCTACCAACAAGAACACGAAGTCAGTTCTTACATCTAGCTTGGCTAGTTATAACATCTTAGATCAGCTCCAGTGAACCAACACTTAGATTACCATTTTTGAGTTGTTGAAGATCTCACCTGCTCACAGGCAGATTCTAGATAAAGCCCTTGCCAAGGAAAATGTTTCCAAGGATCTCAATCTCGACTGGTTCTAATCTATGGTGGGTCATTTGACCTTGCCTCACTATCTGTCCTTCTCTAAAGAAGATGATCACTCTCTTAGCCATCTGCATAATGCTCCCTTGCACATAGAATTCATCATAGGTCCTAAACATGTCCACCGAGTGCTCATAGACAATGGTTTTGGTCTTAATATATGTTCTACTAAGTTGCTTACTCAGCTAGGTTATGATGAGAATTGTATAGACTCCTGCAAAAAGATTACCATCAAAGCTTATGATGAAGAGGAATGCAAATCCCAAGGCTTAGTTGTGCTCCCTATCTGCGTAGGACCTATTGAGAAAGATGTTACTTTTCAAGTTCTTGACATTCCTCTTGCCTACAACATCTTGTTGGGTAGGCCATGGATTCATGAGATGCAAGTTGTTCCATCCATGTACCATCAATGCATTAAGTTTCCATTCCATGGATCAAAAGTCACTGTGCCTGCTAATACCAATTATTCTTACAACACCCTTACGCAATCTGTAGATAGCTTTGTTCCAGCTAATAGAGAGTCAACTAAGTTTTATGATGCTAAGCTAAAGGAAATGGAACAAACTCTGAAACTTAAGGATACCGGCATGGGAGAATATCGAATTGAACCTGTGCTATCACTAGCTACTCTTCCTCCATCTCCACACTCTTATGGGAGACCTTCTAAGAGTAACAAAACTTCTAATGACTCTCCTCAAATAGTCTATGATGGTGCCTTTGTAAGGGCCTCTACACCTTTAGAAGATAAGGATGAAGAAAGGGTTGTCACAGCTTGGATCTATAAAGGGAAAGAAACATCTAAAATGACTACTCCTCCTCTAGACTTAGAACAAGATCCATATAGTGAAGCCTTCAAGATCATGAAGTGCTTCGGCTACAAGGGGAGTGGTCCTATAGGAAGGAATGACAATGGTTTGCTGAAACCCATTGAAGCTATAGGTCATCGCACAAAAGATACTACTGGCTTAGGTTTCAAAAAGATCCCCTTTCATTTAGGGATAAATAGATTTTTGCTAGAACCTGAACCTGAACTAGAGTTTGAAGATACTACTCCAAAGGTAAATCCAAAGACCAGCTCTGAGGAAGATACTTTTCCATACCCAATTCCTCTAAAATTTGTTGCACTCTTTGCAGAACCTGATGAGCCTGTCATACCTGTCCACTTGATAGAAACAAATAGTGATTTTGATGAGACCACCTCAGTGCATTGACTCACATATGACCAATGGAAAGAAATATAAATGGTTGATTTTGACTCTCAGGGTGAATGGTACATACCCCCACACTTCCAAGAGTAGTTTGAAAAAGATCTACTTCAGCAAGCCATTAATACTACAAGGGGTAAAGATGATGATACAGCCAGTGCTAATGGAATGCCCACATCAAGTACTGACTCACATGACTATGAATTTGAATCTTTGTCTAATGCTACTTATGATAAAGATATAGACATGGTGCATACTTATGAAATACTTCTTGAAGTAGGTGAAGGGTCTAGCGTTAGGTCACATGAATTAGATGCCATCAATGTTAATGTGTCCTCTACTTCCAATGTAAGGTCTCATAGGGATTCGAATGCTCCTTTGGATGAGATTTCTCTAGGTCTTAACTTGCTCATATGCACTTTTGATGGTTATACCATGAACCCAATTGAACCAGTCACTACTTCTCTCTCACTCAAAAATCCCAATCTGATAAACTAGAACTCCCCTTCCTCATCCAATGAAGTCCTAACATTCCAGAATGATTATGCTCTCGCCTATTACCTCCATGCTATTGAACTTGTAATTTCCTCCACCAGTGAAAGCAGTGTCAGCATGATAGAGGCAGATATCAAATATTTTAGTCAAAAAATTAAAAGAAGAAAAAATAGATGCTTTGATGGTGAAAACCACATTGTGGTAGTATCAGAACCAAAAATAGTAAAAATAAAAGACGTATCCAAGGGTGAAAACCTCTCTGAGGCACCCAAGGATGAGATACTTGATACGCTTCTGAGCCATTTTTAGGAGAAATCATCAGTATTGATTGAGCTAACATAGCCAGTGAATTTGGGTACAGAGGCTGCTCCACAAATTATTCATCTAGCACAGTCATTATCTACAAAAGAAAAGGAAGATTTCACTAGCTTCTTTCAAAGCAAGAAAATAAAATTTGAATGGACTTACTGTGACATGTCTGGATTAGACCCCAATCTAATCATGCACCATCTATCCATTGCATGAGGTATAAAGCCTGTCAAATAGAAGCTTTGAAAGATGCATCCACACGTAGCACTTTTGGTCAAAGCAGAGCTAGAAAAGCTTCTTAAGGCTAGTTTCATAAGGACTATTGATTATGTAGAGTGGATTTCAAACATTTTTCTAGTCACTAAACATGATAAATCCATTCGTGTGTGCACATACTTTAGGGATCTAAATAAGGCATGTCCAAAAGATGACTTCCCATTGCCCAACATTGACATGATAGTGGACATGACAACAGGATACGAGATGTATTCCTTCATGGATGACTTCTCTGGCTATAATCAAATAAATTTTTCCCCAGAAGATCAAGAAAAGACCACTTTCACATGTGCCTGGGGCACCTTTTGCTGGAATATCATGCCCTTTGGGCTTAAAAATGCTGGAGCAACATATCAAAGAGCCGTTACTACCATTTTCCATGATATGATGCATAAAACAATGGAAGATTATGTGGACGACACCTTAGCCAAAAGCATGCAATAAAAAACTCATCTCACAGATTTAGGTCCCATACTTTACCACATGGAACAATTTAGTCTCGGACTTAATCCTAAAAAATTTGCATTCGGTGTCACTTCTGGGAAACTCTTGGGTTACATCATTTCAGCTAAAGGCATAGAAGTTGATCCTAAAAAAGTGCAAGCTATTATGGACATGCCTCCTCCTAAGAACATCAGTCAAATGAGAGGACTATAGGGAAGGCTACAATCTATCTGGCACTTCATTTCACAGTTGGCTAACAAGTCACAACCGTTCACTAAAACTTTGTATAAGGGTGTGACTTATGAATGGAATGAAGAATGTGACAGAGGACTCACTCAAATTAAATAGTATCTTGCTAATCCACCTATATTGATTCCTCCTATTCATGGGAAGCCACTCATACTATACATCTCAATGACAAACACATCTTTGGGTGCTCTCCTAGCTCAAGAAGATCAAAACAACAAAGAGAGAGCTATATATTATATTAGCAGAACATTGGTTTCTTATGAAATGAATTATTCTATCATTGAAAAGGCTTGTCTAGCAGTAGTGCTTGCTTCACAGTAGTTTTAGCATTATATGCTTTCTCACACTATAAGGCTTAGTGCAAAAATTGATCCACTAAAGTACTTACTGAGAAAGGTTGTCCTCACGGGTAGACTAGCAAAATGGGTTATGATACTCAGTGAATTTAACATTGAGTATGTGGAAAGAAAAGCTATTAAAGGACAAGCAATTGTAGATCAGTTGGTGGAGGCTCCTATAAAAGATCACCAGCCTTTGAATATTGAATTCCCAAATGAATCCATCACGCTTCTCACACGTCAGGCTTGGAGCATGTTCTTTGATGGATCATTCACTCAGCAAGGATCAGGTGTAGGCATTCTATTTATAACACCTCAAAGATACTCATTGCCAAAAGCTTATAAAATGTTGTTTCCCTGCACAAACAACATCACTGAATATGAAGCTCTCATTAATGGTATGAAGATAGTCATTGAATGGCATGTGGATGAGATCAAGGTCTTTGGAGACTCTCAGTTAATCATCAACCAAGTTAATGATGTCTATCAAACAAAAGATGACAAGATAGTGCCTTACAAATGAATGGTAGATGATCTCAAACAGTATTTTGCACATATTTCTTTCTAGAAAATTCCAAGAGCAGACAATAAAGTAGTTGATGTTATGGACACTCTTGCTTCAATGTTAAAAATGCCAGAAAATGACTTCAGACATGAATTCCTGGTGGAGGCATTACACTACCCAGCCTATGACATTCCTGAATCTAAGATGATCTATTCAGTCATTGGACATGACTCATCTCACTACCACCATATCTATTCCTACCTCCATGACCAGATCATTCCCCGAAATGAAAAGCATCACCTAATTCATAATGCTTGATGGTATGTCATCATAGCAAATGACTTGTATAGATGAGGTCTAGACGGTACCCTCCTTAGGTGTCTAGAACCCGATGATTCCAAACGTGTGCTAGCTAATGTACATGAAGGTATCTATGGGTCTCATTTGAGTGGTCTGACATTAGCTTGGAAACTTATTAGAGCTGGTTACTACTAGCTAGATATGGAGAAAGAAGTTGTTCAATATCCCAAGACTTGTAAACAATGCCAATTTCATGGAAATCTAATCTATGCTCCTGCTAAAGAGCTTATTCCTTTCATCAATTTCTGGCCATTCCAGTAATGGGACTTTGACTTAGTGATTCAGATACATCCATCTTCTTCAAGAGGACATAAGTTTATCATCACAGCTATTGACTATTTTACCAAGTGGGTTGAGGCAGCACCTTTGGCCATAGCTGATGGAAAATTTGTGGCTATGTTTATACTGAACTATATCATCTGTAGATATGGTGTACCCTCATCCATTATAACTGACAATGGGGGACAATTCAAGATTAAGGACCTGAGAGATTTATGCACCAAGTTTAGGATTATTCAGCATTGGTCATCTATCTATTATCCCCAGGGTAATGGACAAGCAGAAGCTTCTATTAAGACAATTCTCAAAATCTTGCACAGAACAGTTCATAAATCTGGTAAAGATTAGCACCTCTAGATTAATCCAGCTTTATGGGCCTACAGAAAAAGTATTCAAACACCAACAGGGGCCATGACCTTTGCCTTGGTTTATGGAGTAGATGTAGTATTGCCTATTGAGGTCAAGATTCCTACATTGTGAATCTCTCTGAGGGGCCTCGTCACTGATGAAGAAAATAGAATATCCTGGCTTCAAGAGCTTGAATTACTGGATGAATGTCGAAAGGTGGCGTTCGATAATCTAAGAGCATACCAAAAGAGGATGTCTAAAGCCTACAATAAGAAAGTTAGACAAAGGGAATTCGAAGTGGGTAATCTCATCTTGAGAGAGAACCCCAAGAATCAGCAGAAGCGAGTCCAAAAAGGAAAATTTGAACCAAACTAGCTTGGTCCATATGTTATCACTGCAGCATTTGGGTCTGGTGCATACAAACTCTCCACCACTGAAGGAGAACAACTCAAAGAGCCTATCAACACTCTTCACTTGAAGAAATTCTACACCTGAGACATTTTTTGTATGCTCATGTACATACTTATTGATCCTGAAAAAATCCAAAAAATGGTATATTGTCAAAAATCCTAAAAATTGCAAAATGTCCTGAAAAAATGATCATCTTAGTGAAAACTTGGTAAACGAGCGCTTTGATGTATCTATTATCTTGGTGAAAACCTCGTAAATAGGCACCTTGATAATAATTTAAAAAATTGAAAAATTGAAAAAAAATTAAATCAAAAATACAAAAAAAATAAAATATTTAAAAATACAAAAAAATCAAAAAAAAGAAAAGAACAAAAAATTGAAAAAGAAAAATGTGCCATTGATGAAAACCTAGTAAACAGGTGTCATGGTAGCAAAAATAGAATCTTTTCCAAGATGGTGAAAACCTGGTAAACATGCGCCTCTTATTTCTTGAAGCTATATCTCATCTCAACACAATTTGGCTCTTGCTTTCCTTCTTTAGCTTGCTTTCTCGCTTTCTTGCTTTAGTTTGTTTCCTACTTTAGCTTGCTAGCTCATGCACTTTCTTTCAATTATCTTCAAGATTTTCCTCGACTCTTCATGGATTGGAATTGTTCATACCTGGGGGCACCTTCTTGGTCTAGGGGGCATTGTCCTATCACTTTCAAAAAATTTGTTTGTGCATCAGTCACCAGTGATTCTCGCTACCTCTGCCTGCTGATGCCTAGCTACTTTTGATATTTCTCTCCTTAAGGATCTCTCATGTATTGATTGCTAGTGGTTCCCACTGTGCCTTCCTATTAATACCTAGCTCTCATTCAAACCTCTCTCTTTTTCAGGATCTCTTCCTTACATCAGTCACTAGTGGTTCTCACTACGTTCACCTGCTGATGTTTCACTTGTGCTTGGTTCTCTCTTTTGGGAATCCTCCTTGTATTGGTCACCAGTGGTTCTCACTGTGTCTACTTGTTGATACTTTGTTAGCACTTTGATATCTCCTTGAGACTTCATTTCTCGTGACAGTCACTAGTGGTTTTCACTGTGTCTGCCTACTATCGTTGTCCTGCTGAGGCTTCAAACATTGTATATTTCTGATTTGACTTCAATCCCCTAGAACACAAAATTAAACTGAAACTAAAATTAGATTTGTGATTCTCTGAAGCATGCTAAGCTTTTATTTTTTGTGTTTTTTTCTTTCACTTTATCATTCCTCCTCAAGCGAATCTAAGATGTCTTTTCTTGACTAAGAAACGTGAAGACTAGGGCATGGTCTTTCCTTTGCTTTCTACTTGCCGGTTTAGTTCTAATGATCCAAAGAATTCACATAAGAGGGGTGTCCATATGTAAGAGCCTTCATCTCATATTGGATGGCCATGTGTACCTCAACTCCTTTTATATGGAAACTTTGGTGAGGTTGGTTCTTCTCCTTGTCTGTTTTGAGTAACTTCTTTCTGCTACTAGTGAAATTGAAAATGCTCATCTTGCTAAGTGAATGTAAGGGTCACTATGAGCATTCTTTGGTGAAGGAAGGAACTCTTGTATGTCTGGTGTGTTTGTATGCGAGAAACATTCAGGTCATTCTAGTAGCTATGCTTTGATGCTTATGTTAACTTGCTAAATTAAAAGGAATAGGTGTTTAGGTCATTCTAGTTTCTTGTGCCTTAATGCTTACATCTCATTCCGACAAACCTAAGACTTATGTCATATTCATATTCTCATGTCAGTGAGGATTGTATGGAATCTTATGATTGTCCCATACCTAAAATCACTCTATGATGATAATACGATGAGTCCAACAACCAAGTCCTAGGGATTGCATGTTCATTCTAGGCTTGCATTTTCATTCTAGGCTTGCATTGAGACTGTGTTTTGGTGCTCTCTTGATTGTCTTCTTCTAGATCTATTCATCAAAGGTTCTCATCTTTTGTCCCAGGTTCATCTTGGCTGCACAAGTGTCTGGTCCTCGCTCTTGATCTTCAAAACATCCTTTTCATTAGTACCTGTCATATATTACTACATCCTACATGAGATGGTTAGTATCACATACATTGCATTTTCATTTGCATCCCTAAAATCCATTTACATATTCATTTGCATGTGCATCCATTATAAGCATAAATAAAATCATACGTCACATTCATTTATCTATCATCTATCATTGCATTTCACATTGCATATTCATATAACATTATAAAAGAAAACATGTGCATCTCATTCATATCTAATCCATACATCTAATAATCTAGGAAACATCTCATCAAACATGAACATCAACATTAAAGCAATATATAAACAAGTGCAATGATGTCAAAGAGATGATCTCATATATATATCTCGGTCAGATCAATGTCATGTACAAAAAGAATGGTGCTACTTGAGCACAATATAAAAAATGGGCTACAATATGTGTATCAAAAATAAGCTAACTTTTCCCACTACCACCTAGAGGAGGTGGTGGTGGTGGTCCTTGTATTGATGCCTATGGAGGTGGCATAGGTAGTTGCGGAGGTGGCATCGGTCACTCCAGAGGTGCCTGTGGAGCTCTGGCGTACTTAGAAAATGGAGGTACTTGCTCGGATAAATTTGGAACAACTCCAACATAGGCTACGTATAAATAGGCTACTTGAGAAGACTCATATCTAGCCTCTAGTCATGCCCTCACCAGCTCCTCTCTAAGCTCCCTGATCTCCCTATCCCTCTTAGTCACCCGCGTCTCCTAGATGATGACCCATGTATGGAAGTCATCTCTCTCTTGCTGCACCTATCAAACTCTCTCCTAGCTCTTCTTGAGAGCCTCCTGCACCTATGCTATCTGAGGTGGCCCCTGTGTGGCCTGATCTAGCATGTCAGTATCATCACCCTATACCTCCTTATCAGGAGGTGGCTACTATGAGGAATCTCCTATCCTTTGTCTAGTGGACCTTTGTTGGGTCCCACTGCTCCCTACACCTGCATCTGACCCCATAGTCCTCAAGGGGATTCTTCTTGTGCTATCCTAGACCTCAATACTCTTTTCCCAGGCTGTTGTAATGGTACCTACTACTGGAAAAATACCTGATGCTATTGTTGTTGCCCCTGTACCTACTACTATTGTGCGGGCTATCTTATCTTGACAAGATCTGTAAACCTAGGAAAGGGGTGCACCAAGAAGTGATATTTGTATGCAAGCATCATCCCTACATTGGTGACATCCACCATGTAATCCCACCTAGCTGGAGGCACTCGTGCCTTGATGGTACACCTCCCCTGGTCTAGTCTGGGCTGCCAACCCTTCTTCATCTCATCGATGAAGCGAGAATATGATGCATACTCCTGGGAGATGTCCTATGGCCTCCCATACTGTCTCATCACACGTGTGAGCAAGAATTTCTCAATGACAGAAATAGTGCACCCAATCAATGGACGTGAGATGAACATGTGTGCTAGCTCCCTCCGAGCATCATCCCATGGCTCTGTAGCAACCCAAGGTCTCTAAACAACCGCCACCATATCATCAAGTTGTCCTTGCCACTGCTTGGTCTTACCTAGTGCTGGCTAAGTCATAGGACTGGTGTACCTGTATATATAAGGCTCAAGAGCCTGTCGTGTATCATGGAAAATTAGCCTGTAAACAGGGAGATGCTCCCAGGCCCAGATCTGTAGAACAAGAACTCTAGAAGCCATGGTCTTGGCACTCTGATACACTACCTCGTGCATCTTGTGGTACATCTGGGCAAGCATGCACTCACCCCATTTGAATCTAGTAGCTGGCCTATCCAACATCCTCTGCAGGATGTGACCCCAACTGCACTCTAATCCATGTTGGCCTCTATCTAGAACCAAGTAGCAGCTCAGGAAGATGGCTAGAACAACTGCTAATTTGTGGGCACTTCCATATCTGTTGATCAGCTCGTCCCATACGATGGCCTGACCCATCAGTAAATCATCTGTGAATATGGCTCTCAACTTCAGTGTGCCTGCTCTCGATTGTATATTATACTCGACTCAAGCACCGTGGAAGGGTATCTGCAATATCCTATATATGTCCTTGGGAGTGACCATCATCTCCCCCATCGGCAAGTGGAATGTGTTCATCTCCAAATGGAAACGCTCAACCAATGCACCTAGAAGACCATGATTTACCCAAATGTTGGATATATCAAGCAAGTATGACAAGCCTAGTCCCTCAATATGAGCACTCTCAACCTCGGTCAACCTCTGGACTAGTGTGGTGATGACAAGGTGGTGTGACCAAAATGCAACATTTGGAAAGTCAACCTACAAAGCAAGTGACGACATTGGATCAGTATCTCAACATGATGGTTTTCAAAGCAACAACAAGCAAATGAGGCTACACATCTACCTTAAATAGGACTCTAGCATACTTTAATTGGCTAATTTTATGCAAAATTGGAAGAAGACTCAAAAACTACAGTAGCATCCTGCATGAGGAAACTGTTCCCTCACGCGAGACATGATCTCTTCCTGTGCAAGCAAGAGAAATTTTGCACAGTATACACTTTCACTTCGCGCGAGCTTTTAGTCAAACCCCAGGTGAGGAAGCCTTGACCCATGCAAGGAAACCATTTCCTCATGCAAGGGGCAATTGAGGTCGACATGAGGAAACTATTTCCTCATGTGAGAGTTGAAGAACGAGCCCTAAAACATGCTAAATCCAACCTAAATCACCTAATAAAGTGTTAAAACTTGAAATGCAGGATGGTTTATTGACTACTCACAGGTGGGTCATACTTCGGCGGTCGGTTGTGGTGTTGGGAGTGCTTGAATCGATGCATATGCACTAGAACACCCTCCATTCTCTCTCAAAGCTCTCAAAATCACAACAAGACAAAGTGAATAATGAATTGAAAATGACCCCTCCAGGCCTTATATAACTTTTTGACCTAATTTTCAAAATGCTCCATTTTGTGCAAAAATTGCACCCTTGACTAAATCGACTGCTCTGAATCCATTTTTGGGATCGAAATCAAAATTTGACATCTCTAGATGGCTCAAAATTGCATTTTAAATTCTAAGACCCTTTGGGATCGGACGCTTGTGTAGTCAACCTTCTGGCGTCATTTTCCTACCAGATTCTCACCTCCTCATCATTTTCTCAAGATCTTAAATGTTTTCATCTAAAGTTAGCTCTAATAAAATCTAGTTAACCATAGTCAACTATGGTCAAACTTGGTCAGCATGACCTACAAATCACTTCAAATTACTTATGCAGCTTCTCGTATCTAGTTTGATTGCTTCTACTCTGCAACCTCTTGTTGTCAATCATCCTCCTGATATGTCATCTTTCGATTTTGCTCCCGAGGGGGTAGGATGATTACATCATTTGAATCTTATCGAACCAATTTCATTTCAATATGATCTAAATTAAAGTCCTCACCACTTGGGGTATCTCATCTCTAGGGGCATCTTCGTGCCTCGCGTTTGGTCATCTGGTCATCTTATCATCTATTTTTTAGGTATCTGAGCAATCTAACTTAGATCCTTAGGAATCAAGCTTCATTCTGGAGATGGTTCTTGAAATATCATTAGGTATTGGGGCAATCTAACCCTAATTCCTAAACTTCAAGCTTCATTCTGGAGATGTCTCTCAAAATCTCTTTTAGACTGTTACCTGGGCAATCTAACCTAGGTCTTGGAGGGCTAAGCTTTGTATTGGGGCAATCTAACCCTGGTTCTGGAGATTAGTCCTAAATATGCATCTATCATCAATGGGTATTGGGGCAATCTAACCCTAATTCTAGTCTTCTCTCAAGCTGTCATTAGACCTTTGTCTTCACAATCTAACTTAGACTTCAGAGAATCATGCCTCATTCTGGAGGTGGTTCTACAATTCAATCTATTTCGATGGCTTGGCATCCTTGCCTTGACTTTCAAGGGTTAGGATCCATTCTGGGGATGACCCTGAAACCTCATCTGTCACATCAGACTATTCTTTGAATCAACGTGCTACTCACAAATCAATTCAAAGAGGGGCTAAATATTTGATTTTATTAAATTAATTCCTAAGTATTTGACTTTATTAGCTAAATAATCCCTATGATAAATTATTTTAATTCTAAAGTCCTAAGTGCTTTAAATTAAATTAAAACCACCCCATTTAGCTAATACACATAAAAGGAATTAATATTATTTAGTTATTTGAATGGATTATCTTGTTTGGATTTAATAATTCAAATTATTCCAAGGGTCACCCATATGTGGAAATAATTCATTCTTTTAATTAAATAATTCCTCAATATTTATCTCAAAGAGAAATGAAGAGTCAGCCATTTCATTTCAAGAAACTCTTCATCCTCTTCCTGGGATTTTCTATGTTATGAACCTTCTCCTTCATTCGAAAAAAGGCAATTTTGAGAGCACATAAACTATAGAAAATTTTTGTCTCAACTATCTTCATATTTTCAAGATTTTATTGCACAATTAGCTTAAATCTCATTTAGTGTAATTGGACTTTCATAGTAGAGTAATTTCCTTATTGTTATTAGTTTAACTCTCATATTTCTTTCAAGTTCTTAGTTTAAAATCTGCATTTCATTCTTAGCTTAATTTGCATCTCCATCTTAGATTAATTGCATTGTCTATCTTCATAGTTTTGAAAATCCTCCATCTTAGTTTGGTCTAATGGTTGTTGGCTCTCATTCTGAGAGTAATTCAAACACACCAGCTAATTAGGAGGCAATAGGTTGAATCGATAGAATCTTACGAATTGAGTAATTCATACTCCTCTTTGTGATTCAATGATCAAGCAATGACTATGTTGTGTATATGGCTGGATTAGAGGTCCACGTTCAGCTATAGACACATGTAAGAGACATTGGAAGGAGCCCAACATGAAGAATAATAAACATGGGTGGCCACTAGAACCTTAGACAAAATCTAGGATTTTCCAGCCAAAGAGAGTGGCTTGGTGATCCAATAGGCTAACTTCTTCTCAATTCTAGCTAAAACTAAATTCCAAAGATCCATGGGTGAAGGTTGGAAGGAAAAAGGAATGCCTAAAAAGCATAAGATTTTTTCATGTTGTATCCACTTCCATCCGAATTGAAGAACACAAGACGGAGTTGGAACAAAGGACTTCCTATAACATTGAGTCTTGTGCCATTGAATAGAAGAACCAAAGGCTAGCTAAAAGGTATTATTACGCTTTTCTCAGTTTCTAGATTCGATTGTGTAGAGTTTTTTACCATCAATGTTTCAGATCATACTACATGATCCATCATCAGGATGCAAGAGAGCAAGAGGAACATAAAATGGTGGATTGCAGATCTAGCAAGCAATAAAAGGAGGAGGGAGAAGGGAAGAGGAGAGAGAAGAGAGGTACATAAAGATTAAAAAACATAAAAATATAAAAATGCTCAAATATAAGAAGGATGTCCTTTAAGACCAAATAATAAGGAAATGAAAATATGAAAAATAGAGTGGGTAAATATATATTAGAATACTCAAGAGAAGAGAATCTTTAATACTTTTCTCTTATTTAATGAGAGTGGGAAAATAATAATCATCAAAGTGACCATTAACAAGTTGAGAAGATGACTCGAGCAGGGAGATTCCTATGACAAGGCTAGCAGAGATTGCATTAGCAATAAGGTAACCAAAGCCCTCAATAACAAGAACATACAAGGAAGGGGCCAAAGGAAAACCATGACGAATAGACATGAAAAGGAGAAAGGCATCATATTGATGTTGATTAATGGTGAAGCAAGTAGAAGCATCCCTAAAAAGCATATGAACAAAGTGAATGAATATGGTAACAAAGTTGAGGGTTTTAAACATGGAAAGAATGAAAGGCCATTCAATGCAATCATAAGCTTTACAAAAATCAATCTAAAAAAATATTGCACTCTATTTGGACAACCTAGCCCATTCCACTCCTTACAAAACAACAATAATGTTTTCTAGGATGAACCTAGATTTGATAAATCCAGTATGTTCAAGTTAGACAATCAAATACAAGATATTAATAACTTTGAGAGCCAAGGCTTTGGAAATGATCTTGTATAAGATATTGAGAAAATTAATAAGCATCCAATTACAAATATCCTTAGGGTATGCTTCCTTAGGAATGAACTTAATGTTACCTCTATTGATAATTTCACCCAGATATTGGGAATGAAAGGCTTCAAGATAGACCTTATGAAAGTCAGGGCCAACATAAGCCCAGAGAGCCTTGTAGAATTCACAAGGAATACCATCACACCCAATGGACTTGTCATCTTCCATGGAAAATATATCTTCCTTGAGGCCATCAACATCATAGCTTCCTTGAGGGCATCAATGGTCAGCATATGATCATAAAAATTCATATGGCCTACAGAAAGTCATGTAGGCACTACTGCCAAGCAGTCTTTCAAATCTTGGTCCCTGTCAGGAGATTTTTCCCTATAATGTGAACACCTTCTCATAGTGTCAGACAAAGGCTTGAAGAATGTCTGGAAGCTTAGTGAGCACAAAATGACCTTCCTTGATTTTCTTAATCCCCACTGAGGAATGACAAGCTCTCAGAGCCACAAAACATTCTTTAGAAGCTCTGTCACCCACTTTAAGTTAGTGGAGTCTAGCTTTGATCTAAGCACCTCAAGCAACACAATTGTCTACAATTTTCTTTTGATGTTGAATCTGAGTAAGCCAAACTTGCAGATCAACATTGAAGGGATTTAATGCCAAATCTTTTGTGGTAGCATGAAGATCTTTGGTAGTTGCATCATAGGAATTCCTATGGTACATGGAAAGTTGTCCACTATAAATGTAGAGAAACCTCATAGTACGAGTGATGGCATGATTCCACCATCTAATTGAAAGATTTGATAAATCCAAATCTTCACAACCCAAGAACACTTGCATGCAAAAATCTATCACAAGGGAAGAATGAAGGCAAACAAAAATGGCTCTCAAAGAGTAAAAATTGCGTAAGAGAGAATAATCAAAATATACAATATCTATCCTTATAAAAGGAGAATGAGAAACCCTAAAAGGAAAAAGTATTTAATAATTAGAATAATTATTAAACACCTACAATGCATGACTAAGTGAATCTTAAGAGAGGAATAAAAGGTGACTTAATTAGAATAATTAAGTGAAAAAGAATATTTTACTCTAACACCCCCCCTTAAGATGAGCTTAGGGAGAAGATGCAAACTAAATGCAAAAAATCCAATGCAACTACAAGATAGAAATCAAATTTGGGTCCTGGAAACATATCCTGATGAGGTACCCAATCACAACCAAATCTATGTAAAGTGGAGAAATAGTGAAAACCACATGGGAAAAACTCTACTTGAATAAGAGATGAAACAATATGCTTAAAAAATGAAGGAAGGAAGGCCTCACTAAGACTCCCCAAGTACAACTTTCTTCACCTCAAGCATAGAGTGCAACTGAAGATAGTGTGGTGATGAAAAAGGTTTAGTGAAGATGTCTACAACCTACTCTGTGGTAGGAATATACTCCAAGATAAGAGGACCATCATGTATCAACTGCCCGATGAAGTGCATGTGGATCTCAATGTGTTTTGTATGTTGATGATCTACTAGTTTGTGAGAAATGTGAATAGCACTCTGATTGTCACACCAAAGAAGAGTGAGACTATCTAGAGGAAGACCAAACTCAGTCATCAACTATCAAAGCTATAAAACCTCTTGACTAGAAAGAATAGATGCTCGGTACTCTACCTCTATAGATGATAATGCATGAGAAATCTAATTATTGCAAGACCATGTGATAGGACTGGAACCAAGACATAAAACAAAGACAAAAGTAGACTTTCTATCAATAATATCACCAACCCAATCCAAGTCAGTGAAGCCAACAATGCAAGGAGCTCCTAGTGAGTAGTGAATGCCATAAAAATTGGTGCCCTGAATGTACCTCAAGATACATTTGGAATATTGCCAATGAATCTCCTTTGGATCATGTGAGAATCGATAGAAAAGTCCAATTGTAAAGGAAATATTAGGATGAGTGTGTCAGGAACAACAAATTGCGAACCAACTATCTATATAAAGTAGACTCTACTGAAGTAGTAGTGCAAGTGGGAGACAAAAAACACTTGACTCAAATGGTTTTGGGGTAGGCTTTCAATCAATCATGCCAAATCATTGGAGCATATCAAGAGCATACTTATTTTGGAGTATGGAAATACCATCCAAATATTGAATAACTTGTAGGCCCAAAATATAGTGCAGAAGACCAAGATCTATCATCTCAAACTTGTCCATCAAAGATCTCTAAACACTCTAAATCATATAGGATGAGCTACCTATAAGGAGAACATCATCAACATATAGCACAAGAATTAAAAGATCACCCTCATGACACTGAATTTACAATATAGGATCAAAATGATAGTGAGTGAAGTGTGATGAAAGAAAAAAGGAGTTCATCTTCTCACAGCAAGCCCCAGGGGCCTATTTGAGACCATATAAGGATTGCCGATGTCATAAAACTAAAGTGGAATCATGCACAAAACCTTGACACTTCTCCATATAGATCTCCTCATGTAGGTCTCCATGCAAGAAATCACTCTTCACATCCATCCGAAACATTGTCCATCTATGTGAAGCTACAAGGGAGGGTACAAGGTGAATAGAGTTCAACTTGGCAATAAGAGAAAAGTTTTTAGAGTAATTAATACCCTCCACCTAAGAAAACCCCTTCACAAAAAGATGTGCCATGTAATTATCAATAGAACCATCTACAACATATTTGGTATGGTACACCCACTTGAACCAAACCAACTTTCTCCTTTTAGAAGAGAACAAAGATCCCAAGTGTGATTCTTCATCAAAGAATAATACTCCTCATCCATGGCCCTATCCCACTCTGGGTGTCCTGTCACCTCTGAAAACTTCTGAGGGTCATCCAAAATGGCCCGACTCAGAAGGATAGAGCTAGATGTTTGAGCATGAGTATGACAAGTATCTGAAGAATCACCTGCAAAAGATCCAACTATATCAACAAGCAAATGGGCCCACTTGGGAAAAGGCTGAGAAACTAGTGGTGGTGGATCATCATCGACATCATCCTCAAGAGATAAAATATTCTCGAGAGATGAAGAGGGAGGCGTAGGTAGTGAGGGAGATGTTGGTGATGGAGAATCCATCAAAGGAAAGCACTCATCAAACTGGACATCTTATCAAAACAAGACCTCTCTGGAATCACGATCAAACAACTTATATACCTTAAAATCCTCACAGTAGCCAAAAAATATGAGTGGTCAACTCTTCCTCTCCATGTATTTACTATAAGCATTTGGAAAAAATGCCCAAGCCTCACTACCAAACACTCAGAATGATGAAATAGCAAGCTTGACATGGGACCAAGCCTCCTTAGGAGTCATATGTCATAATGCTTTATGAGGCATCTAATTCTAAATATAGTTGGCATAATTAACTGTCTCTACCCAAAAAGAAGGTTGCATATCTCATGACTGAAGCATATAATTGGCCATCTCTAGTAAGGTTCTATTCTTTTTCTCAACAACACCATTTTATTGAGGGGTATATGGAACTAACAACTGATACTGCAAACCATGCTTGGTGCAAAAATCTATGAAAGCCTAATTCACATACTCCCCCCATTACCTGTGTGTATCATCTTGATAGAAACTCCAAAATACTTCTCAACAGACATCATAATTGTACTTAAGAAACTACACCCATGAAGATGAGGAGAAGTCATCAATAAAAGTGAGCACATATTGAGCCCTCAAAAAAGGAGTTGGAAATGACATAAGGTCACTATGTACCAAATCTAAGGGTACCTTAGCATGCGTAGCTCTACCTATAGGAAAAGGATCATGATGATGATTTCCAAGTGCACAACCTCAACACACACCATCTATACAAGAAATATGAGGAAGCCCAATCAAAATTTCTTGTGTATTCATCTGTTGTAAATATCTATAATTGACATGGCCAAAATGCTCATGCCATAACCTACTCATTGTATCTACATGTGCTACAAGAGAGACACCAAAACTATATGAACTCTTAAAGCCATAAAACATATACAAGAAAGACTAAGGATCAACACTTCCAATGGCCATAATCAAATCAAGATCATGAAGGTCTTGAATAACCACATCATGTAGTGATAACTTAACTATTTTACTAGAGCTAGAATGACAAATCTGATAAACAGAAAGGAGGTTTGTCAAAATGTTAGGAACTAGAAGTGCATCCTAAAGACAACCACATGTCAATGAAATTGAACTTGAACCTATAACTGAAAGCTCTACTAAGTCACCAACTGCAATTTGTCAAGTATCACTATGAGAAAATGTGGTGACAAGCTATTAAGAGTGTGTCATATGGTGAGAAGCACCTAAATCAATAATCCAAGTAGATTTTAAAGATATAGCTCATGTAGAAAGAGCATGACCTTTTCCTATGAAAGAGGAAGAAGGTTGAGGGAAGGTGATATTATGTTGTTTCATGGCTTCCTCTAAAACCTCTAGTCATTTCCAACATATGGAAATAGGATGTCCTTCCATTCCACATAAACTACAATAATCTCCTGATTTATTCTTAGTCTTGGAGGAAGACTCACCAAACTTCAAAGAGTTTCCCTATTTGGAATTAGATTGTGGTTTTGAATCAAACTTAGGAGGTGGCTTGGAGGAGCTCTCACTTCCTGTTGAATCTTTCTTGGTCTTTTTTTTGTGCTTTTTCTTCTCCGTAGGTGACTAAGCAACCAATGCTTGGTTATTTGATCTTGTGAGAGAATATAACTATTTGAGATTATCTTTTTCTCGAGTCAAACAATCACATAACACCTCAAAGGAAAGCATGATAAATATAGGACCCAAAGCATCTATTTTGGAATGAAAAGTAGAAGAGAAAATGTGAAATTTTCCTTGAAGCTTAGAAAGAATCAGGTAGATACACTTCGTGCATGTCTTGGTCTTACTACAACCTTGTAAAATAGACCTGATGGATTTGAATTTCATCAAAAAATCCTTAATAGAAGGAAAGGAATTAGGTACCATGGAAGTTAACTTTGCCTCAATCTTAAGTGCCTTGAAATCATTAATTGTGCCAAAGAGATTCTAAAACTTTGCCCATGTGGACCTAGGAGTAAGATAACCATCAAGATGATTTAAAGAAAAATTTCTAAAACATGTAGAGACAATACAACCATAGCCTCATCCAATTTTTTCTTATGCTACATGATCTCATAAGGGCGAGTCAAGTGAGGTTGTTGCTCATCCAAACAAGACCATAACCCTCTTGACCTGAGAAGCCTCATCATATGAGCTTTCCAGATGTGATAATTATGTGGAGTAAGAAGCTCAATAGATATTGGATCTTCCATGTGTCCAACTGATCTGACCTTTTTAATTATTAGTTTTATTTCAAAACTAGATAGAAGATACAAAAGGTTTTGTGTTTTGGTGTTCTGATTTTTTGATATAAATGATAGAAAGCAAGAAAAAATTTACCCCCCCCCCCCACAAATACAAAATCAAACCCTAGTACAATCTAAAAACTAGAAAGAAAGAATGAGCAAGAAGTGGTGTAGACAATTTTCTATGTACCTGATAAATTTTCTAAAGAAATAATTCACTTATTTGAATAGATTTGAGAAAGACCTTTATGACGATATCTCATTTTCCCAAAATAGAGTGCGAATGCACAAGATATAGCTCCCGGAGTGAAAAAATAAACCTATGAATTTGATGGGAAAAAAAGAAACAAAATAGAAAAACCAAAAATTCAAACCTCTAGATATGGATAGAGATCAGAAAGAGCTTTATGTCAATATCTCGTTTGCCCAATTTTGACAACTTACGAGCAAGTTACGCCCAATTTTGTGAAAAGTATTTAGAAGTGACAATTTTTTTTGAAAGCCCTAGGGGATAAAATACTTCAGCCCTTAGTCCTATGGAGACCAAGGGGCTTGCAAAAGGGGGTTAGTTGGAGCCCTTAATCATGGGTGTGACTGGCACAGGGTCTATTCAACAATTGGTGGTTCTGCAGGTGATGGTTCCGCTGGCAGTGCCGTTGTGGTGGCTGTCAAGTGGCGGCGCACAAATTTACTTATTTAATTTCTCATGAATCATGCCTAGACTGCATGTCCTTGAGGCAAAAAAAATTCCTCTAAGGTTAATTGTGGCCAAAATGGATATGCTTTGTATGGAAATAGGGGTTTTGGGTGCTTTGAGCACATCCGTGAGGTTCATTTGAGCCCAAAGTGTCCAAAAACAAATCCCCCCTAGATCTAATAAAAACTCCTAAGAAAGTCAAACCCTCTCCAAAAATTCTTCAGTAAATCCAAAACAAGCAGTAGAAGATAAAAGCTCTGATACCATGAAAGATTTGATAAATCCAAATCTTCACAACCCAAGAACACCTACATGCAAAAACCTGTCATAAGGGAAGAATGGAGGCAAACAACAATGGCTCTCAAAGAGTAAAAATTGTATAAGAGAAAATAATCAAAATATACAATATCCATCCTTATAAAAGGAGAATGAGAAACCCTAAAGGAATGTGCAACCCTAAATGGAAAAATTACTTAATAATTAGAATAATTATTAAATACCTACAATGCATGAAAAAGTGAATCTTAAGAGAAGATTAAAAGGTGACTTAATTAGAATAATTATGTGAAAAATAACCTTTTACTCTAACACTAATCTAGCTTGTAGACTAATGTGGCCCAGGCTCCAAATTCCAAATCCTTTGAATGTGGATCATAGTGGGTTGATGATTCAATGGTGATGTGTTAAGGTAGAACTGTGTCTTGGAAGGATGCATCGTAGTTTTCTTCCATTCAATAGAAAAATTAATAGGAAAGTGATCTGATAGTGTCACATCAACAAGTGGAATGATCATGGCACAATCAAGCCTTTTAAAATTTTTATCAGAGCCAACTCTAAAATTAGACCAAGTGTGCCAAAGTATATCAGGATGAAGATAGTTAGTATTGGGATAAAAAAGAACCAATTTATTGTGCACATAGTACCAAGATTCTCTCTCTTCATTTGTCTATTGGAAAGTTAAAATCCCATCTTTGTCTAACACCACCTCAACCATATTGAAGTCCCCACACATGACCAAAGTTGTAGGTGGTAGGGAATCCACAAGCCATCACCAAAGATGAGATCTTTCAACATCATTGGGAGCATAAATATTAACTATCCCAAAGGAATGATTGTCTATTGACAACAAAACCCATACAACTCTCTACATGGGATCATGAACTTGATCAACAAGAAAAGAATTCCAATGAGGGGAAATGAGAGTAGTAACTCCACCTCGACTAGCCTCATGCTAGGAAGAAAAAATAAGGCTATCCAGCCATATAACATGGCATGCAATAGTAAGCATTAAACTAATAATTTTAACCTCTTAGAGACAAAGAACATCCAAGCTAGAAACATGTTGACAAACATCTCTTATAGAATAATTTATGTGGAGGTCTGTAAGACCTCAGACATACCAATAGATGTAATTCATGAAAAAAATTATTTCATATCATCATCGTCCCCAAGAGAGGAGAACTATTATGCAAAAAATCTAAACTAGTTCTGAAACTAGGAATATAGTCCCCACCTAAGATAACTCTTTGCATCTTCGAATTACTATCCTCACTCTCATGATGCCCAAAATGGCTATAAGAGAAGCATAAAGACTATGAAGTAGAAATAGCAGATGCTTCCTAAGGAGTGCGGACCCACGAGGCTCAAGAAGCACTTGTAGTAGTATCTTTCCCCTATTGGCCAGTGTTTAAAACCAAAGTGGATAGTGTAGAGACCGCTTGTTCTAATAGATCCTAAGTGGGAGTCTCCATCGTCGGCTGATAAATTGAACTGACTGGTTGCTTCTAGGATAGAGTCTAAGAGTTCTTTCCTTTACGAACTATAGTGGTCCATTCATCCTTTTTTTATCCTTCTGCACGATGAGAGATGGTGTCCTTAGGAGAGGATTTCATCCTTGATGCAGCCAAAGGACAATCCTTAATTGTATGCTTCATCAACTGAAACTTATAACAGGTGCTGGGAAGATTCAAGTAAATCACCTTCTAGGTGAAGGTATGACCACCCACCAAAATCTTAATAGTTTCTTTGAGGTCACGAGAGAGGTCAACCTCAACACAAACCCTCTTTTGAGGATGAGCATTGAAAAAATGGTTAGTTTCAAGACAAACCACTTTGCCAACTAAGCAATGGTTTGAATGAAAGGCCAAAAAGGAAAGGGTAGACCAAGAAACTTGACCTACACTGGAACCCTCAAATTTTTGTCATTCGAGATGATGAAGTCTCGAGACCAATGTTGAGAGACCAAAAGAGAATAATTAACAGTCCATGGCCCATGAGAGAGGATAGCCTCATAATGGGTAGGGTTAGAAAAGAGAAATAAGAAAAATCCCTTGGTAAGGCTTTGAACACCATCAAGCCAAACTCCATGAGGATTTCAGGCTTTGGCCACCCATTCTCACATCATGCTTTTAGGAGTTATCCTACCCCATAAAATATCCTATCAAGGTATTTTTTTCTAGCCACTCCCAAGCATTATCAAAATCCTAAACATGAAGCACAACATCAAGTGAGGGCATACCTTGTGAAACACTTTCAAAATGAATTTATGAGGATGTTTGTTCAAAGGCACCATGTGTTGGAAACTAAAATTGAAACAATTCTTATATTGTCATTGATGTCAAACCTTAATTATATTGTCATTGATGTCAAACCTTAATTGGTAATACTATTGCTATCTAAGAAAGTACTATATCTATTGATTGATGATGAAGGATTAGGGCAAGGGTGATAACAATAGAACCTAGAGAAAGGTTGAGTTATTTGATAGTTCAATGAGTACTTGATTATGTGGCACAATGATAAGATAATGTATTGTTTATCTAAGTAAGAAGCAAGATTGAACAAGTAGGCTTAACCGAGCAAAACTGAAGAAATCTAGTTTAAGCCGAGTGATGTTAGTGTCGACGAGAGCTAGTATATGCCGAGTGAATTCAGTGTTGACCGAACATCAGTTTATTATCGAGGGAGACAGTTTGAAGAGATGACCAAGCTACATAGTGATGATCGAGGAGTTGAACACAGTATTGACCAAGCATTAGTAATTTACATTTGAGGAAGAATTCAGATTCCTAGCCAACATAGTTGAATTCTTGGATTATGTAAATCATGTTGACTTTATTAGTTGACTGTATGGAGCATTTAATGCATAGTAAACCATTTTATAATGATTTCAATAAAGAGATTGAAGATTTTTCTAGAAGGATGGATGAAGAACTTGAATGATGGAAGGATTTGATGAATCCAACCTAACCCTAAGATCTACGAAGGAGATTAAGTGGCAAAAGATGGATCTACCTATCAAAGAGGTATTAAGGAAAACCTAAGTGTGAGGTTAAACAAGGATGTTGGAGTTGTTGTTGTTATTGACTGATAAGTCTAAGCAGAAAGGCTAAAGGTGAAGGAGTTGATCAGAGTTGTGATTACTTGAAGGTATTTCTGAGTAGATCAGTGATGGAGATGGAAATGGTACTCAATCAGTAAGCCAACGTATATGTGAGAATTGGATCTGTTATTTGTAAAGTGAGTTTTATGTTTTTCAGATCAAATACTATTGTTACTTTCTAACCATTGTATCAGTCAAAATCATTTAATCAAGGTTGACGTAACAATCATTGTTTAAATCCTTTAATCAAGGTTGCGTTCTAATGGAATGTACTTAAGTCCTGTAACAAGGCGCACTCCTAATAGGGTGGTTCAAATCCTTTAATAGGGTCACACCTAGTAGTGTGTTTCTAAACCTTTGATAGGGTTGGCTTTTCACAGAGTTCACTTCAAAAGAGTGAAAATATCAGTAACATGTTACAAAGTGGTTTTTCCCAAATTGGCTTTCCACTATACATCCCTGTGTCAATACTTGTGTGAATGTTTTGGTTTGAACATTTTTATGTTTTGCAGGTTAAATATTGTTGGATAGTGGACTGCATTGTTATATATTTCTGGCATACATCCAGTAATGACCAAGTAGTGTTATTTATTAGATCTGAGTTGTTGAAGTGTTTAAAATTTTGATTGATACATCTAAACCTGAGAACAACTGATTCACCCCCCCCCCCCTCTTTGTTCTTCTAAATCATATTAACAATTGGTATCAGAGTTGTTGGTGCTTACACATAACAAGTTTAAAGGTACTTGAAGTAAATGATCAAGATGTATAAAAAGGAGGTACCGAAGTTGAATAAGAACTTCCCTGCATGGCAAAGTATGATGAAACTGCATCTAGCTGGCATTGGTGACTCAATGAAATATTATGTTGAACATGACTATGTTACACCTGCTGCACCTTTGACTTCCAAGGAGATGAGAGCTAAACAAGAACCTAACCAAGCAATGTTGGAGATCGCATCTGCCTTAAGCTATCCAAAATTTGAAGACATTAAAGATTGCACAAATGCAAAGCAAATGTGGGACACTCTTGCAAATATCTATGGTGGTGACATTAATGTACTAAGGGCAAAAGTTGAAAGCCTGAGAGATAAGTTTGATGAAATGAAAATGCAAGAAGGTGAAAATATTGCTCAATATTGTGGTAGAATCAAGGAGGTAGTAAATGCTATTAGGGGGGGTAATGGAACTATTGAGGTTGAAATTATTATTGGAAAGGTACTAAGAACTTTTCTTCCTATATATGCCATCAGAATTTTAGCAATTCAAGAATCTAGATGTAACCCTAGTAATGTTCTAACTCTGGAAAGTCTTGTTGGTAAGCTTATTGCTTTTGAGCTTTCTAACTATGATAACTATACTGTTGCTAATGTTGAATTTGCATTCAAGTCAAAAATGGTTTTGCATAATTCTAAAAGGGAAAAAGAAAGATGTATAAGTGATAGTGAAAGTGGTAGTGACACTTCTGATGAGGAACTAGAGGATCTTGAAGCTCTTATGGCCAGAAGATTGAAAAGAGGAAAAGGCAAATATAAAGGTAAAATTCCTATCATATGATTTTTATGTAACAAAGCTAGCCATATAGCTACAAGATGTCTTGACAGGGATGACAAGGATGAGGAAAGAGAAATCAAGTACAAGGATAAGAGAGAAAATGGAGGTTACCAAAGGTACAAGGACTACAAGGACAAAGGTAAGAAATCTTGTTACATTGTTGAAGAAGAAACTGACATTGATAATGATGATTTTGAAATTGAAGTAGTCTATCTTGCTATGAAAGATGAGTCTGATGAAGATGAGAAAACTGCACTTGTTTCTTATGTGAGAAAAGGTGATAAATGGATTATTGATAGTGGTTGCTCACACCACATGACTGGTGATAAAAGTAAATTTGATACCCTAGATCATTACAAAGGTAGAAGTGTTAAGTTTGGTAATGATGCACCATGTCCTGTAAAGGGTAAAGGATTAATTAAGCTGACTGATAAGATCACTTTTGAAAATGCTTATTGGATTGAGGGTCTTAACTATAATTTTCTAAGTGTTTCACAACTTAATAGAACTAGTTACCGAGTGGATTTTCATCATAGAAAGGCTAAAATATTTGATGCCACTGGTGAACTGATTGGAAGTGGAGAACAGACTAGAGGTAATTTGTTCTATCTAGACCTATCTGAAGAGACATGCTTGATTGCACAATTTGATGATATTTGGTTATGGCATAAGAGGCTATGTCATGTTAACTTTGACAATCTGGTAAATATTAGTAAAAAGAAGAAAGTTAGAGGTTTGCCTAGATTGAAGAAACCTGATAATGTGATGTGCAAACAATGTTAGTTGGGTAAAATGACAAAGTCTAGTTTCAAGAGCAAGACTTTTACTTTTGAAAATGTTTTAGATCTAGTTCATACTAACCTTTGTGGACCTATGGGTGTACATAGGTCCACAAAGCTACTATGGTGCTAAATACTTTATTTTGTTTGTTGATGATTATACTAGGATGATGACTGTAATATTTTTAAAAGAAAAATTTGTTGCATTTCAGATGTTTATGTGGTATTTGGCTAAGGTTGAAAAGGAGATAGGTAGAAACCTGAAATGTCTGAGATATGATCAAGGTGGAGATTTTATATCAAATGAGTTCAATCTGTTCTGCAATGATAGAGGAACCAAGAGACAGATATCTGCACCTAGAACACCTCCATAGAATGGTATAGCTAAGAGAAGGAATAGATCTATCATGGATTGTGCATGGACACTAATGATTGAGAAGAATGTTGCACAAATTTATTGGAAAGAAGCTATAAGTATAGTTGTTTATACCTTAAATCAAGTACAAATCAAAAAAGGTACAAATGTTACACCTTATGAATTATGGCACGATTATGCACCTAATGTAAAATACTTTAGAATCTTTGGGAGAAAATGCTATATATTAAAAGATAATAGGAATGGAAAGTTTGATGCTAAAAGTGATGAGGGCATATTCCTAGGTTATTCCACAAAGAGTAAAGCTTACAAGTGTTTGAACTCTAACACTAACAAAATTGTGGAAAGTGTAAATGTGAAGGTTGATGAATATGCAGAGAAAAATGAACAGGAAAGCAAAAGAGAACCTGAAGATTATAGATCTTTTGTCTATATAGAAGAAGGAGAGGCAAGTAACACACTTGCACCTGATGCAGAGTCTTGGGTAAGCAATGTCGAGCATTAGGGACATAATGTCAAGCATCAGGAGGATGCTGCCAAACATCAGGAAGAGGTTGCCAAGCAATCAGAGGCTGAATCTAATAATCTTGTTGATGAACCTGAAGAGAAAGGAGAAAAGAAAGCTGAACCTACTTTGGTACAATTTTTAAGGAGACATCACAAGCCTGAGAAAATCATCGGAGATAAATAAATTGGAGTTCTAACCAGAAGCAAGTTGAAATATCCTACATGTTTATTGTGTGATTTTGAACCTAAGACAACAAGGGAGTCATTAGAAAATGAAGATTGGATTCAAGCTATGAATGAGGAGGTAGACCAAATAGAAAAGAATGATACCTGGACTCTGGTGGCAAGACTAGAAAACAAAATTATCATTGGAACAAAATGGGTATTCAAAAACAAGCTTAATGAATATGGACAAATCACAAGGAACAAAGCAAGGTTAGTATGCAAGGGTTATGCACAAGAAAGAGGAATAGACTATGGGGAGACATTTTCCCCTATAGCAAGATTAGGAGTGAGAACTCTACTTGCATATGTTGCTTACAGAGACTTCAAGGTATACCAAATGGATGTCAAGTCTGCATTTTTGAATGGTATATTAGAAGAAGAAGTGTACATTGAGAAACCTAGAGGATTTGTTGATCCAAACAAGAGACATATGGTTTGCAAGCTGAATAAGGTGTTATATGGATTGAAGCAAGCCCCTAGAGCATGGTATGAGAGGCTGCACAATTACTTGATACAGATTGGTTTTTCAAGGACAAATGACAACAACAATTTGTACATGAATGATGAAGAAGGTAAAGAGATCTTGTTAGCTAAGATTTTTGTAGATGATATCATATTTGGAGGACAAGATTCCATGTGTAAGAAATTTTCAAATGAGATGCAAACTAAGTTTGAAATGTCTATGTTTGGTGAGATAAAATTATTTGTTGGCTTGCAAGTCTATTAGATGGAGAAAGGTATTTTTATCACATGGTCTAAATATGTCAAAGAGATACTAAAAACCTTTGGTACAAAGGATTCAAGGCCAGTAAGTACTCCCATGGCTACTGGACATAAACTGTCTAAAAATGATGATACTGCTGAAGTGAACCAAACTCTATATAGATCCATGATTGAAAATTTGCAATATGTTGTTCACAGCAGACTAGATATTGCTCTAGCACTTGGGATTGTGGCAAGATTCTCTGCCAATCCTAAGGAAAGTCATATGATGGTTGTGAAGAGAATAATGAGATATTTGAAAGGGACATAAGACTATGGATTGTACTATAAGAAGCATGAGAGATTTGAACTGAGAGTTTATACTGATGCAGATTGGGTAGGAAATGTGGATGACATAAAAAGTACTAGTGGTGGAGCTTTCTTTCTTGGACAGAGGTTAGTTTCCTGGACTAGCAAGAAATAAAATTGCATTTCCCAATCTACAGTTGAAGCCAAGTATGTTGCAGCTACAGTAAACTATTCAAACCTGGTATGGATTAAGCAATTGTTGAAAGGCATGAAAGAGGAAATCACTGAACGAGTTGTCATATACTATGACAAAAAAAGTGCTATCAACATATCAAAGAACCCATTGATGCACATAAAGACCAAACATATTGCCATCAAGTATCATTACTTGAGGGAATTGGTACAAGATAAAGAGGTGAGAATGGAATATGTGAATACAAAGGAACAACTAGCAGACATATTCACCAAAGCTTTACCTAAGGATGCTCATGAATATCTTAGAGGTAAATTAGGGGTGCTTACCCTAACTGAGGCTACCTAGTCAAGCTAGGAGCACTACATCAAATGTGTTGCACAAAGTATCTGACAAATTGATGCAGAAAAGGTCACACTTTAAGAGCAGCCTAGAGTTGTGAAAAGTACAACAAAATTATAATCAGTCATAAGCAAGATGACAGAGGGAGAAATATTGTTACTGAACTGACAAAATGACATCTACATCTAAAAGATGCAAGTTCTAGATGTTTCTTTGGTATTATTGTCAAAGAGGGAGAGATTCAAAGATGAAAATACATAAAAGAGGAAATCATTCAGAGAATCAGAGGAGAGGGAGTAACTGTGTGAATGGTTAAGCAAGCTAGGTTAAGTGATTTAGAATCAGAATGAAGCTAAGGATATTACAAATGTTTCTGATGCAAAGACAAGTTTTGGATTGGTTGGTGAATCACGTGTTATTCATATGGTGTTGTCATCAATGCCAAAGAGGGAGATTGTTGGAAATTTCAATTGAAGCAATTGTTGTATTGTCATTGATGTCAAACCTTAACTGGTAAGACTGTTGCTATCTAAGAAAGTACTATATCTATTGATTGATGATGAAGGATTAGGGAAAGGGTGATAACAATAGAACCTAGTGAAAGGTTGAGTTATTTGATACTTCAATAAGTACTTGATTATGTGGCACAATGATAATATAATTTATTGTTTATCTAAGTATGAAGAAAGATTGAACAAGTAGGCTTAACTGAGCAAAAGTGAAAAAATCTTGTTTAAGCCGAGTGATCAACTGAGTGATGATGTTAGTGTCGACCGAGAGCTAGAATATCCCGAGTGAATTCAGTGTTGATCGAACATCAGTTTATTTTTGAGGGGGGACAACATTAGTTGAGGGAGACAATTCGAAGAGATGACCGAGCTACACAGTGATGACCGAGGATTTGAACACAGTATTGACTCAGCGTCAATAATTTACATTTTGAGGAAGAATTCAGATTCCTAGCCAACATAGTTGAATTCTTGGATTATGTAAATTGTGTTGACTTTATTAGTTGACTGTATGGAGCATTTAATGCATAATAAACCATTTTATTGTTATTTCAATAAAGATATTGAAGATGTTTCTAGAAGGATGGACAAAGAACTTGAATGATTGAAGGATTCGATGAATCTGACCTAACCCTAAGATCTACGGAGGAGATTGAGCGACAAAAGATAGATCTATCAAAGAGGTATTAAGGAAAACCTAAGTGTGAGGTTAAATAGGGATGTTGGAGTTGTTGTTATTGACTAATAAGTCTAAGCAAAAAGGCTGAAGGTGAAGGAGTTGATCAGAGTTGTGATTGCTTGAAGGGATTTCTGAGAAGATCAATGATGGAGATGGAAATGGTACTCAGTCAGTAAGCCAACATATATGTGAGAATTGGATCTATTATTTTCAAAGTGAGTTGTATGTTTTTCAGATCAAATACTACTATTACTTTCTAACCATCGTACCAATCAAAACCCTTTAATCAAGGTTGACCTAACAGTCATTGTTTAAATCCTTTAATCAAGGTTTCATTCTAATGGAATGTACTTAAGTCCTCTAACAAGATGCACTCCTAACAGGGTGGTTCAAATCCTTTAATAGGGTCACACCTAGCAGTGTGTATGTAAACCTTTGACAAGGTTGGCTTTTCACATAGCTCACTTCAGAAGAGTGAAAATATCAGTAACATGTTACAAAGTGGTTTTTCCCAAATTGGGTTTCCACTATAAATAATAGTGTCAATACTTGTGTGAATGTTTTGGTTTGAACATTTCTATGTTTTGCAAGTTAAATATTGTTGGATAGTGAACTGCATTGTTATATGTTTTTGGCATACATTCTGTAATGACCGAGTAGTGTTGGTTATTAGATTTGAGTTTTTGAAGTGTTTAAAAGTTTGATTGATACATCTGGACCTGAGAAAAATTGATTCACCCCCCCCTCTCTGTTGTTATAAATCATATTAACACCATGACCTTCCATTGCAATAACTCAAACATCAACATCAAGTGTGATGCTAAAGTTGGTCAAAGCCATAATAAACCTAATGAATCCCACAATAAATATGGTATGGCACATAGATATACAATAATTTTTCAAAATGACAGTATGCAACCCAAAACCCTAGCACAGCTCAAAGCACACATAGCTTCCCCTATGTCAATTGTACTTATTTGATTATTACATATTACAATAAGATACATTTTCAATCATACACATGTCCTAATATATTGTGAGATATTATAATAGCTAAACAATCTCTTGATCTTTCACACTGATGCTAAAAAAACTCACACAATAAAAACCAGAAGCAAATTCTGATTAACTTATGGATTGTGGAAATCTACTCAATCTAATTTTATATATTTTCAAACTATGATATAATGCAATCAAATTTTTGTTGTTCAATCGAAGTAAAATTAATAAGGGCTGGGATAATTTTGGTAGTGCCTTTGTTGGATAGAATTAGATATATAATAAAAATTTATAGTAATCATCAGATTTAAGAAGTCTTTCATGATATGTTTAAGGATAAGCTACAAACTCTTATCAATTCCTTGCCAAGGTACATTAAATCACTACCTTACAAATTAACGAAGAAAGTGGAGTCACTGTTGTTGGAAATCTATTATGGGAAAGTGAGATACTAAGAGGGGGGGTGAATCGGTTATCCTCAAACTTTTCTACTTTGATACTAATTCTACATGCATGCCATAAACATAACTTTCAATATTGAAATGAATCTAACATTTTAATCTCATCCATCAAATGAAATACATAACACAAAATTTGGTGACCCTTGAAAGGTAAAACTGGGGTGGGGATGACACCCACAAATCTTCACTACTGTAATATTAAAGTGTGCATGTTAGGATTACAATATTTTGATCAATACAAATGATCTACCCTATGAGGGTTCTTCCCTGTTAAGAGCTTACAAACTTATACAATCTACCTTGATTAAAGGATTTAGAACTTACAGCTAAGTATTAACTCAGTTAAGAGATTTATAAAGGCCTATTAGGACCACTCTATTAAGATATTTACCTGATTCACCTACTAAAATATATCAATACCCAATCCTTCGATTTTCACTATAAGTACTAATTACAGATCATCTATTTCCAATACTTATTTTATCTCTAAGATCAAATGTAGCTATGTTCTATCCTTCACTTCTCTGCTCAATCACTTTGCTTGATCTTTACATATAGCAATCAAAACATTGTTCTACTCTGCATACAAGAGATCTTCTATGTTCCTCTCTTCTTACATCATTTTAGGGTTTTGATATCACCTTATATAAGCATCTCATCAAGATTTAAGATTAAGATCAACAATCTAGATTCATTGCTTATGTCGCTTAAGCATTCCCTTTTCAGATAGGTTACACATCTTGCATAGGGATTAATGATAATAAATATAAATCATGCACTCTTAACTAAACATTAATAACTCTTCTCCAAGCACTAATCCAAAGGCATATACCGAAATGATAGGTGCAACTCTTGAACCAATATAATCTTTGTCGGCTCTTTTGAATAAACATAGGAAACTGCTACTGCTAAATAGTGACTGCATAACTTCACTTCTACTAATCATCAGACTCTGCATCCATGAAAGTAACATTAATAACATGTCTCCATCACATATCCAAATGCATAAGGCTCCATGATAACTATACGAACAATCATTCATCAAACATTGCCTGTAACTCTGTCAAGAACACTACTGACACAAGCTACTATATAACTATCGGTACTAAAAATTAACCTCTGCATCCATGATATCATGCTGATAACATGTCCATGCTGTATATACCAAAAGCTTATTGCATAAATCTTCCACGCATGCTACTTACCATATGTTGTCATCAATGAAAAACATACAGTCAGCATTGGCTTGCTGGCAAATCTCCAACAATCTCCCCCTTTGGCATTGATGGCAACATATGGAATGACAAACACCACCAACCCAAATGAATATTTCTTTTATAACATTCTCCATTTCCTCTTCAAAACTCCCCCAAGGATGAATCCTCCATCTGCTGCAATATTCTTCAACATTCTCCATTTCCTCAACTAACTTACTTCCATAACTGAATACTACTCCCCCTTAGTATATTACTCCTTTTACTTCTATTTTTCATGACTATATATTACTCCCCCTTTGACATCAATGGAAAAGGGCACCAAATAGTTTAAGCACTGATACTATTCCTGAGGTAGAGTAGTCAACCATCCATCAGTCCCTAAGGACTATTGCTCTTTCTTCTTTCTTCTAAGCAGAATCAGGGAAGGGAATTACTCCCAACTTCTCCCTGAGATACTCAAATATGGTTGTTGTTAAAATAATTTTGAGATACTTGAAGAAGACTAATGACTATAGTTTATGGTACACAAAGGAAGGCAAATTTGAACTCCAATTTTATACTGATGTAGATTGGGCGAGAAACATTGATGACCAGAAGAGTACAACCGGTGGAGCATTGTTTTTAGGAGAAAGGCTTGTGACTTGGATAAGCAAGAAACAAGCATGCATTTCCCAGTCTATTGTTGAAGTAGAGTATGTTGTTATTGTTGTAAATTATTCAAATATTGCTTGGATAAAACAAGTGTTGGAAGGAATGAGTGAGGTAATCAATGACCTAATGATTATATATTGTGACAACACTAGTGCTATAAATATTTCTAAGAATTGTGTGATGAATTTTTAAAAAATCATATATCTATTAAGTATCACTACTTAAGGGAACAAGTTTAAGATAAGTAGGTGAAATTGGAATTTGTAACATCTAAAGAACAACTTGCTGATATTTTTACCAAGCCCCTTACCGAAGAACACATTTGAGTATTTGAGGACTAGACAAGGGGTTTGTCCCCTACTTATCAATCACTAAGGTGATTAGGAGAATGCATCAACCTATACTTTATCATAAAATAATTCATGTTGATGGACATAGCTCACACTTTAGTTTTTCTAAGGTTGTGAAAGATTGTAGAAGCTAGAACATGAAATTATTTAATCAGTACATGAAGGTACTTGATCTGGATAGAAGAACAAAGGATAATTTAGCTACTAAAGAGCTATTTATTTTCTTTGGCATTGTTGTCAAAGGGAGAGAGACTACATATGAACTAATAGTTAGTGAGAACACAAAAAGGGAGAGGAGCTTAAAATTGAAATATCTATTGCTGAGAACATATATGGGAGAAATAATCTAAGAACTGAAAAGATCAAATCCATAGGGAGAGTCTGCATGGAATGCTATTTTGTTTTGTAGTGATTAAACATATTAAATATCAAACTAGGGAGAGCTTACCGAGCTACAACATTTACCTACATAGTTGTAGAATACATGTTTGGTATGTGTATGACATATTTTATATTGTTTGTGTTGCCATCAATGCCAAAGGGAGATATTGATGATCTACAACTAATTGAATATCTAGATGAATTGAAGGAACAATGATTAGAGATCATCGAGCTACTAAAGTGATATGTAAGATGATTGAATCAATCAATATGTTGTCATTGATGTCAACTAGTTTTGACAATACTTATCATGATAGTTACAAACATCTAAACATTTATAGAAGGAAGAAATGATGAAGAAATGAGATATCTACATAAGGAAAAGATGGATATGATAGATAAGGATAAGGTAAACAATAGGTAACTTATTGATGAGTCTATGGCTTTATATTATTGACTTGAGCATGTTACATTAATTTATTATGAAGAAGAGATTTGAATTGAACAAGTCAATGTGGTCTGTAATTGAAGACTTCTGTGTACACCGAGGCCGTGCTATGTATATTGAGTGACAATAATAATTGAGTTAGTTATCACCAAAGTGTTTCAGTGTTGACCGAGTATGGATGAAAACATTAAATACTAAGAACAACCAATAGAAATTGATGAGCCGAAAGTTGTTATGATTTCTAGGTTAAGGATGAAGTTAGTTATGAGATCCACAACTGACATAATTTAGAGATGATCCAAAGGATGAGATTGAAACATGTTAAGGACACATCTATCAAGGAAGGTTTAAGTGACAAAATGGACCAAGGAGATTAAGAGGCAAAATCCAATGGCTGATATGAAAATAGTTTACTTGTCTATTTAAGAGATATGAGTTTTATTGTTGAAACATGTCAGACAAAAGGAGGCTGCAGAGATTTTGTGTGAAGACTTTATTCATGCATTCCTGATAAAACTAGTTACAAAAAGAATCGAGCTGCAGACATTACCAAGCGTTAGAGAACTATTTAACGAGTGAAATAAGTTGAGAAATATTGAGGAAGTGAATTGATTAATGATCAGAGAATTTTATGAGAATAACATAGATCCGAATATTTGCAATTGAGTTGTATTTGACTAAGATCATAACTGTATCAGTTTAACCATTGATTCAGAAAATCTCTTAATCGAGTGGACTTAATAATCTTATTGTATTACCCTATGACATTCATTGAATGCAAATTGTTATCTTGTTGACCCCATAGTGAATGTTGGTAAAGATTTAATTGTTAGTGATAAATCCTCTAACTACATCACACCTAACAATGTGCATTGTAACCTTTAATAGGGTTGGCTCCTAACCAAGCTCACTTTAGAAGAGTGAATTATTTTGGGTTACCGGTCCCAGGTGGTTTTTCCCTTAGCAAGGTTTCCATGTTAAATCATTGTGTTATGTGTTATTTGTTATGATTGTTTTGCTATCATACTTTACATATTGCATAGTTGATTTAATCGGGGTGACTCCACAATAGTGGGTTACACTTTTTTAGACATTGATTTTTGTTGAAATAACACATTTTTTGTAAAATATGATGATTTAAGCCTTGAGAGGTTCCATTTGAAAGAATTAATTACAAATGGTTAGCTCAAAGCCTCTTAGATAAAAATAACATTGATATAACATCTATACTCCTCATTCATACCTATAATGTATTCTCCTTCACACCAATTCAAATATTGACAAAAAATCACTTTGAATTTATCTTTTGGTAGATCAAATGAATCCATTTGAAAAACCTATCTATGTAGTAAGGTACTATTGAGAAAAATCTTTCCAATGATTATAATGTTAATATTTATTAAGTTTATTATGACTTTGTATTTTTTGTTTTACTAAACAAAGACATTTCACCATATGTCTACCTCTATGTTTGATGCTTATGGAAAAATAGTAAATAAGAGAAAAAAAATTCCAAAAAAATATCTATGCCCTAGTTATTGAACTTCTCTTTCTATAAAAATAAAATAAAATAAAATTGGACAAATACACAAAAAGTTATAAGCTATGTAGTTAAGGTATGTCAAAATTATGGTTTAGTCAACTTCAAACGTTAATAAATTATGAAATAATCATAATAATGTCATCAAACCTATTGCATGCCCTGTATATGGATGTTAAAAAACTAAATTTGAAAGAAGCACATTGATATCTATTTTAGAAAAAAAAGTTATGCTTTATGAAAACAATGTAACTCTTTGAAAATGATGTTTTTAGTAACATACCAGTTTTCATGGGAGAAAGAAAATAGGAATCAATACAATATATAGATATAGATATAGATATATATATATATATATATATATATATATATATATATATATATATATATATATATATATATAGAGAGAGAGAGAGAGAGAAAATCCTAAAAGACTCTAATTTACTTCATTGTCCGATTCTAAATGATTTAATGAGAATATGTATTCGAGTCTAAAAGTTTTTTTTTCAAAATGTAGAGTTCAGTGTCCGTTCAGGCAAAAAAGTGTAACACACTATTGTGGGTTCACCCATCGGTAATCATAGTTTGGATAAAAACTGGTATTCGGTAAAGTGAACAGACATATTGATATTTTATGTTACTGAGCTGCATAAATTGTTGAAATTATTTTGTAAGGTACATCTGGGAGATTGGGACTGTAGGATAACTGATTCACCCCCCCACCCCTAGTTATTCTAACACTTTCATTTTCTTCCCTTAATTCACCAATGTCTTCCAATTTCCTAGCAAGCTCATTGTTCACTCAGTTGACTTCTTGACTCGTGATAACCATTTGATTTACAATTTCAAAGTGATGCTTAGTCAACCTTAGTATTTCTGATTCATTTTCTTCTAATTTTTCAGTCATTTGTCTTCTATCTTCAATAGCCATGTTTCTCTCTTATTCATCTTGTCTTGTATTGTTTATAACTTCAATCATTCTTACCATTTGTGTCTCTTGTCCAATTTGTAGTTCTTTTAGTTGCTCGGTGAGGTGTTGATTATTTTTAGATAGATAAGAGATTATTGCTTCAGATGCATCAGATATACTTCCAGATCCTTCAGATAATTCTTCAATCTCTTCTTCTTGATACTGAGTATCATTCTGTCAAAATTATGATTCCATTCTTTTGTTCAATGACTCTCTCAACTTTTCCTTGATATCCTAAAGTTGTTACAGGGTAATCTATAACTCCAATTTCTGATTTTCAATTATCTTGTCAATCTTATACCTTTCCATCTCTATGGATCTTTCCTCTTCAGTGATTAAACTTCTTTAAAAAGAGAACAAATTCTGATACCAATTATTGGGATTATGGAAAGGTGAGTTACTGAGAGGGGAGGGGTGAATCAGTAACCCTAAAAACTTTTTTTTTCTCAATCCTCACGATAATATCCTTGATTAACCGACTGTCATATTCATCATTACCATTCATTCATAACATAACTGAAATGTAAATACTTCTAATCTAACAAATAAACATTCATGAGACTTCATACACTTGACATAGAGATTTTGATATCATACAAACCCTTGTTAGAAGGTAAAAATTGTGATGGGGATGAAACCCACAAAGCTTCACTATTGCAATAATAAAGTTGTCTATTAGGGCATACAATTTTTGATCACTTCTGATGATCTTACTGTTGGCAAGTTGACTATACTAATGTATATAGCTATATTTAGTATTGTCATTATGGAAACAAAGTCATATGATGTTATAGAGTCAGTGCAAGCAGTTAGAACATTAGATTTTGGTTAAGTGTGGAAGACTGGATAGTTAGCAGAGCACCAGAAGAACAGAGCATCAATGCATGTGCGCATAACAGAGTTATGATGTATGCCCTTAAAGATAATCTTCCAAGTATGTATTCATGCTAAGTCTAAAAGTGCATGATGATATGAGTCAATATGAGGAAGTTACAGTCAGATAAAGTGACACAGACAGTGAGCGACATAATAGAACAGAGCATGGAGCTGACTGTTGTTGTTTTGATTAGCGCTTGTAATATTGTTTTGTAAACGCTATGCACCTATTGTATTTAGGTCATATAAATGTTAATATCTTTGTTTGGAAACATGCTTGAGCCAATTCATTTGGAAGCATTGTATGTAATAGGTTGAAGGCCGACCTAGTCAATAGTTTTGTTTGCGCATAGAAATAAGACATGCACCTTTGTAATTAAGTATGGAAGTTACATAAAAAGTTGATAAGAGTAGAGAAAAGGTATGAGAAGAGTAGTTAGAATGTTGTAGTGCTTTACAAGAGGCTAAAGCATAAGCGCACAAAAGGAACTGATTAGACAAGCAGTGTCACAACAATAGTTCACCTTGCAGATATAGTGTGTATATGAGATCCAGAAGGTTGTAGCCTTCACCACTTGAGTAGTGAGCTCTAGGACAGTGTGTCCCCACCCCTAACAGGGTTAATTGTAAAATAATCCTAATAGGGTCTGACCCTTGACCATGTCATTATACTAAAACCATTGTAAAGAATAACTCCTAACAGGGTTGCAAGATCTTCTAACAGGGATCATAAAACACTAGTGCAGTTCTTAGTGGGTGTCAATTCCCACCGGGGTTTTTACCTATTTGGCTTTCCCCGTAATTATATTTGGTGTTATGTGTTATGGTTTTTTATCTTACTTGCATTGATATTCATTTCAACACATAAGCAATTAAGTTAAGTTTCAAGAGTAAAGAAAAAGTATTAATATATAGAACATTGATTCACACCCCCCCCCCCCCTCTTAGTGTTCACATTCCTAACACTTACCTTGTTAGGAGTAACATTTAAGACTTGTTAAGATCTACCTTGTTAGAGGATTTTAGCAACACTATTAAGTGTACAATTGGTTAAGAGATTTACAAAAAGATGGTTAAGTCTACTCTGTTAGGAGATTTTTCTGCCACAATTGTTAGAAAGTAACAGTATAATGATTTGGATGTTGCTACTTACTTTTGTTGAATATCATATCTGCTTAGCCCTTAACTGATATCACCTTTCTGTGATAGATATTTCCTTCAAATATTGCTCGGTAGCCTTTGGTCTACTTATGATATAAACCTAAATACTCTATCAAATCTTAGCATCATAACCCTGTCTGATCTTCAAATGTCTCCTATTAGGTGACTACTTCTCATTATGTTCTTACTGATTTGACATCTTGACAATTCTTATATCATAATGATTTTGACCTAATTAAGGTTGTGGAATCATCTACAAAATACTTGATCAATGATCCATATGAATAACCTAATTCAAAACTACATAGGTATCATCACCAATCAATATGATATCTCCAATAAATCTTTACCTCAATTTATGTAAACTATTTTCTAGCTCGGTAAAAATAGTTTGCCTTGTTTTTAGTGTCATTCCAAACTTCTATGTTGATCATGTATTACTCGGTAAGTATTATATCCTTGTCTCAGTAAAATAATGATGTTCGGTAAATAGGTATGCTTAGTTATCATTGTACTCTGTGTGCTCGGTATTCATCTAGTTCAGTGTCTATGCTCAATCAAGTCTATGCTCGGTTAACTTGTCTTTCTCCTTGTGCTCTGCTTGGTTACCATACTTGGTGTTTTGACCGACTTGTCTATTTTCTTTGCTTTATTGACTATATGTGTGCCACTAATGACAACACTTAATATAATTATGTGTAACATAATGACCTCTTGAGGAGGTATATTAAAGAAGCAATGTGGTGGAATAGACCCAACAAAAAACATCTAAGCAATATGAGTATAATGTACCTTTAAAATACTATTATATTTACACCTTAAGAGATCATCTGAGAGGAAATAAGAGAATATTAGTGTATATATAGAACCAAAAAAAGAGATCTATGACAAAATATAGTGACTACACCCTACTCGAGCTTAGCCAATCTAGAGGGTGAGTTAATTTAAGAGGTTTAAAAACCATATGAATAGAGTGAGTGAAGAGAAGGTGGAGGGTAGATAAGTGTTCTTTATCCTCATTTAACATATTAAAATTAATTACTTGTATTCTAGAGTCAATTCATCTGACAAGAGCCCAACACAAATAGTGAAGAAGATCTATACACATCTAGCATTAACTACTAAATCCATTTTATCCATAAATCCTCCAATTGAATGTGAGCCCATGTTAAAGAAATGTCTATTTTATGCATTTAGTACGTCTTATCCATAAATCCTCCAATTAAATGTCAACCTATATTAAAGGAATGCATATCCAATGCATTTTCCAAATGAGACAAAGAATAAAAATGGCTGGATATAATTATTTTCTAAAGCATACACCATTGAGGAATGAAGCAATAATTGCATGTATTTTGTGAGAAAGTGGGAATCCCCTTACGAGTACAAAGCTATAAAATTATTGGAGAGTCATTCTTGATCAATGAAAGTACAAAAAAAGTGTAATACGAGCACAAGGGAGAAGAAAAGCCTTGCCTAATTTCACCTAATCATACTCAGTCAGGTCTTTATGCTCCCAAAATCCTCTCGACGATTGAATTCTCCAGCCCACATTCATTATATAGTTCCATTCAAGTTGCTAACTCCAATATTTTGAGGAATGAAGGAGATGGGAAATATAACATATTCATCTCAAGTATATATCTTGTTCGAACTGGTACCAAGTGAAAGATGTCACTTTCTATTCCCCTGACAAAATGGAATAAAATAATATAGAGAAAAAATATGGCAAAAATAAAAAATATGCAAAATACACTATTTTTCACCAATTTTTGTGGTTTTACAACATCGGGGATGCAAATAATGAAGATCAATTGTTGTTTTTTTTGTAAAAATCTATTATGTTTTCCACAATCTCAAGACTATACAGTTGGTGATTTTGCACAAAGAATAACTACGTTTGTGAAAGTTGCGGGGAAATGAATGCAATCAGGAAAGCAAGAGAGAGGGAACTTGTTTTTTTTCCACATATCCATCCATCGTACCAAAACCTATAGTCATACGAACAATACATGTTAGATAATAAAAGTTGAGATAAATAGTAATCTACAAATTTTTTGCAAAACCTTATGTAACACTTAAAGTCATTACAAGAGTGCTAAAAGATGGGCTCAGAATATCCACAATGTCAATTCCTATCTCAAAGCTTGTAGGGATAAGGATTGATGGATAAAATCCAATTATGACTATTGTGATGTCTATCTATTTTGACTTTGACAAGTTCATGGGATTTAAGAAAAGACAAATTTCATACAAGATAAAGTTCTTTCATGATTAAATTATGGGTAAGATTTTAGCATTAATGTTTTGGATCACACTCCATGATTCATCATTAGGATGAGAAGAGCCAGAGAATTATAATGCTAAAATCTTTCATTCAATTTAATCTAGAAATTGCTATATCTTGATATCATGGATTGTGGAAATATCTTATCATTAATTTTCATACAATGTAATCATTTCCAAGAGTACATGTATTACCATGTCCTTAGATGCATAAATTTTCAAAAACTATATTCCAAAAATGTGAGTTCTCTAATCATATTCAAATGTAAACATTTTGTACTTGACTTGAAGAAGCTAAAAAATTGAAAGTATATTCTTTGCTACCAAAATTATTATAGAACAATTGTCCACACAAGTAATATTCACTGATTCAATTTACAACCACAAAATAGAATTAGGGGAAATCATGCTCAAACTACGCCAAATCTCCCCTAGTTATGAAGAAAATCCTGAACTAAATAGATCTTGGATGAAACATTTTCATTGATTGCCTTACCCGCCAATGTCCCTGCACATCCATTTGCCTCTCTAAAGCAATGTGATATCTTTAAAACATGTAACTTATTGAGGAGAAGAATATGTTGATCCAAAACATATTTCAAATTCAATGAATTCATAAACTTATGAATAATTAAATTGATTGTGATAATCAAATATGCTGTCATCTATAACCTTTTGAAACTAAATTTTATTGCTAGGGATAATCCAAAATTCAATGCAAGAAATTTTACCACATCAATGGTTATAATTAGAAGGGATTTACATGTCGTCTTGATAATCATGCTCTTATAATACCTGAATATCACTCCAATTCCAAATAAGCGAGATTATCATGCAAGGCACCATCAAAGTTCATCTTTATCTAATCATGAGGAGGTGGATTCTATTTAGATTGCTGTTATAAGAGCTTCAAGTCCTACAATGCTAGGGACCCAAGAATACGAGGAGGCTTAAGAGTTTTTGTTTCTTCAATGAGGCTCCATCCTAATAGGTAAATACATATTTTCTACAACTATTTATAAAGATCTATGTCATAATAACCTTTGAAATTGACTTTCCAATTTTATGAATAACCATTACAATAGGATATAAGTGTTTTTGAAAACTTTTGGTATTTCTCTCTGACCAAATGTTTCAAATGAGGATAGGAGTCAAGTTCTAAATGCAAGCATATGTTGATGATTTATAAAGAAGAGGCCAACATTAGAACTATCTAAGTAGATTATGATGTAAAGGAGAACACCAATACAACATTGACTTAAACCAACTCCAACATAGTTGAGAAAAAGCACAATTGAGCAATAAATGGTTTGAACTTTCTTATGCTTGTCCACATAAAATACTTGTAAAAAGAGGGAAGATTCAAGTCCGTCCAATTTCATTCCCATTAAAATTTTGTCCTTCATAGAAAGTGAGATTACTTGCTTTAGGAAGACATGTGACCCCCAAAACCACTTTGTGGGCAAAGTTCTAGGCTCTTCTTTTAAAATTAAAGTATTGTACCCTTCTTTAAGAGTGTAGCTCCTATAAGAGGACTTTGTCCAAATGATTTTATCCTCCTTTTTTGAGAATATAATAGTATTTTTAGAACATTCTAATTGCAAATAAACTATCATATTGTTAAGTATCAAAAGAAAGGTAAAATATATCCATTTAAGTTGAGGGGAACATTAAGTGGCATCCAATAAAATATAATTTCTAACCTTATGATCCCAAATATATTTTAGAATTAGCTCAATCAGTAACCAATTTCCCAAAGTATGGAGGGGTTTATGCCCATTCCAAGCATCTTCCTAGAAGTGGAATTTCTCATTATTATGTTTTAACCAAGCAATATCATGAAGAAGAACATCTCTGTAGGAAGACATAACGTTTCATGTATTTTTGAACTTCAAATTCTCTCTTTCTCCATATATCCAAATATTTGTGTCTCAAATGTTTACACCATCTAGCTGAAGGATTAGAATAGATCATCTGGATTAGTTTAAAGCACTGAGTGTCTTATTTTGGAGCTCTAAATTCTTATCTCATCACCCCATTTCCTTTGGAGTACATACCTTGTCTCAAGCCACCAATGGTAGCTTTTCCTTACTTTTTAAAGTTGTCTGTCCAAAGAAAAGATCACATTACTTTTTGAAGGTCAAACATAGCCCCCCTTGGCATTTGAGGATAAATATTAGATAAATTGGTATTGCACTTAAAGCAAATTTGATCATAGTTAGTTTCCTTGCTAGAGTGAGCTACTTAAAATTTTAGGTGAGAATTCTAAAAGAGATGGTGTTAATCACTTTTTCCCACAAGGAATGCTTTTCTTTGTCCAAAAATAAAGGTACTGTTATATATTTGCATGGAAGTGATATTGCTAAAAAACCCCAAAAATTGTGAGCTTCAATTTCTCCAAAGGAGAAACATTCAAAAGAAAAATTTCTATTTTTCCTTATTTGTCAATTGGCTTGAAGAGATAGGATATTTTGATAATATTTATTCTATAGCAATTTCTCCAACTATATTTTCTTGTCCAGATAAAAGAGTGCCATCCATAAACAAACAATGTGTGAAGGCCTCTAGAAAGAAATATATTTTGACTCCTTCCCAAGGAGAGGATATGTCAGAAGCTTTGACTGACCTACTCAAAGCTTTAGCGATCAATATAAATAAAAATGGAGATAAAAGGATCTCCTTGTCTAACTAAGTAGAAGAGAAAAATCTGCAAGGGGTCCCATTCACCAATATGGAAAATTGCGCTCCAAACATGCAAGAATTGATCCACTTGCACCATCTCTTACAAAAACCAAAGTTGCAAAGAACTAACAAAATTAAAGACCAATTAACTCTGTCATATGCCTTTCCCATATCCAACTTAAGAATCATTGATGGAAAATATTCGACTAGAATGAAGTAGAGAACTTCATGTGCTATAATTGTCCCTTTAGGGGTTTCTGTACCTAGTACAAAACCTCTTATGAAATAATCATTGCTTTATATATATTGATATATTTGCTAGATGTCTAGTAGATATACTATAGATTGCAAATTAATTAATTATATTAATGTGTGAAATTAACAATTATAATAGGAACTATGATATCCATTTGCTGGTCTTGACTCAAAACAAGGCTATCATGCATCATTGGTTCTACAAGCCAAGGTTATGCATTAAGTGTTGATATAACATATTTTGTACATCTCTTTTCGATTATAAGTTCTTGCTTTACAAATGAAATCCCTATCAAATTGATATTTGTTGAATTGCGTTCTATAATAATAATACACTTCATTTTTCTACCACCCCTCTTGATGTTAAATAATGTCTCAATAACTTGTTTATTAGCCTACTTGAAAATATATATGTTTTGAACTCTAATTCATATATCAATAAAAATTAAAGTATAATTGAACTAAATAATAACATTTATTAATCTCATTTGTTGAAAAATACTGATTAATATATAAAATTATTTCAATATATATTTTTAATAATCTACAAATTAACACTTTTAATACTCTTCTTAAAATTTTAATTATATTTTACAATAAAAATTAATAATAATAAATACAACCATGCGGCCATCAAATTTGGGACAGTGTTACTTTTCCGTTGAAATATGCTCGACATTTTAGAAAATACGAAACGAACCAAAAATGCAATCCTAGTTGGGAATCCTAAAAATTGAATTTGCCGCGGCATAGAGTATAAAACTTAAAATCTTCTCACAGCACGTGGGTACAGTCATTGCCTGTGAATCGTGCTGCAGTGCTGCTTCGACGCTGAGACAATAAGGTCCGTATATTCAAAACCTTTAAAGTTTCTTAATGCAGTAGAGAAATTAATTGCAGTTAAATTTTACTCTGCAGCTCTCACAAATTTGTAATACATGGATAGTAATATGCTCCTTTTTCTGCTGAAGTCATTTTACTTGGATATAAGGTAACCTCTCAGAATTGACATAATTTGTAAAATTTGGATGATAATATGCTGCTCCTTTGCCCAAAAAGAAAGACGTGTGTAATAATCTGCTTCTCTTTTGCTGAATTAATAAGATGTGGGTCTAGGGTGCTGCAGTCAGAGTTAAGATAAACCCTTTCCGATAAATTTGCGAGTACTTACAGCATTAAATTGAGCTTTGGTAGATATTGCTTTTCTAAACTTGGCGAGGTACACAGGGAAACACCATATAGATAACACACTTTAAATCCCGTAAAGACAAAGAGCCACTCTGGAGGGTTATCTCCTCCGTTAAATTTTGCCTACCTTGTTTGGTGGTGGCATGCTTAATCACATTGGTACAATCCTAGCTCACAATCTTAGCTCAAGATAGGTTTAAACCTAGGGGATCTCCCTCTATCTTTGCTTACCGGTAAAAAGGTAGCTGTGGAGTGTGTCCCGAGTTCTCATCCCTTTCACACTTCATCCTTCTCAACTCTGAAGGAGTACAATCTCTGCACTATGGTGGTAGAGGGCTATAGCACAAATGTTCAAATTTCTTTTGACATAACTTGCACGATTTGGAATTGTCATGCATTAAAGTTCCATGGGCTTCTGACCTTCAAGAAATCTTAGGCTGCTGTAGGGGAGAATCTGATTCCATGGAAGTTGTTTTTCTACAAGGGGGCCATACCATCTATAGGGCTTTATGTCTATATTGACAGGGAATGGACAAGATCAAGTCAACCAACCAACGGATTTGATGAAGAAATGTGAGGAGATGCATTTCCTGACTGAGGGACAGACTTCCTCAAGTCAACTAATGGATTCAGGAGATGTGGTGGGATGTAAAGGTCAGGCACCATCTCACACTCCCTTAGCTCAAATCCAATGGGGTTCTTGGTTGCAATCTCTAATGATGCACCCCTTTTGATCAAAATTAATCCTAGATATATCATCTGTAATGGTGAAACAACAGAAAGTTTTTAATTCCATCCTAGACATAAAGAACATCTTTCAAAACTAACATGTCACCTGGAGCTATTCAAATGGGGATGTTGCCATCTCTCATCACAGGATAGGTGCACAATGTTCCTTTCTTGGATCACCTTATACTTTGCCCTAAATTCACAAATCTGAAACAAAACAAAGAGCATAATATAGTTAGAGATATAATCCTCACCTAAGGATAAGATGAGATAAGCCTGTTTTGGAAGCTTGCAAACAAGTTAGATATAATTTATGAGATATATCCATTTGTAAGGTTAAGAGATATATACATTTACATAACAAATCTAAATGATTATGTGGGGTTTCAAACATAATGAGGGTTGAGATGGGAGACATGATAAGGTGCCCCACATATCCTCTACCTCAGGCCCAAGGGCGGAAACTCTGTCCCCCTTGGGCCCATGTGATCTTAGACCATTCTCATGAGGTGGTGTACCTAGTGAGGCTTGTATGCCGTTCCCCTCTATTATGCCATCCTTTTGTCCTCTTATGATTGAGGATTCCCTCTAGTTTACCTCAACAATTGATCAATATAGGGTTCGTAGGGGAGACTACAATAGGGTGCCCTTAAATTGACCCTCTACCCCAGGCCCAAGAGTGGAAACCCTATCCTCCTTGGCCTCATGTGGTCCTTAACCACCTTCATGAGGTGGTGTACCCAGTGAGGGATCCACTACTGTTCGCCTTCCTTGCACCCCCTTCCTTATTCTATCATGATCAATTGTTGTAAGTAGAGAATCATACAATTGTTCATATACTATGAAATGCATAGATGCATAAATAATAATTCATGTGTTCATTAGATATATACATTTATCCACGTATAACTGTTACAAACACACACAAACAAGGTGGTATTCTTTGCCTAAAGCAACTTGAATTTCTACATGCTTCTTTTGAAGTGTGTTGAAAAGCCTCTTGTAATGAGGCATATGTCGTGAGTTGCTTCTTGTCTCATTGAAATCGGTTCCCTTTTTCTTGCCACTTGGTCAAAGATATCTCAAAGCTGATAATCAAGAATTAATGTCTCTTGAGCAAATATATCTTTAATAAAGTATTCCCAAGCAGGTGCAAAACTATTGAGTGCAACAAACACTAATTCATCATCTTTGATCTCTGTACTGAGAGCATACAATTGGTCTCATTGTTTGTGATCTTTGTAAGGTAGCTGGTTATTGTATTGGATTCAACCATTTGATAACTACTAGTGGTCAAATGGGTGTATTACCCAACCATATTACAATTGTAACAGCTTTGGATATAGGAATCATGAAAATAAACTCAATGCCTAGTGGTCCACTACGGCTTTGATGGGTGGTTTTGCCAAGATAGACAACGATGAAATCCCAGTATTGGTAAATAATGCAGAAAGAGGTGTTGATATTGATCTTCAAGAGGCTCAGGAAAGTTTTAGATTAGCTAAAGCTGATTGTGCACGAGCTGAAGGCAAGAGACATGCAATCGAGGCTGATGTTGCTCTCAAAAGAGCTAGAACACTACTAGAGGCGCTAGGACAATTTGTTCTTTAGAAACATCTTCATAGAAGCGTTCACACTCTAGTAGAGACTTCCAAGATTATCAAACATCCCCTTGCTGGACTTTCCAATATCATAAGGGCTAAGGCGGTCTTACATAGAGTTTGATAGTTTGTTCTTTGCATTGATAACTTTCTTCTTGCAAACAACAAGTTGCAGATCTGTCTAAGGAGAAATTCACCATTCACAATGCTCCAAATATCCAATTCTTCCATGAGATTTTGGATAGTAAATTTCCAAGGGGTGAAATTAGAGGCTCCTTGTCACATTCACTAAGATTGATCTTGCACCTGTTTATTTTATTGACAATTTGATATAACACAATTTGTGACACAATCAATCATGGAAATTGGGAGATGTGGTCGTGATACATGAGACATGTCTTGGTTACAAGGATGTGTTTTGGAGAAGTGAGACAAGGATGGAGGTATTTCCAAGGATAGATGAGGATTATATTCTTAGGATTTTTCGCCCATATCCCTGCACTTGGGATGTTTCCTAGCTGTCCCCAAAATTCGCCAAACTCCCAAAAATGTTTCAAAATGACAAGATGATAGGGGGGCAGAGTGGGGATGACTGGTCATCTTTGGGATGGTCGGGAGACATCTCAAATGTCCTTGGCTCGTCTTGAGGACGACGTTTCTAAAACAATGGGATGAAAGGGGGACAAAGTGTGGACGGTTGGCTATCCTCGTGACATGTTAGGGACATCTGAGAAGTCCCTTGATTGTCCTGGGAACAACCGTCTGTCCCCAATCTTCTAGCACTCACAAAATTAAGAAAAAGCAAAGCAATGTTTTTTTCATTTATTTTGTAGGAATTTATAAAATGGCATTTGTATTCCATTTCTAAAAAAATTTCAATGCTTTTTAATTTCCTAATTAATTGAAAAAACCTCTATCTTTCGGTTTATTGAGTCAATACCAAGAATTTCTTTTTGCTTACGTGGAATGCAAGTGTGTTAGTAACATGGTTTCTTGTTTGTGTTGTGAGAGCATTTGTGCTGATCCTAGTTGACACAAGGAGACAAAACCCTATTTTTGTGCTGGAGTTTCCTACATTGAGTTTCTTTGTGGTATATCTTGTCTCTCTCTCTTGAGTTCTATTATATTGTTTTGTGTTCTTCACTTGCTTAATTGTTGATTTGTTGCATGTTGTTTCCATTCTAGCAATTATGCAAGTATGTAAATTTTATGATCAAATTCTTAAAATTCTGTGATCAACTTCTTAACTTGTTCCTTAAATGATCAAGTATGTAAATTTGCTGATCAAATGCTTAATATGTTCCTTAAATGATCCAGTATGTAATTCTGTGATCAAATGCTTAACTTTGTAATGTCTCCTTCCTATAAATTGACCTAGAATTCATAAATTATGCATAAGTTAAGAATTTGGAGTAGGGAGACTCATCTACTAGACAACTGTACTTGCATATTATTCTCATGCCTAACCATAGTTTATGTATAGATGTAACACGCATAACCATCAAATAGTTATTTAAGTGCTTCACTAAATGTCATTGATTATCATAATCTACTTGAAGAGTACTAATAAATAGACTTTTAATGTTGATGTATGATTCCTTTGTATGGATTGCATGAATCCTTTCCTCCTGTCTTTCTAACACTAACATAGGATGGTGGATTTACTGTGCCAAGGGCGCATGAAACAGTCTACAAGCAGGCTCCCTCAAGGCTTTTACCTATCTTGGGATGTACCTGTCATGTGACCAAATTTACTCTGCCTTTCCCCTCCACAAACACCCTATCCTATGTAAGCACTAGTAAGAGGCAAGAATTGGACTTCTACAATCCATCATCTGAGTATTAGATTTAAGAATTTAACAGTATTAAAATTGATATGTATCTATTTTGACTACAATCGTTGGGAGCCGTAGGCTTACACTAAATGTCCATACAGCTATACAGTTACTTGCTCTAACATTATTTATATTTGTTACTTAGTATGACTATATCAATAACGGATAAGGAGAAATATAATTATTAACAGTAGGATGGTTATACTTACTGATTGGTGTCATAGCAATCTATGATCTGCTCGTCTGTAACTGATGTTTCTTCCTATTAAGCAGTGATATCGTATACTACTGCTGTCAACGGGTAGTGTTTATGAGATATAGTAATGACGATTGATGGCCCCAAGGGAATAAGTATCGATCTCCTTATATATCCTCAGGCACGTAGGGGTCACCTCTTTCCAAATGATGAGGCACATCCTTCTCTCCTGACGTTTCATATTTTATGTTCTTAATCCTTGCCTATGTATGATAAGGATTGTCTTATGCTCCTTTGCTTAATCCTTGCCTACGTGTGATAAGGATTGATTAGTTTAATACTTAACAACAGTCATCCTCCTTCGAAGTCCGTAGGGTGTAGATCACGTATGACCCTTATATCAAATGGGATTAATATATTACTTATTGAAATATTATATATTATTCATTAATATTTATATGATAGATTTATTTTTTATTATGTATATCATAGAAGCATAAATTATTTGGGGAATAAATCGGCAAACTAGAGTAGGATTTAAAAAAAAGGAAAAAATCAGCAAAAAATGGGGAAAAAATTCGATTTACAAAAAAATGTGAAAAATTGAAGAAAAATAGTCAATAACTACTTTTTTTTTAATTAAAGGACATTTCCATAGCATAGATGATAAAGTTTAGATGATAAAGGACTTATATAAATGATTCAAAACACTTGCACAACCTCCTACTTTATTTTTAACCTAGAGGGCTCAAAGTTTTAACATTTATTTTGTTTGTATAAATTTCAATCAAGCCATAATTTGAAGAACCAAAATATGATGTGGGCTTTCTTATTTTACAAAATCAGAATGAAGCTTTCTTTGCAAAATATTGTCAATAAAAGAAAATCTTCATATTCATATAAGTAGAATTCATTTTCTAGAATTCTCTCAAGTTCCTTTTATTATATATACTCAACAAACAATTATATACAAAGTTGGCATGATATAAACATATGTGAAGTGATATATACACATGTATATACCAAAACAACTTTATATATGTTGAACTTAGAAACTGAATTGCACGAATTATTTAATTTAATTTTGAGTAGAGTTTTGAATATCTAGCAATTTTATTAATCGTAAGAACTTATATGTCATAATTGACAAGCCTAAAATGATTTTAATGATTATTGTAGGGTTCTTTGTTTTCTCCAAAATAAATAAGGCAAAACTTTGTTACGCTACTCTTTTAGATCATATTGCAACAATAAATAAGGCAACTTTGTTTTGATTGCGGAACAAACAGGTATGACAAGCCTAAAATGATTATAATGATTATTGTAGGGTTCTTTGTTTTCTCCAAAATAAACAAGGCAAATCTTTGTTACCTCACTCTTTTAGATCATATTGCAACAAATAAATAAGGCAACTTTGTTTTTGATTACGAAACAAACAAGTTTTGAAGGGACTTGAAACCCTTTTACGAAAGAGAACTAAAGATAGGCAACAAAAAAGGAACCCTTACAATAGAAAGCTGTCAAAAAGATCAGAGACATAACACCGACAATAACCAGACAACAAAAGAACCTAGCTAAGAGCCAACAAAAGACACAAAACAAAGTACAGACCAAGAAACCTTAAGCAAGATTCTTTAGGGCCTCCGCAGCTTCAGCCTCCAACCAAGTCATGTTGATGGCTATTTTCTTCAGATTGATGATGTCCTGAGGAACTTTTTCTGCCTTCCTCTTCAAATTTCCTCTGGTTCTCTTGCTTGGACCAATATCCTCTTCCTACCCTTTTTCTCTATCGATCTCCAAATCAACCACCAGTCTATCTTGGTGGATATTTTCCAATTTATTGACCATAGTGTTGAGACTCTCAGCCGTGCTCTTTATCACTTTATGACTCAGGGTAACAAGGAAGAGAAGGGTATCATTGATGCCGTTAAGCTTCCCTTCCAAATCTTTAATTCTCTCGTCATAATCCTTCTTCATTGCTGTCATATTATCAACCGTTTTGTGCATACTATCAATCAAGGACTTCTTCTTTGCTTCATTCCATAAAGCATTGCTTCTGTTATCCTGATTGTTGCCTTTATCCGCTTCCTTTCCTGAACCCTCAATACCCTTGTCCTGTTTGCTGGTAACCACCCTGAGCTTGATATTAATTTTTTTTATCTCAAAAAATATCCATTTCATTAGTCTGAAATTATCAACAGCCCCATTACAGGCTATGGCTAGAATATCATCTGGGTATTCTTGATGAAGGTTGAGATAATGGGAGTCAGCATTAAGATCCATGGGGAAGCTGGGTCTCCCTTCTCTATTCGTGGCAGGATGAGAATCCATTGAATCATTATCAGAAGCAGGAACCAAAGTATTGTCATTCTCAGAAACAGGGGAAATATTCCCTTTCACCTTAGACTTCCCTTTTTCAGAAATAGGGGAGACGTTCCTTTTCACCTTTTGTTGTTTGCTAAATGTTTTTTGTGAATTGTATTTCATTTTCCATGCTATGCCAAATAAGATCAGGATTTGAAAAAAATTAGTTTTCAAAAATTTAATATCTAAATTTGTTTTTGTACAGACCATGGAGTGTATGTACGTAGTCGTATGCAGTATGTATGAATGCACATACTCAAACAAAGGATTGCTCACGAATTTTTATGTATTCACAGAGGTTTTACACAATATTCAAAGCCCTCCAATATTTTTATTTACAGAGAAATTACAAAGCATATCTGATAAGGCTGATATGGACCTTTTTAGAACTTACCAAGAGTTCTAATTAACAAGATCACACGGGTTGCAAGCTAAGAGCATAGTGTCTCATTAACTCTCAAATTCATGATGCAAAATTATCTCAGATTGATTGTATTTATAGAAAGGATTTAAGGAGATCAATGTACCAGACAAAAAAATACTTAATCAATGGCGCCAAGGCAAATGCATACAATAGATGTACAAAATATTCTTGATGAACAAGAAAAGTAACAATTCATTAGTATAGTGGAGGGGTCCACTAAGCTTGCACAAGTTCTGTGGCTTGCTTTTACGCGTGACTTTATTGACACATGGCAAAGGTCACACACTTCCTTTTCAGCTTTATCCTCACGTCATGTCCCTTTGATTGCTATCAGAGGAGGATTGTGGCTCACAAAAGAAGCATAGAAGATTTGTTAATGTGAATATTGGAACTCAGATCGGAAAGTGCTCTTTGGAGCCTTCGACCAGCCAAGTAAGGGTGGTCTATGATCCATTAATTGCAAGGCTAGAGACAGACAAGCATAAAGATAATAATCAGGAAAAGCATCAAGTAAAAACTGCATGATTATAAGGTTTTTATTCAGGAAAGGCAACCATATAGAGGCATCTTGCTAAACAAGATGCATAAACAATAATTCAATATAAGTTATCCATTGGCCAAGAAAATGCTAATCCAATCGACCAAAGGAATGATATTTTAATATTATGTTGTGAGTAAATAAATTAAGGATATTCTAATCAGTGAAGCGATTCATCCTACCAAAGGAGATGCAACTAAGGAGGAGAGTCATGACTACTAAGAAACAATTCATTTGGAAAGGCATGACTCTTAATGAATATCAATTTGGTAGCTATTAAGAGAGGACGTGAGGTATCCTCTGTTGGAATGTGAAGTCATCGTGGGGTACCTTAGTAGTATGTTATCCAATAGTGACAGTTAGTCATTGTGGATCTCATCTAGTTTTTCAGCAGTGATAGTTAGGCATCATGCCGGATGCACAATTTATTTTGAAACTTACTATAAATATCAAGTTTCGTTAGGAAACTTAATATAAATAGTATTTTCTGCATGTGTTAAACATGAAGTTGTGCGAGTCATACTACATTTAGTAAGTTGTCTTCAATTAGGACTCTGCAACTCGGTTGTTATATGCTACTCATAGCCATGTTTTCAAGTACACTTTGGAGATTGTTGTAATTGTGAAAATTCTTGAGAAATAAGTGGTTTTTCTTTTGGTGTGATTTTACCAAACTTTTCCACATAAATCTGTGTTGTGTTGTTGTTCTTCTCTGTAATTTTTCTGCACTTTTAATTTTATAACATCCTCAAAGGGGAGTACAAAGATTTTATTTAATATTAAAATACAAACTAAAGTGCTCAGAAGAGCCACAACACTACAATGAATGGACGCATGAATAATAAGAGATAATTAGGGATGGTGCCACTAAGTCACATACCGCTGATTACATTGCCAGTCATCTGAGACAGTGATCGGACTTTTGCTTGACCAAGAAGTTCTGTTCAAATCACATGCAATAGCAGATCCGTTTAGTTATTCTTTCATAGGCAAGTGTACATCAGCTGATCAATAATATATATTCAGCCATATTAATACCAAGGAGACACTATTCATGGCAAAGCTGAGGGTTACATCAGATCAAATACGCTTAGCAGGATTATAGCCTCAGAATCTAATATTCTAGAGGTCATATCCGACCTCCTTTCTTGAAAGAGAATCAGAGTTTATACTGGACATATCATTTCAATACGAGCAGAGTTATAGTACAATTTGGTACCAATATTCATACAAAACAACATCCATCTAATATAAGTTTGCTCACTTATCAAACATATTGCAAATTTAATTCATATCGGCATTAAAGTTATATATATATTAATCTCTTACTTATTAGATTCTTAAAAATACAAGCTCCATTGATCATTTAAGCTATCTATATGTCAAAAAAATCTATTCAATAATAGCCATAATCCAAGTGAATCTACAAGGGTTATGACAGTGGTATCGGAGCTGAAGTTCCTGCCAGCCATTGGGTAGGTTCGGAAAATTTGATATTAGCTTGAATCATTGCAATAGAGGATATACAATGATTGGCGAGATCACTCTATGAAGTAGGCAACAAACTTAGTAGTAAATGTCAATCAAAGGATGAGGTCGTGAACACACTTGAAAGGGTGGAAGAATGTTGATTAACATTGAGGAGTCATCCTCTAAAGTGTTAGATGTAGCTCTAACTCCTACAATGACCATCTTAAAGCAACACAAATGCTTGAGTCATTGAGATGAAGAGATCAAGAAGTTGGTGACCTTGTGTTTAAGTGAGATAATGAGAATCTTAGTACCTCTAGTTCCTTATGACAACGACATGATGAAAGAGGTAGCACACCTGATTGTAGACAGTTTCAAAGATCTTGATGACACTAGTAGTACATATTATTCGAGAAGGGTGACCATATTGAAGATATTTGGGGAAATTAGGACAAGTATCCTTCTTGTGGACTTGGGATTGCAGGACCTAGTCCACGACATGCTCCATCATTTCTTTGCCACGATCAAGGAACCCATGATAAAGATATTAAATGTGTCTCTTATATTATGATGGAGCATGTCGTGGCAAAGAAATGATGGAGAATGATGTTATTAATTAAATGTGTCTCTTATATTATCTCCTATTAATATTAAGTATAGTAATAAATGATTAGATTCCCTATATTAATAATTAAAATAGTTTCCTAATTAATAAATAATTAGTATTAAAGTCTTGTACATTGTAAATAAGGGAAAAGTTATAAGTTACAAATATCACCCATAAATAATTATAATTAATAATAATACCACCCATAAAGAGTTTTATAATAATCAAATGTAAATTATTAATACTAATACTATAATTCAAAAGACGTGACTAGTCATGTTTATATATATATATATATTGAGTGGGCAAAGACATCATATCACGGAGGGAAAAGGAAGAACATTTAAGAAATAATATGAAAAAACTTGGGAGATAATAATATAGGAGAAAATGAAGGAGAAAAGATAGGAGAAAATAAAGGAGGAAATGTAGGAGGAACTCAAGGGAAGAAAATGAATATATATATTCCGATAAAAAAAGATGAATAGTCATGGAATGAAAGATAAAATAATATTATAATATAAAATAGACATCTTCAAAAGACTAAGAAATATTTATTATATCAAGGAGGGAATACTATATATAAGAAATGAACAAGAAATTTATATACTTCCATTAGGACATAGATTTATATACATAGATATTAAAATGATATAATTATATATGCTTTATAATAAATATATTTAAAGTAAAGTATTATATACATATATATTGAATATGTTTAATTATTAATAACTAAAAAAATATATATATTATTGATAATCATAATTATATATATGATTTATATATGTTAATAAGAATGAAATTATATATGAGATGTATTATATATGTTTATTTATATTTTTGTTATATAAATTATTAATATATACTTATTCAATTCCTTAATAACTCACTAATCACTATTAAGGGGATGGGGAGTGTGTGTAGGAAGAGGCAAGTAATTGGTCACATGATGGAAAGATCCCGAGATAGGTAGAACCTTGAGGGAATCCACTTGTAGACTATGCATGTGTCCTAGCACAATAAATCTACCATCTTCCTTAAGATCTGTGGTTAGGAGTGAAGTAAGGAATTAGAGCTTAAGCATATATTGTGAATTAGAGATTATTCTTAATATAATATAATTTATATGCATAATGACGTATGATAATTACTGAAATTTGGCATCCTCCTAGTATGAAACATTACAATTTGTCATTCTTAAACATAAACCAAACCCTAATAAGGCATTTGAGAACAATTCAAGTAAGGGTCCAAAAAGGGATCATTACATAACTACTAATTTTGAGTGGATACACGAGGAATGACCTAAAAATGATAAAGACTTCACATCTGCTGTAGGTGATGTCTTCTTGCATTTCAATGATAAAGGAGGTATTTGGTTTGACTAACAAAATAATCCCATAACAAAAAATGCATATGAAATTCCTTTTGAACTTGAGATTGCTCTTACTCCATCCCAAGGATCACGCATTGAGAATGACATAAAAGGGATTGAATCTAGTGATCATAAATCAGATTATTTGAAGCCTCTTATAGATAAGGAGGTCGATCATAATTCTTCTTCACCTCTTGAGGATTACATGGTATCCACTAATAAGTCAATGGTTATGGGTGAGAGGAGTAATCTTTCAAATGAAAATTAATTAGAAGATGCATTGTGCAACATCTCTAATCACTCTGAGGGAAACACAAAGAACTGTGACATTGGAAGATGGGAAAAGACAATTATGGGTCACAGAAGAGAGAATAAAAGGAAAAGAGTCAACAAAATCACAAAATTCAGAAGATGATAGAGACAGGCAGATGAGAAAGATCTTTGATGAATCAATGGCAAGCTAAGAACCAGGGAAACTAATGGATTGTTCTGGAGGTTTGGAAAGGACTCCACGATTGTGTGAATAGTGGAGTGAGAAAGGTAAACATGCCAAGATGATAGCATAAACTGGTTAGAGCATTTGGGAAGGGTGATTGAGCAGTTGAGTGGCTTATTATAATGTCCCCAAATTATGAATACACGAATTTTGCCCTAAATTACAATTTTTTTTATATTAAAGCAAGTAGGTTTTAGGGATACTTTTTGCTTTGATTGAAAACCTGCAAGCATGTTAGGAATCATTTATAATCATAATTCATAATTAGACATTCTTGAGTTAGAAATAAATATATATTGAAAATGTAGATCAAATCAATAAATTTCTTGAATCAGATTTAAGAAATCTTATTCATAGGAGTTATAAGGTAGGTTGACTTGATGAGGCGGCCTAGTGGCTTCCCAACCTAGGCCCAAGAGTGGATACATCGTCCCTCTTGGCCTTATGTGGCCCGTGCCATCCATATGAAGTGGCGTACCTAGTGTAGTGCCCTATTGCCGTTACCCTCAATCTTACTTCTACCTTACCTCCAAAGGTTTAGCATCTTTATGCATTTATTCACCATGACAGAGGCTATGAGGAATATTCACAACGGGATGTCCTGATAGTCCCTCCCTCCTAAGCTCAAAGGCAGTCCCCTTTGTCCCCCATTGGCCCCACGGGATTCCTTAGTCATATACCATGGGGTGGCATGCTTAGGTGATTTCATCACGGTTACCCCTAGTCTGTAATCCCCTCATTTCCCTATCATGGCTGATAACAACAGTCAGAAAGTACATACAGTATGTAGCAAATATAATAATAAATATTCTCAGATTGCAATGCAATATAGATTAAATCAGAATCATACATATATCAGTAAATGAACAACTACATAATATCATGATTCAGAACTGCAATTTAATTCAATAAAGATAATGACAAGTAGATTTCTAATGTACTGTATGTGCCATATAATATCCATACCCAGATTGCAGGTCCGAGTCTATAAACTTTTCTTTTTTATTGTGTGTTCTCCTTTCGATGATTGAATGAATGAATGTGGGTATGATAGGGTGACACTTAAATGATTGATGTTTGAATGATGAATTGATTGATTTGATAGACATTTGATGATTGATTTCTGATTCCAATATGTGAATTGATTGATGATGAATTGTTTATTTGTTCATTCACTTTGTTGAATTGATCTTTGCTACTTGATTGATTGTTTGATTCAACCTTTGCTGATTCATAGATTGCCTGATTTCGTGGTGCATTGATGAGTGATGATGTATTGATGTTTGCTTGGAATGATCTCCCCTTTAGAATTTACAAGCGAAAGGGTCACCACCTTTCATAAGATTTAAGTCACTATTTTTCATTGTTGCCTTTGAGAATAATATATTATTCTCCCAATTGATCTCCCTTTTTGGTTCCATGTCCTTCTTCAATGAAGTTATTCTCTTTTATATCTCCTTTGAGTGTAGGGAGTCACACCCTTTCATTTGTTAACACCCTTATGAAAGGGTCACACCCTTTGGTTATGAAAAGAGACACCTGTTTGACAACAACTGCTGCCTCTTTCACTTCCTAGCTTTCACTTCTCAAATCTGTGTTTACTGCTTTTAAAATCTGCACATATCCCATTTAGGATTTGCATATCTTCTTCTTCTAGATCTACATATCTTATTTTCTTCTTTCTTTCTCAGCTCTTATTTCAGATCCCTCCTTATATTTCTGCTCTTAATCTGGTCTGGATCTCCTCTACTCCTTTTTCCCCAATTCCATTGATCCTTCTTCTCCTTTATATCTTCCCATGTGAGGGAGAGGTGACACCTCTTCATCATGTCTGCCTTTTGGCAAGAGTCACGACCCTTCATAATTGTCCCTCTTTTGAAGAGTCACAACTCTTCGTAATCACAACCTTTTGAAAGAGTTACAACCCTTCATCAATGCTGCCTTTTGAAAGAGTCATTTCCTTATTTTCGTCACATTCCTTTCTTCTTCCATTAATCTTTCTATAATTCCTATTCTCTCCTTTTCTTCCTTCCTCCATATCCCCTTTCAAATGAACTCTCCTCCCTTTTATATCTTATTTTGAGCGAGTCACAACTCTTCATTACATATCTCTTGACCTTTCATTAAATTTAGTCAATTTATATTACATTATATTTTATTATTATTTATTATTAAATCCTATTTTAGAAAGGGGGCATTACACTTATCAGAAAACTACTTATTACCTTGGCTGTGTCTAGATTTGGACAGGTTAACCTCCATTCAATTCTGCAGTTTCATTAGAGGCCATACCACTTTCAGATTTGTCCGTACCTGCTCTTCCTAGTCATATAGACTTAAATTGTGAGTTGACCGCCAGTTTTGACTGGGTCATGAATTTTCAGAGTTGGCTGCTGTTGTAACAATTTATGAACAGCATAGATTAGTTTAAAGATTTATATCAGCTGCTCCATCTTCATTTCACCTTGCATTACATTTCAGCATTTACTTTTTTACGCGTTTTCAATTTGCTTTCCAATTGTTTGACAAAATGCATTTTAACAGATTGTTGAACTGTTTATTGTAATTCCTGGAATAAAATAGATGAATATATCGTTGATTATTGTAAACATATATGTCGTTCACCACCAGATTACATTTGAATTTTAAGGCTAGATGACAATTCAGCCAAGACAAGTTTAATTATTTAAATATTTTGTACAAAGTACATTATAGAGCTGTGCATCTTGCCGCCAGTATGTTAGTATCCCAGCCACCATAGCTCTCACCTTGCCCTTGTCGGTATCTTGGTGATCAGAAAGTGCGAGGCTTTGCATTTCATACTAACATTTGCAAGAAATTCAATAAAATATTTGTTGGAACATTACAGTTTTGAATAAGTGACTGAGGTGGATAATCTTTAAAGGGATCTATTTCAATGTCCATTTGAGGCCACTGGGATGGGATGGTCAGTTAAGCCCTTGAGGAAGCCATTTCTCCTTATTAGACATAAATAAGTTTGAATCAGACAGAGTCTGATAATATCAGATCTGCTGGCTAAGTGGTGGGTGGGAGGGAACAAATAGGATTACTACTTTAGTGCCATACAATCTAATTAATGTTGCAGGCTCTTTGAGAAAGATGAAAAAAGAGCTGTTGAGGACATCATGTACCACAGGTTATAATCATAAATAATCAGATATAAGAATCTGTGATATCATAATGCCAATTTGTAGTGGCTGATTCTAAAGGTAGATAATGGATCGAAGTGCTCTATGCCTCTATCTGATTGCAAAGTTTTAATCCACCGGACAAGCTTGCTATCAATTGCTAGATAGGCAAGGATGAATGCCACATTCTAGTAATTAGGAGGTACACACAACAATAGGCAGGGGTATACTTTCCTATGCATTTTAATAATGTTGGATAACATTTTTAATACTTAGGAAAGCATGCTTATCAACACAAATCAGGGATTTATTTTAGAATACATTTAATACACAACTGTGTGAATCTCTATCTGATATTGTGTAGTGATCATGTAAACATGTTCAGTTTGTGTTTTGTGCTCATGTGCCACCTATGTTGTTATGTTGCAATTCCTTGGTTGTAATAATAGTTATGTTTTAAATGAAATGATCAGTGCTTACAGACAGTTTTTACTAGCCTGTCCATTTATCCTATGTATAAGATGGTATGTTTGGATTATAAATCAATATCATAAGCATCATTGCACATAGTATCATTCTCTACTATGATTATATTCTATATTTATTGTACTTTTATTTTTGTTTTTGAGTAGTAAAAAGTCATTCTATTTCAAAGGCTTGTTAGTGCATTGTGCTTTCTGCATAGTTGGGACTTAAGCCTGCCAGCCATCTTTGTTGTCTCAAATGTTTCTTTAAATCTACAAACATGATTTACGTAGAGGTATTGTGCATTGGTAATTTATTTGTTTCTGTAACATATTGCTTTCTCCTTGTATATATTCTTGTGGTTTCTTCTTAGCAGAGAATTGATGCACTAGAGCAATGGAAAAGCCAAATGGTATCAGAACAAGATTACAGCCATTACCTGAGGAAAATATTATGGCAATTCTGGATCTTATTGGTGTGAAGGATCAGCATGACATAGAAGATGATAGTATCCATCAATAGCTAGGAATATGTTCACATTTAGATGCCTTCTCTTTGCTTATTTTGCATTGAAATATTCTTATTTGCATGTCAGAGAACATGAAAAATGTAAAGGAACTTGACCATATATAGAGTTGACTTTTCTCTCTGCAGTTCGAGCTATTTCTATTGTTCCACAAGTAGCACAAGTTCCGACTAGGTAAGTATGATCTTAGAGCCTTGTCATAATTATGTTTTAAAATTTGTGCTATTCCTTTGATGAATATGTTTGCTATGGACCTTGACTAAAAAGTCTAGATTCTTCTTTCTTCATGGTCTTGCTGGGTTGAGTCATAATGTAAAGGTTGGTCCATGAAGGGTAACACTACAAGATAACATCAGCTGTAGTCCCACTATGCCTGGCTTAACAATAAGGAGAGAGTCTTTTAGCTTATGTGAAATTTCAATTTCAAACTAAACTCAGACCATTTTATTCGTTGTTGCTGACATATTGAATATTATTGAAAAAAAAAGGAAAATGTATGAAGCAGTTTTCCAAATACTTCAAGATAACAGATCACTGGAGCTTACAGTAACCAGTTATCAATTATTGCAAGATCTTGAAAAGGTTTTGACACTCCTTAATAATATTGCTCCTTTTGTTTGTTTAGTAGAGATTCATTGCAGTTATCTTTTCAGCAGTCGGTTGACTTGTAATTGTTTGACTGCAGCGTTTTCCACAAGTTAGTATTGCTAAAGTTGAAGGGTTGTCATCTGCTGACACAGAAACTCAACTTGTAATCAATCCAGAGGCATGGAATTTATCTTCATTACTAGATACTTCTGTCCAGTATAATTTGCTGAATGAGAAGGGAGTAGGCAAAATGAGGATCATTTTGTTGTAAATTGTGGTTAATATGGTTATTCTGTATTGACAGGTTTGGTCACCATTTGGTGTCAGCTTAGAGAATGATTCTACTGAGATGGAAGGGCATTTGTCTACAGATGGTGATCACATAGATTTCTCAGTATGACTTGAACTTTTATCAAAACATTCTACATAACCCATCTATTTGATTATTTTGTTTTATTGAAGGATATTCAGAAGTCTATTTTTGACTTTTGGGTCTACCATTACTTTTGTTCTTACTTTTTTCCTTTCTGATGCTTTAAGAAAAAAAAGTTCCACATTCTGTCATTCTGACCTTTAATTATAGATTTGTTATGAGAGTTTCTATAAATGTTCAATAGGAAGACAAGGTCTTATATTTAAAATGAGAAATGAATGCATGCCTTGAGGGAGACAATGGTAAGGTTATTACTAGCATGCAGGCCTGGAGGAATTGCTTGATGATGGGAGGATGCCAACACTCCAGGGCCAATGCCAACGCTCTAGGGCTGACAGCAGCTTGCCAAGACTGATGCAGCACATTTAGTGCTGTGCAAACATTTTTAAAACACAATTTAGAAAAATAACAACTTTATTTATTTATTGATATTTAGAATTTTATAAACTTTTAGGTCAGTTTTTATTAATAACTTAAATACTTTCATTCGTTTATTAATATTTATAGTTTTATAAACTTTTTTTAGCTTGTTGGTTTTTTATTAATATTTCTAAATTGATAAATTATTATCAACATTTAATATATTCAGGCTAGATTTTAATATTTTTTGTTTGTAATAGTAACTTTGTGAAGGAATCCAAGGTCCATAAGAAAAGGCATTTAATGGTGAATTCAAATAGCTCAATGGCTCATTTGAATCTCAATACAAGAAAATTACCCAATTGAATTTGAAAATGTTTTCTCACTGAAAAAAAATCTTGAATGCCTTAATGCATGGGATAAGTCTTCCTAATATTATGGGAAGATCACAAATTTATTTGGTGGGTAGCCTTACCTGGCAAGTGATCCTTCTGTTTTTAACCCCAGTCTAATAATGCTCAGGAGGATGTGGTGTTTGCAGACCTAACTCAGCAACAAAACCACAGTTTGCTTTGTATTAACCCTTGCATCCTGCAAAAACAGCTGAAGAAGGTGCCTTTGTACCTGAAGTTGAAACATCATCTTTTTCTATAATAACAGTCCATGATATCTAATTAGAAGCTACACCACCCGCTTTTCTATTTGTAGAATTACACAAATCTTCCCTTTTGACAACTCCCAGTGTTTTGAAGCTGGGCCAACCCCTCCTCAAAAGCTTCATTATCCTTACTTGTGTAAATTAGAAAATAATGAGGTATGGCCCCTTTCTACAAGTAGCTTGAGAAGAGGGCTTCTTCACATTATCATGCGAAGTAATAGAGCACCCCTTAGTGTATTGAGAAGTAAATGTCCAGAAACAAAATAGAAGCAATAGTGAAAGGTGATATTCACACAATTAAATGTTTTAGACCAAGATCTACAATATTTTTTTAGAATAATTTCTTCAGGGAGTTGGTTTTTCAAATCTTGTAAAACACAAATTTTAGTGTAAGTGTAAGAATATGTCAAAGAATCTTGAGCAATCTCCAGTAAAAACCTAAAGAGTTCCCAATAGCTTCAAAGATAGATTTACACCTAAGTTACCGGTTTGGGTTCGGGGACAGGTTAAGATATGAGAACTTAGTACATGGGTTCGTGAATTTTTTTTCTTCATTATGGTTCGTATGGGTTCGTGTGTGTGTGTATATAGATATATACAAAAAAAAAAAAGAGAAATATACATAATTGTAAAACTAAATCATTTCATAGTATGAATCTATGATGCTTGATCATTGATCAATGCCAAATGTCAAAGATAAACAATAAAAACTTAAATACTTGATCATTGATCTATGTTCACGATTCTAAAAAAAATCATCACATTGAATTATTGAATTACAAAATGAAAATTCAAAATATAGTTCATTAAAGTTTGAAACATGATTCAATGTTCATGAATCACGAAAGTGTTCATCAATCATCATATGGATTATCGAAAAAACCTGGATCAATGGGATCTTCAGCAGCTGCAAGTGGTAGATCAACATCATCATTGGAACCCAAACCGGTTCCACTAGCACTAGAGGGTGTTGTGTCATCATCATCATCATCATCCACATCAACCAAAGTGGCTCTAGCAAGATCCTGAATTGTCAAATCCAAGTCAGTAGAGTTGGGTGCTACATCCCAAAGCTTTGCTACATCCCAAAGCTTCTCTGCCCCCTTCTTGTATTTTGGATCCTTACGTGCCATGAGGTGCAAGTTAGTGTGAATAAACACCAAGTCTTCTGCTTTTTTTTGTAGCCAACTGGTTACGCTTCACTAAGTGGATAAATGAGTATGTACTCCAATTCCGCTCAGCAGTAGAAGAGCTTGCAACCTAGAGAGCAAACCAACAAAATAAAAAATAAAAAATAAAAATGGCAAGATAAATTCAAGAGTGTTAAGTGTCAAATTCTACAATGCAAGTGGCCAAAAAAAGAAGAAATAGAACTTAAAAACTTACTTGTGATATAATCTTAATTGCAAGAGGTTGGAGGTATATATAATCTTGCCCATGAAGTACCACCATCTAATAGCATCCATTCTGCTTTGGTCATTGACAACAGTAGGGTAGAGATCTTTTCCTGAGATAAACAATCCAAATTCGCTCCTAATGCTTGCCCCCACATTTGGATCGCGGAAGAGTTTATTAAATGCTCTCTTATACCCATTAGCAACCTCAACATCTCTATATGGTGACACTCTACCTGAAATAGCAAGTACTTTTGCGCTATAGTACCTGGGAGATAGTGTTAGCAATTTAAGTTGTCATTAGTGTATATTCACAAACACCATGCACCGGTAAAAGCTCACCGGTCACTCACGTTACTTAGAAGACACCAGTAGACTAGAAACAAAGTGTATGCACCGGTAAATGAAGCAAAGGGGACACACCGGTAGACCGATCTAAGTACTCAGTACTGGTCTCATAGTGTATACAAGGGATGAACCAGGTATAAGATATACCGGTCTAAACTGCCTAAAGATCCACACCGGATTCTGTGGAGCAGTTTGAGTTAAAACCGGATTATATAGGACATCCACCGCTCAGAAGTGGAGTTAGCTTTTTAACAGGAGTTAGTTTTATTTCTACGGATGTTTTGCAAGGTAAACTCCAGATCATAACGCATAGCGTTTTGCTACTTGCATGATTTATTGTTGAGTTTACAGCCTGACAGTTCTATGAGTTAAGGGTATCATTACGGTGAACTCTTGTATAAATACAAATCATAGGACACAAGAAGTGTGGTTGTTGAAAGTTGTTTAGAAAACAGAGCAGTAAAGAGTAATCTGCGAAGAGATCACAATCACCAGAGGTGAAAGGCAAAGAGGCAGAAAAGATTCAATAGCTAGTCAAACCGGGGAAAGATCAACAGGTATGATCTAATCAGACAATCAATGTCATAATAGATCATTGCTTTTATTAGGTGTGAAAGCAAATTGAAATCCCTCTATCAGGGTGGACCTAATCGGTTCTTTGTAAAATCCTTTAACAAGGTAACATCTTTATTGATGTTGAAAGACCTCTAACCAGGCGACTCTTAATAGGGTTAAGATCTTAACCAATCTTTTGTAAAATCCCTTAACCGGGTAGCACCTTAACTAGTGCTTTGTAAGCTCCTAACAGGGCGCCTTCATTCTGCAGTAGTGAAGTTGTGAGCTCTGTCTCACCGTGGTTTTTTCCTTCTAACCGAGGGTTTCCACGTATATATCTTGTGTTGATTTGTGTACTTCTTTTACAGTTATGAATGTTTGTTTCACACTTTGCTTAGATTACAAGAAGTGTTAAACAAGATTGGAATTATAGTAGGAAATAGTTCTTACTGATTCACCCCCCCCTCAGTAACCGGTTGGTAATAACAGATAGGGCATATGCTAGGAGGTGCAAAGGCGTGGTCATCTTCTTCCAACGATGAAGAACAATTGCTTTCACCTTTTTGTATAAGGTGTCCTCAGGATCATTCTCTCTCCTTTGTATGACCTGAGATATCAAATGATGTTCATGTAAGTTATGTCAATTTAGATATCTCTCAATAAACAAGGATAGAGGAATGTACTATAACATACCAATTTTATTTTTTCCAACATTGTGTCCATGCTATCATAGACTTCCCCCAAGCATGGTTCATCAATATCGACAAACCGAAGCATAGACATAATAGGTTCAGTGAATTCCAATACATAATCCACATGAGCCCACCAATCATCATTCAATATCAATGCCTTCACCTTTTGGGCCCTCACTGTACTGGATTGCTTCCAGATACCCCATTGGTTGCTAATAACCATCTGTGACAATGCCTCTTTCACCTTCACAAGTTGTCTAAGCATAATTGTGTGAGACGCAAATTGGGTTTCAACCACCTAAGAACATGTTAATAGTAAGTTAATAACACATTTAAAATATGTAAACAACACAAAAAATATTTTATTCAATTATTTAAAACATGACAAATTGATAAATGAAACTAAATAAATTAAATTTTAAAATTTACCTTCAATAATTCCAATTTGGAGAAAGTTCTGAAAATTGCTTGTGATATATGGTGGTTTGTCACAAACATCTGAATCTCCTCACCCTTGTCATATATTTGCTTCACCCATTCTATTTGGGGGCCAATTTCTTGCATCCCCAAATTGAGGGAATGGACGGTGCAGGATGTCCAAAAGATGTGATCATAGCTAACCTCTATGAAAGCACCTGCAGCCCTGCAAACTTTTGCATTGTCCGTAATTACTTGGACAACATTGTCATGACCCACCGATTCTATGGAATCAATGAGAATCCTGGCAATGAACTCTGCATCTTTTACTTCCCCTTCACAATCAACCGCCCTCAAAAACATTGACCCCTTGGGGGATACAACAATTACATTGATTAATGGACAGTTTTTGCAATCTTTCCATCTATTAGAAACAATAGACACACCGATTTGAACCCAAGAATCTCTTATTGGTTTTAGTTGGGCCTCTACATTTTTTCTCTCATTATGCAATAAGGTGGTGCACACCTTTTCTATAATGATCTAAGCCAATCTTTGATAGAAGTTTTTTGTCTAACTCTGATTGAATGTGCTCAATATAAATTTTCTCATAAAATTTCACCTCAAGGGAATCACTGTCTTGCTGCGAGTTTAGTGTGAATTTCTTATAGGGAAATTTCACTCATGATAAAAATATTCAATTTATAATTCCGCCTAAGTAATGATAGATTGCATAGAAACATGATACTTCAACCAACCGAATAGAATATACAATTCTCATAGCTTAGATACAAATATTGTTTAAACACTAAATGAACTGCATAGATTTTCTTTAACTTTAAAATCTTCAATGAGCAAGATCAACGCAATAAACAAGCCAGAGGGAATAGTATATGCTAGCTGACCTGGTGATTAGAATAGAGGACGGTGTGAGATGGAACTGCGTATGGTATCCTCAGTCGCTATTTCCGGTGACGTTTAGGTCCAGCTCCTTCCGAGATTGGAATCCATAAAACACTCCAAGCTGTCCACGCATTACCAGTTAACACGTGACAGTGAAAAGAGTGACGACGTTGTGTAAACAATGTAGAGGCCAAGGGTGTCTACGTTCTCTCCTATAACAGTCCCGTGCTCCTCTATGCACCCTTCAACCTGTGCTTTACTATGCACACACTTCCTTCTTGCGTCACCGTGGAAAACGTCTTGCTTGGGCGCGTCAGGGATGTATTGCGCTGAGGAGTAGTCTGTTACGAAAAGTAATTGGTAGAATACTTTATGATCTATTAACAGAGATCAAATGATTTATATATACAAGAGAATGATCGTCTAGAATAGAAACATTCTATTCTAGAGATAGCTAACTAAATATTAGAAACATTCTAATATTCACACTAAGATACAATATTGAGCATTAATAGAATATGATTCTAAATTATTCTAATACCCCCCCTTAATGCTCAATCTATCAACTACACCAATAGACCCCCTGAATTTTACAAACTTGTCAGGACCAAGGAGTTTGGTAAAAATATCTGCTAGCTGCTCCGAGGTAGGAACATATAGCAACTGGATAGATTCGTCTTCTACCAACTGCCGAATGTAATGACTATGAAGTTCTATGTGTTTGGTGCGTTCATGGAAGACTGGATTCTTGGCAAGTTTGAGTACACCCTAATTGTCTGAAAACAAAGGAGTCGGTCTTGCTTGAGGCAGTTGCATATTTGCAAGCATCTGACGAAGCCAAACTGCCTCACAAGCTGCCTTGACAGCTCCTCTATATTCTGCTTCTGTCGAAGAGAGAGCTCTTGCCTGTTGCTTCTTACTGGTCCAGGTAACCGCACCAAATCCTAAACTAAACACATATCTAGAGGTAGATTTTTTGTCATCAATGGAGCCAGCCCAATCAAAATCTGTAAACCCACTGAGTTGAGGATCAACACTCCTAGTGTACAAAAGTCCATAATCCGAGGTACCTTGTACATAGTGCAGAACACGCTTCACTGCAACCCAATGGTCAACCTTGGGATTTGTCATGAATCAGGAGATGTAGCTGACTGCAAAGTTGAGATCAGGTCTAGTAGCAGTAATATAGATGAGACTACCCACTAGTTGCCTGAAGAGTGTTTCATCTACAGGGGGAGAATCAGATTGTGCGGACAATTTCAGACCAGTCTCCATAGGAGTGGAGGCTGGTTTGCAATCCTGCATTCGAAACCTGTCGAGCAAGCTTCTGGCATACTTATACTGAGAAAGAAAAATGCTGCTATTAGTCTGCCAAACCTTAATACCCAAACAATAATGAAGTAGTTCGAGATCTGTCATATCAAAATTGCTGCACAAATCCCGTTTGATTTCGGAAATCACATGTTCTGAACTCCCAGTAATGATTAAGTCATCCACTTAGACAACAAGAAAGAGAATATCATTACCAGAGTGTTTGATATATAGATTACTGTCTGAAGGACTGCGCTGAAAACCACGAGCAACCAAGTACTGATCAATTTTTATGTACCATGCCTGAGGTGCCTGTTTAAGACCATAAAGGGCTTTCCAAAGTCTACATACTTTGGGTTCTGAACCGACAACCTTGAAACTAGGAGGTTGCGTCATGTAGACTTCTTCCTGCAATTCACCATTTAGAAAGGCACTTTTCACATCCATCTAGTGAACTTTCTATCCATACTAAGTTGCAATGGCAAGGAGAAGTCGAATAGTACTCATCTTGGCTGTAGGAGCAAAAGTCTCCTCATAGTCAATGCCTTCTCGCTGGGTGAATCCTCGAGCAACTAATTTGGCTTTATATTTGTCTAAGGTACCGTTTGCATGATACTTTACCTTATAGACCCATTTACAGCTAATGGGTTTCTTCCGTGGAGGAAGATCTGAAAGAACCCATGTGTGATTCTTTTGAAGACTTTGGAAGTCAGCCTCCATTGCCTGGTCCCATTCTGGAATTCCTTTAGCCTCTGCATATGTCTGAGGCTCAGATATATTGTGGATGTTAGCCAGAAGAGCAACATTAACTGTGTTATGTTGAATGCTCTTATTTCTGGAGGTTCCACCCTCGATGAGTTCATCAGGACAAAGATCATTGATTGTCTTAGTCCACCATTTAGGCCGAAGAGTAGAGGAGCCAATATCAGATGCAGGAGGAATAGCTGGATGAGGAAGTGGATCAGGATCAGGAACAGGAGCAAGAGTTGCATTGTCTGGAGGGGCGTAGGCGGTTTATCAGCATCATCTCGCTCATCAGATGGATCACATGAAATAGGAAGACCCAAGTTAGGAGTCTCTAAAGACTGAGTCTCAGAATGTTGCGGGGAGGAAGACAGCTGAAATGTTCCTAGTTCCTCATCATACACAACATCACGACTGAAGATTAAACAATCAATGTTTACATCAATCAGTCTGTATGCCTTATGAGTGTCACTGTACCCTGTAAACATGAGCTTCTGACTCTTGTAGTCCAACTTAGTGCGCTTGGCATCAAGAATCCATACATATGCGAAAGACCCAAAAACTTTCAAATGGTTGATCCTAGGTTTTCGACCAGACCATTCTTCCTCAGGAGTCTTATGTTTAACTGCATGAGTGGGTGACCGATTAAGAAGATAGATTGCTATGAATATTGCTTCTGCCCAATATTTTTAGGAATGTTTATATGTTCCATCATAGCCCTAGCCATTTCTATAACGGTACGATTTCGACGCTCTACAACACCGTTTTGCTAAGGGGTGTGTGATGTGGTAAACTAACATTTGATGCCATGAGTAGTACAGAAGGTAGAAAAAGCAGAAGAACAAAACTCCCCCCATTATCAGACCTAAGAGTAAAAATAGAAGAACCAAACTCTTTTTCTACTAAGGCCTTAAATTTATGAAATACAGGAAATGCATTTGATTTTTTCTTAAGAAAATATACCCACATTTTGTGACTGAAATCATCAACAAAAAGTAAGAAATACCTGTTCCCAATAACAGAAGTAGTATTCATAGGACCACATATATTAGCGTGAACCAGCTGGAGTACCTTAGAGGCTTGCCATGAGTCACCATCTTTGAATGGTGTCCTGTGTTGCTTCCCTGCCTGGCAAGCTCTGCAAACTTGATGATTTTGGGTCTGAATATTAGGGAGACCATGTACTAAATCGTCCCGAGCAAGCTGTGCAAGATACTGAATATTCAGGTGACCATATCGTTGATGCCAGAGACTGTTGATAGCACAAGCTTTTGCTATGAAGGGACGCGCAAGAGAATCGACTGAGTTCACAAGCCTAAAAAGACCATGATCCTCAATGCCAACAACAATAGGAGTGTGAGAAGCACGATCAACAATCGAGCACTTATGTGCACTGAAAACATCCAGCTGAGGAGAGTGCCTCATAATCTGACTAACTGAAAGAAGATTATGTTTCATGCCAGGAACATAGCACACGTTGAGGAACATGAGATTTCACCCTCATATCTGAACATTGCCCTTGCCGACAACATTGTACTCTTCACCACCTCCAAAAATAATTGAGTCAGTGTAGGGAGAGAACTCAACAAACCAGTCACCCCTGTGAGTGAAATGTCAAGAAGCACCGGAATCTATGTACCATGCAGAAGATTGCACATGATCTGTAGGGCTTTTAGCCATAAAGGCATGAAAGGCAGATTCTTTCTGCTCCGATTGCTTAGCAATATACTTTGCGTTGTTTGCTTTGGGTTGCGAACCAGATTGATTTCCCTTGAGCAGTAGGTTTGTCACTGATGCCATTGCACGTTTTCCAAAAAACATGAATATCTGAGATGACACGTACTTCGAGGCAAAAAATTGGAAGACCCAAAAAAATGAAGAAGCACCCAGAAGAGAGCTCGAAAAACCCAGAAAGAATATGCTATCGAAATCTGGATTCGCTGGCTCAAAAATTGAGACAAAAATCGAGGCACCCAAAAAATTCTGACAATAACCCATTTGAGATCTTGAAAAACCCACCAAGAATCTGTAATCAGAAAATTTTTTCAAGCCCAAAAATTAGGGTTTCGAAAAAAAAATGGCCTGCTACAAAAAAACTCCAAAAAATAATGGCAGATTTGGAGAAAAAACATGGCTGAACAGCGCCGAAAATTGGCCAAACTCACAAACCCTAGACGTGAGCAGCAACAGATCCCACAATGTAGGAATAAACAAAAATTAATTCGAAAAATTTGAGCAAATAATTTCGAAAGAAATTATAAATTTTCCGAAAAATTTAAAGAAATGGCTTTGATACCATGTTACAAAAAGTAATTGGTAGAATACTTTATGATCTATTAATAGAGATCAAACGATCTATAAATACAAGAGAATGATCTTCTATAATAGAAACATTCTATTCTAGCTATAGCTAACTAAATATTAGAAACATTCTAATATTTACACAAAGATACAATCTTGAGCATTAATAGAATATGATTCTAAATTATTCTAATATAGTCACCAAGTCGCATACGAGTGTCACTCCTTCGTATCGCAGTGGTGTCTTCCCTGTCGAGCTGAGATTATTGCTGTTCTGTATATTGCCAACAAATAACGCGACTAAAGTCTTGTGACTTTTGTTCCAAGGTGGTGCGGGTATTATTGGTTATCTGCTGGGAACTCAACCCTATCATTGTGTCGCCAAATAGCTGGGATTATATATAAGCAAGTTAAGACGACAGTATTGAGAGTGTCGATTTTCTTCTTACCACTATATTACCTTCCTTGATTCAAACCAGACTTTCACAAGTTGCTAACTTCCTCAGTAGATAATGCTGTAAATGAAAGTATTTTCTCTTACCAATGTACTTGATGCTGAGCTGTGAAACCTGAGTGATTTCACCTCATGAAGAGATGTTGGGGCTACGTCCACTCTCTTCACAATCTCCAAAGGGTTTGTGTCCTTAGAAATAACCAGTCACAACTACAACCAAATTTTTTTTTCTTTTGTTTATAATATCTCATGGTGCTTTTCCCAATGCATACTTTTTCTTTTATAACCTCGAAGTGAGGGAAAGCATGAAAAACTAAGCCATGTGGGATAAAAGAGCTCACTTAAGTCACTTTTATAAAATAAAGTAACTTAAAGTTTATAAAGTGACTTTATAACATCACTTTATAAAATAAAGTGATTTAACTTTACAAATAGAGCCCAGATATTAAATATTTGCCCACTGAAACCTGTGACTGGCTGGCATCCTCTGGAAAGAAGCCATTAGCCTATCTGGATGGGAAGATAGACTAATCAGGCGCCATAATGGCCTACTGTTGGGAAGGGGACATTACATTTTCTTATCCAGGGCCTTGGTAACCAGAAGGTGCATTATTTATTCCTTGCACCATCTCCCTCCAATAAGGTGATCTCACTAAGTTGAATGGAAGACCATTCACATAGAGGCAACGTCCAATTTTTTCATCGGCAATATCTCTTAACTCATTTTGAAATGCCTTATCTAATGGGCCTCTCTTGCGGGTGGTGATTTGTGGTTCTTCTACATCTTCATCCTTCCTAGAAGGCATAGGCAAGAAGGGATGTCTAGAGGCTGGTTGTGTGGGTGGTGGTATTGTTTTTTGTTTCCTGGTATAACCACCTTGTTTCCCTTTTGCAACTAATTTGACAACATCTTCTTGTTCTTTTATGAGTGTTTCTATTTGCCTAGTTGACAACCTCTTCTTCTTATCTAGCCCTAGGTCCTCACAGATATTAATCCCTTTACCCCTAGGGCCCAAAAAATGAAGTTTGACTTGGTAGTAGGAGCTTCTATATTGTGAGTTGCAAAAATTACATTTCCAAATAAACCCCCCACCTCCAGGACATTGAGGAATTCTTGTAGTGTGTCTCCATAAAGGAGAACCTTCATCAATTTTAAATTTTTGAGACCCCTCCCCATCCACTGAGCTTTGACTACTCATTGTTGCAATCTATAACAAAAATGAAAAAAACATACTTCAAAACTTCTACAAAAACTTGAAAAAATAATAAATTTAAAACTTTTCAAAACCTTGAAACAATCTATCAAAAATCTAAAGAATATGGTTGAAATGCATACCTTAAACTCTCAAATCTGCTTTTGGAAGGTATTTGCCACTTTGATCTACTTCGAATACAATCACCTTACTTCAAACTTGCAAGATGGAGAGAGCAAAATGAGAGAGCAAATGTGAAATGAAATGGGTTTGGAGGCTCTATATTAGGGTCATTTTAGGGTTTGGAGAAAAAATAAATTTAAAAAATGTTTTTTAAGTGGTTTTGGGCCCACTTTACAGGTTTGGACACCGTGGGTCCCTGGCGGTCTGCGCGGGTCCTCGGGTGGTCCTCCCGGGTCCATGCTGGGTTCCCAGGGGTCCTCGCCTGATTTGCATAGGGTCTGTGCTTGAATTTGTGGGTTTGTCCGGGTCGGCAGTGGTGTAGACCCAGACGAACCTACAGGTCCGAACATAGACCCTGTGCGGACCATTCCGCGTGCCTAGACCTGGTTTGAAGGTCTAGGGTGCAAACTCGGTAACTCAGATTTGCACCAATGTTGCAATAAGGAAGCCGCATCCATACTGAAATTATAGACAAGGTGTCCATCAAAAGAAGGATACCAAGGTTTCAGTCCTAAACCATATATCTGAACTAAGAATAGTATTCCTCGCATTAGGGGAAATAAAGTCACTATAAAGAAACCCTGAGCAGAAAGAAAAATCTTAATTTCTTTCTTTACCAAAAATTTCCACAATTTTGAGATCCATTCATACAAGCACACAGATAAGGCCAAACACCATTAAATCTCCCAATTAAAGTATTCATCATTAATGATTTCTCACATATCTAATTCTTTGCGGTTAACAAAAACTACTTCCGACACCTGCTAAGCTCTTTTTGTACTCATACCAGATTTCCATGTACACAATCTACATCCTTTTGTTATATCCCATCATCATTCCTGAGCTGAATGTCCAATATGAACTGTGTTTCCCTGTACACTATAAATATGAAGCAATAAAAATTCTTCTGAAGTTGCAGTTGAAACTGTAATTTGTTTTCTGTCTTTTCTTTTCCTCTCTAGCATTGAATTATAACAAAATTCAAATATTCTAGATCAACCCCCATGGCAAAAGAATTGATTGGGTCCCAGCAACAGAACCAAATGTTCACCCATTTTTGTTTGGCACTAAAGACCTAGGCCAGCACTTTAAGAAACTTACCATGTACTGACATATCTGTCCAAAGAACATATCACTCTTGAAAGAGGTGTCACTTGAGGTGCACAGAGGATTTGAGACACCCAATGCTGAATCTGACTATGGGGATGTGTAAAACAATAAATTGAAGATTATGTACAATTATACCAAACCAATAACATGAAATACCAAATATAATACAAACTTAGAACTTACACAACATTGAAGCTTCTTTATTTATATCACAACACCAAGTACAACACATAAGTTACCTTACCCCTGATGGGTAAGCGAGCAGCTGAAACCTTAATCTGCTATCCCTCATGTAAATATCCTTGACCTCTCTTGAACCTATAAGATGAATACGTGTACCTTTACTCTATTTATACAATTATTGCTTTTTCTGTATTCGTTTCTAGCTTCTAGAATATTTCTAAAGCATAGCGCTTCTTATGTAAACAAGTTTATGCACATGGTTTTCCTAAATATAATTATTGCATTGTTTTATTTGCAAGAAATATTCTGCACATGTATTTCCTAAACTTCAGAACCTATTCTTTACTTAATAATTATTATTTTGAAGTCTTCTCTCAATAATGATAGATTTTTCTTTAAGTGGGTTATTTCTAGCACAAGTGTTGGAATTATGTCCCCACTTTCAGTCCAAGAATCAAAAGTAGTTTAAAAAGGAAAACGCAATGAAGATCAAGCTGAAAGTAGTCAAAGCACCTACAATCCAAAAGGTAGTAGTAAGTGAAGAAACAAAGTTCTTCAAATAAGAAATAAACAAGGATGAACATTCTGCAAACGTGAACTCAGCACCATTGCAAGGTAATAATGATGAAATAAATCTTGGATCCTTGGGTAGAGCATTTATATGGATTTTCATTTCAATGGTAAAATTTAAATATTTGCATGGTTTTCAAGAATAAGCACGTAAATATTCATATTCAAGCATTGCTATGATTGAATTCTGTGAAAATTGTAGTTTGAGTGACTGTGGTTCTGGTATGCCCATATGGAGCTCAAATAGACATTGAAATGTTTGGAACATGTCTCTGAAGGTGATTTGGGCATGGCAGCAGTTGTATTATGCACATTGAGTTGGCATATACCAGCATGTTCTCTGAATCAAAAAGTTGCTTTGTTGTTGGAAGAGGAGCATAATGTGATACAATAATTGGTAAAAAGTTATAAAACAAAGTAAGCCCTCAAGCTGAGCTGCACCTAAACTTGCAAATAAAGTTGTTTATTATATCACAATTAGATGTTAAAAAGTACATGCGAACTGAACAAAAGGAGACTTGGGATTGAAACTTGGCATACACACTGTTTTCACGTGGAAAATTCTCCCAACTTGTCATTTCCTGGAATAGGAGGTATGATTTTGGTATTTTGATACTAGTTCCACTCATTGTAAGAATGGATAATCTTGTGACATCCTCAAATTCTGGATCCATTTTTTGCTCTGCAAGATAAACTAGATTGATTCTCAGATAGCTTTTACATGAAAGCAAGATGTAGGAAAAAGCTCATATATCAATATTTGGTTAATTTTCAAAACTTTCTTACTATTTCAATTTCATTCATAGCTTAGATAGCTATTCTTCGTACATGTGAGATGCCCTCAGCATTGCTATTCTCATTAATAGGCACACTATGCACACATTGTTCAAGCAACCATTAGTGTTGTGGCTAGTAATTGAGGATTGGCAATGATGATTAGATTATGTGATACCCTGGAGAAATAACTACTGCCTTAGTTCTCTAAGGGTATCTGTAGCAATGAAATTGTTTTAGATTGTTTGCATGGATTCTATTCGAAGTTACTATGATCAAGTTATACTTTTAATTAAATACCCCAAGTTAGGATGTAAAGAGTTGCATATTAGGTGCTGCATGAAATTCCTTGTATACACGTTTAACCTTTAATTGCAGTATTTAAATCGAAATGTCCAGATGCATAGTATGAGTTCGGTCATGAAGGATTTCCAATAAGAGCAATAGTCATTTCACAAGAAAGTAAAACCATTTCAAGTACAATTTTCCGATAGCAAAGTAAGCACATTAAGAAAACTTCCACAATTATGTATTTAATCCGCTAGTAGAGATTATAATTTATAATCTCAATGATCTAGTTTGTCATACCTAATTGCTGAGTGTAATAATTATGTTAATGTAAGAAATGTAATGGAATGTTTTCCTTAAAATGAAAATAAAGTTATGAAAGAACTAAAAGGAGATAGAAAACTAAAGGATAACATGATCCTTTGGTTGAAATGTGGATCAATAAAGAATACTTATGAAAACTCTTTCAAAAGGTAGGAATAGTAAAAACATTAATTAATTTTAATTTACAATGCATTTATAAAGTAAAAACATCGCACACACTTTTGCAAAGTCTCTGATGGTCCCAACCGGTGCTGAGAGGGGAGGTGTGAATCAACACCCACTAAAACTTGAAAACTATTTGATATAATCTAACTATAACTGCATGCAGAACAGATCCTATCAAATAAATAACTATCACAAGATCAAAGCAGTAGAGAATACTAGATGTATCACGCGGAAACACAAAGCGGGAGAAACCACGGTGTGAGTAGAACTCACAAATTTTGCACTCTTCTGAAGTGTGCCCTATTTTGAGCCTTCCTTGTTAAAGGATTACAAATGCATTGTTAGATGCGACCCGGTTAAGGGATTTAAGAAATAAGGCCTGTTAAAGCCGGCCTTGTTAGAGGACTTTAGAACATCTACTCGATGTTACCCTGTTAAGGGATTTAATACAAGGGACCAATTAATGTCCACTCAAATATTGAGATTTTTGCTATTGCAATTGTCAAAAGCAATAGAGGGTTTGATCTTTTTGAGATGGCTTTGTTGAGCCTGATAAGATTGCTATTTTCATCAACTGAGAGTCATCACCAGGCACCACAGGTATGCTCTCTTTAGGTTGTTGTGCTTCCTTGCACAGTCTTCTCTTCTTCTTATCTTCACCTTTTCTTCTCCTTATCCCTTATCGAAGCTTTGCTCAGTGTACAGGTTCACTCTTTCTCTTTGGCAAAATGAAGGCAAATGATATTCTTTGTTGGCTGAAGAATAAATAGACTTCATGCCCTTCCCGCTTGTTGCATGTTGCAACCTTTGTAAAGATCTCCTTTGGATCCATCATCTAGTTGAGTCTCACTTCTGGGAGGAAACATTAGATGCATGCCATACACTTTTTCTCTTTTGTAAAGGAAACAACAGATGCGTGTCGTATACTTTCTTTACATGAGATTCCGCCATGTTTTAATGCCTTAACTTTTGGCATTAAATCCTTCAATTGTGCCATGCACTGATCTTTTCCGTAACGCAAAGTCCTTCGTGATTTGTGCAACAAATCTCGGTAGAAGAGTCACTTAACTGTTTGACAATTGTGACTTTCATTGGTTCAGCGATCTCGATGATATCTCACCGATCAGAGATGATTGGTTTACACCCTTAGGTAGTATACATGTCTTTGTCTTCACCTGTCACTGATCTTTTCTTTGTCTATACCGTTTCGGTTCCTCGGTTCCGGTCATATACTTTACCGGTCACTACTCCGGTTAGTGACTTCACCGGTCACAGTACTTCTTGCTCAGTATGTGTCACCGGTTTCCTAACCAATCTCACTTGTTGACTGCAATTGTTTGCTATTAATGTCACCTATGAAAAACGCACAATACTGAGAGGGGGAGGGGGTGAATCAGTATTTAACATAAACTTTAAAAATAAGAAGCAGAATTTAAAAAGCACACAGCAAAGAAGACAAGACACGCATAATTATCTCGTGGAAACCCAAGACGAGAAAAACCACGACATCACTAATCCAATGGGCAACAACCCATTACAACTGAGAGCTAAAACTCTCCTCAAAAAAACTCCAGAACAGGCTCCAACCTGTCTTGTAAGGCTACAACCTTACTCGAATAAAATATTAGATTCCTGAACACAACAAAGAGATTTGTCTATGTCTTTATTGAAGCATAAAGACTCTCAAATACAACACGGTTGTGTCTTCTATACACAAATTTGTCTAAGGCTTTTGATTTAATCACCCACTATAACAATACCATCAGATTTTCACTGCAAATTCAGATCCTGTCACCACTGTGCACACTTCCCTTAGTGCTGATGACTCACTCCTTTAGTTGAGTACTTGTTAATGTGATTTGTACACCAGTCATGTCCTACCGCTAGCCTTTCACTCATTCCCCATTGGGCGTCTTCCCCTTTTAACATGTATATTTTGCAAAGAAACAAGACTGTATCTTTGGCTCACTTCCAGCGCCCATCAATATGAAACCAACGCACATATAAACTCCCGCATTGACTGTTGTGGACGAACTTCCTGTAGCTCACTGCACAACCAGTCACCACTATCTTAACCTCACACTTAGTGTAGTTTGTTTCTAGCACTGTTTTAAAAATTTCTCAACACCCCTACTCATTTCCAAGAATACTCATTGCTTCCTTTTGTCGAGAGCTGTGTATTTTTCTTCAGTAGTCCTAAACATAACTTCTAGTCTTATTAAAAAACAGTGGCAGTTTTTGTGCTGTCCCTTATTTTTATTGTGTTATTCTCAAAAAAACTTCTGCACTCCACAACGCACAGCTATCATATCAGTCCTTCAACTCTGTAGAGTTACTTCATCATTCCACAGTCACCTGTATATTCAAAAAACTCGAGAGCTGATTCCTCACTATTTTATTTAATGCATGCGTTATTTTTTACTGCCGTATCTTTCCACACTCTCTCCTGATGGCATCCAACACAAGTATCAATTGAAACGGTTTTTTTTAACCGACGCACTTGTGTCACGTTCTGCCGAGAAGATAAATCACACTCAGATTCTTGTCGCATTCCTTTGCATGGTCACGATATGATCTTTTTGTAACCGGCTCAAACTGGGCTCTGTATCTTTCGCTGCTACAGTTTGGTCATGTTGATGTCCATGCATATATCCTCTGGTTTGTTCGATGCACACTATCATCCAAATACGTTCCTTTTTACTCACCCGATAGTTCTCTGTAAACATTCTTTTCAGAAATGATGCTACACTTGGCTTCATTCTCCTGCCGTTTTGTTTTAAAAAAAACGTACGCAATGTGTCACACACACTACCATATGTTCAACGACATCATTCCAGATGCCTCCTCCTTGCTACGTTACATCTCCTGCATAGTAAAGAAACGTTCAAATGGAAATGGATATACGTTATTGGTTGTATCTGCGCTTGTGCTCTCAGTCACAGGTCAAGTGTAATAAATTAATTATATTTAACAGTTGACACCAGTTCTTAGTCTTTATGCTGCTACGACAGAGCCATTTATTACTAGACCACAAACACTCATTTCAGCTCACTGCTTGAGTCTTTCGAAGGCTTTCCTTATCATAACAAACGTGGCAATACACACTGCCATCTTCACAGAATCACCTCCACTCTGTAAGCCGCTTGGAAGAAACATTTTGTCACTATATGCTGCCGTGTGTGTTAACAGCTGTCACTACTGCACAACTGGACGCAGTAGAAGTAGAGAAACATCTTATGATTAAGCCCCTACACGATGAAGCTTAGAGATAGTTCCCAAGGAATAGCCACTTGTCCATTTGATCCGCACTCTTAAGTGTTTGACACAACATACACCAGCACGCACTAGCAGCAAAAGTTCATCAATGACAGAAAAACTAACAATCTCCCCCTTTTTTGTCATTGATGGCAAACCAAGTACTCCCCCTGAGCAAGTATCTGAAAGCATGTTAAATTTGTAACCAAACTGAACACAACTCCCCCATAAAACGATCCAACTAAAAACACCTGTACTAAAAACTGAACGGATCTCCCCCTTAAGCTCTACTCCCCCTTTGTCATCAATGACGATGAAACTGAAACACAACAATAATTCGAAAGATATAGCGATGAAGTGCTGGAGACGAACCTTTCATTGAGGTGAAATAACACCAAGCTTACTTCGAGGATACTCGAAGCGATTTCGGGGTAGAGGTTTAGTAAACACATCTGCAATTTTCTCTTGAGAACAAACATAGTTCAGCTTAACAATATTATTTGCAACTTGCTCGTTCAGATAGTGATACTTAATTGGAATGTGCTTGGTTCGAGAATGCATTACAGGATTCTTCGAAATGTCAATTGTGCTTGTGTTGTCACAAAAAATACAAATAAGATCAGTAAACTCAAGCTTATAGTCATGTAAAAAATTCTTCATCCAAATTACTTGAGTACAACATGAAACTGCTGCAACGTATTCAGCTTCAGCGGTGGATAATGAAGTGCAAGACTGTTTCTTGCTTAGCCATGAAACCAAACAACCACCTAAAAAGAAAGCACACCCACTAGTGCTTTTCTTATCATCCACTGAACCTCCCCAATCTGCATCTGTATATGCCGTAAGAAGAAAATCAGAACTCTTTGGAAACCAAAGACCAAAATCAACTGTACCTTTCAGATATTTAAAAATTCTTTTAACAGCTGAAACATGTGTTTGTTTTGGAAAAGCTTGAAATTTGGCTACATATCCCATAGCCTGCATGATATCCGGTCTAGTGGCTGTCACAAACAACAGACTTCCTACCGTGGATCTATAAAAAGACTGATCAACAGAGGGAGACACATCCTCCTTACTTAATTTACATCCGGTTTCCATTGGAGTGCTAACCGGATTATAATCTTCCATTTTAAATTTCTTAAGTAACTCCCTAACATACTTAGCTTGGGAAATAAAAATACCTTTAGAGGATTGATTAATTTGCAGCCCAAGAAAATATGTTAGCTCACCCATCATAGACATCTCGAACTCATTTTTCATACACGCAGCAAATGTCTTGGACATCTTGACACAATCACTTCCAAAAATCAGATCATCAACATAAACAACAACAATAAGAATGTTGTTACCTTCCTCTTTAACGTACAAGTTGCTATCCACATATCTCTTATTGAAGCCCTGCTGCTGCAAATAGTTATCCAACCTGTCATACCAAGCTCTAGGAGCTTGTTCGAGTCCATATAATGCCTTTTTCAGCTTGCATACATAGTCTACATTATTAGAAATCAGACCTTCCAGTTGTTCAACATAAATCTCTTCAATTAAATCTCCATTTAGGAAGACAGATTTGACATCCATTTGGAAAACTTTAAAGCCTTTGAAAGAAGCAAAAGCAAGAAAAATTCTGATTGCTTCTAACCTTGCAACCAGTGCAAAGGTTTCACTAAAATCCACACCTTCAATCTGAGAATAACCTTTGCAAACTAAACGTGCCTTGTTTCAAATAATCTTACCATCTTCATTTACCTTGTTCCAGAAAACCCATTTTGTACCTATCACATTCTTGTTGATAGGTCTTGGTACAAGCTCCCAAGTATTGCTCTTTTTGATTTGATCCAACTCCTCTTTCATGGCAGCCACCCAATGTTTATCTACAGCTGCTTCTTCAAAACACTTAGGCTCAATCATGGAGATAAGTGAGAAATCATCATCTTCAAAGTAGTTAACATTTTTCCTAGCATTTCTTGTCTTTCTTTCACCTATGACTTGATCAATGGGATGATTCTTTTGCACAAACTTTGAAGGAGTTTTGAATTTAGAAACATCATGTTCATCTTGAGAGTCATTTCCAAAATTATCATGTAGATTTTCAGCATCAATAAAAATAGGGACTGATTCTTGATGAGCAGATTGCACTTTACCTTGTCCATTCTCACCACTCTTGCTAGCTGATCCAACTTGAACATGTGGAGGAGAAGAGGGTACAACAGTGCTGGATTGAATTTTAGAATCTACCACAGTGCTGGTTTGAGCTTTACTTTCTTCGGGGCTGTCATCATTCTTATCAAATTGATTAGAAACTTCATGAACCTTGACATTAGCACTCTCTACTAATTTATGCAACCTTTTATTGTAGCATTTGTATGCCTTACTCTTAGAAGAATAGCCAAGAAAAATATCTTCATCAGCTCTAGATTCAAACTTACTTAAGTTATCTTCATCTCTCCTAATGTAACATGGACTCCCAAAAATTTTAAAGTACTTAACAGTGGCTGGTTTACCTTTCCAAAGTTCATAAGGAGTCTTCTTGAGCTTTGGTCTCAACAATGTTCTATTCTGAATATAAACAGCAGTGTGGACAACCTCTCTCCAAAATATATCTTTTACCTTACTTTCATTCATCATGCAACGAGCCATTTCCTGAATGGTTCTATTTTTCCTTTCCACAACACCATTTTGTTGTGGTGTTCTTGGAGCTGAAACCTATTTCTTAGTGCCATGTAGCTCACAGAACTTGACAAACTCATTAGAAGTGAATTGTCCCCCATTATCAGAACGCAAGCATTTGATTTTCATGTCCATTTCATTTTCAACCAGACTTTTAAAAATCTTAAACTTCTCTAAAGCTTCTGATTTTTCTTTTAGGAATGTAACCCATGTCATGCGTGTAAAGTCATCAAGTAGAAGCATAAAATATTTCTCACCTTGAAGACTTGCTGCCCTTGTTGGTCCACAAAGATCCGTATGGATAAGCTCAAGTGGCCTACTGCTGAATTCATCTTTTGGTTTGAAGGAAGCTCTAGTTTGTTTGCCGCCTTGACAATATTTGCAAACTACATCTGCTGGTTTTTCTAACATAGGCATATCTCTAACAGCCTCCTTTTTGCTGATCTTAAAAATATTGTCAAAGTTAACATGCCCAAACCGCTTGTGCCAAAGCCAAGCATCCTCTGCCTTGATTGCACCCATACCAACAACCTTTGCAGAAGAGCTACCACCGAATCTAATTTTACCACCTTTCATTTTCTTGAGAGAATGAAACTTACTCAAGTCACCTGTCATATGTCGGGAGCAGCCACTATCAACATACCATATGTCCTTCTCACTGCTAGCTAGAAAGACTGTTTGGACAACAAGTGCCTTAAGAGGAGTCTCTTGAACTTTTTTCTTCCAAACCTTAGTCACTTTAGCTCTTCTTTTAGGCTCAACATTATAAAACGAATTTGCATTGTAGCGGTTACAAAATCTAGATGTATGTCCAAACTTATTGCAGCTGTAGCAAATCAGATTGTACTTCCTAAACACATTTCTTTCATGCTGATAATAATTCTTGTATGGAACAGCTCTACAATCAGCAGCTCTATGACCAAAGTAATTACAAGCAAAACAGTAGCCATAGAAAAAAGGTTTCTTTACCTTGTTAGGAGTAGGCTGATTACTTTCCAGTGGTGAAGTGCTTGATTCAAATTGCATGCCAACTCCACGTTTATCTTTGGTGGGTCTTTGAGAACCAAGAACATCATCTAATGTGATTTTCCCATTGTTGAGAGATAGCTCTTCACTAGAAAGCATAGAAGTTTTACCAATGTTTTTCATAGCAACAATTTCAGCTTCCAACTTGGCAATGTTATCTTCCTTTATTTGAATCTGATTTTCTAAATTTTCACGAATCTTTTTAGCCTCCTCATTCTGAATTTTAATATCAACAAGCTGAGTTTCAGCCTCATTAAGAGATGTAGCAATCTTCAAATTTTTAGCACTCTCAACTTGAAGAAGATCCACAAGACTTAGATTTTTCTTTTTCAATTTCTTAATCTCAGAAAGAGCCGAGATCAATTCAAGCTCAAGGTCAACTTCATCATCTTCAACATCTCCAATATCTTCAGAACTAGCATCATCAATAGCTACATCATCAATAGCCATGAACATGACTTCACTTACCCTTGAATCACTCTCACTGCTTGAAGAATCATCGCTGTCAGTTTTTGAAAACAACACCTTCTTACCCTTTTCGGACTTACAATTTTTCTTGGTAAACCTCCTAGATTTCCGATGTTTGAATTCCTTTTCATCATTGCTGTCCTCATCTTTATCAATTGGACATTTAGAGGCAAAATGATCAAGCTTTCCGCAGTTGAAACATTTCAGACCAGACTTGCCTTTGTTTTTGTTAAAGCCCTTTTTCAACCTTCTAATGAGGTAAGCAATTTCCTCATTTGATTCCTCATCCGAGCCTTCACTTAGATTGGTCTCTTTGTCCTTGCTTCTTTTAGAAGCCTTAAATGCAGATTCAGTTTTAGAAGACTTTTCAACCGTAGTCCTCATTTCATATGCAGTCAAGATGCCATGTATCTTATCAACGGTTAGAGTGTCTAAATCAGACATTTCTTCAACATCAGAGACTTTAACATCAAGTCTCATGGGAAGAGATCGAAGAATCTTCTGAACTACAGTCTTCTCTTCAACATTTTCACCTAGACCTCTTAAAGCGTTGACAACTTCATCAACACGCAAAAAATATGCAGCAATGTTTTCGCTGTCCTTCATTCGAAGACCTTCAAAGATAGGCCTGCGAGTTTGAACTTTAACTTTCCTGACTTTGTCATCACCTTGATATGTGTTGTGCAATTTTTCCCAAATTTTCTTAGCTGTGGTGCAGTGCATGACCTTTACAAACTCAGCTTCAGTTAGACCACACAAAATTGCATTCATGACCTTGGCATTGTTTTCAAATTCCTTCTTATCATTAGCATCTACAGGAGGAGTAGCAGGGATTTTATGGCCATTTACAAGACTGAGGTACACATCACAGCCAAGAGACATGATGTAGGTTTCCATGCGAACACTCCAGAATGCAAAGTTATTTCCATCAAAGAGAGGGGCACGGTTTGTAGCTAGACCTTGTAAGGCACTCATGATGGACACAAGGATTGAACTCTCAAGCTTTTAAGCACGGGAAGAGAGTGACCGGCTCTGATACCAATTGAAAAACACACAATACTGAGAGGGGGAGGGGGTGAATCAATATTTAACATAAACTTTAAAAATAAGAAGCAGAATTTAAAGAGCACACAGCAAAGAAGACAAGACACGTAGAATTATCTCGTGGAAACCCAAGACGGGAAAAACCACGACATCACTAATCCAATGGGCAACAACCCGTTACAACTGAGAGCTACAACTCTCCTCAAAAAAACTTCAGAATAGGCTCCAACTTGTCTTGTAAGGCTACAATCTTACTCAAATAAAATATTAGATTCCTGAACACAACAAAGAGATTTGTCTGTCTTTACTGAAGCATAAAGACTCTCAAATACAACACGGTTGTGTCTTCTATACACAAATTTGTCTAAGGCTTCTGATTTAATCACCCACTGTAACAATACCATCAGATTTTCACTGCAAATTCAGATCTTGTCACCACTGTGCACACTTCCCTTAGTGCTGATGACTCACTCCCTTAGTTGAGTACTTGTTAATGTGATTTGTACACCAGACATGTCCTGTCGCTAACCTTTCACTCATTCCCCATTAGGCGTCTTCTCCTTCTAACATGTATATTCTGCAAAGAAACAAGACTATGTATCTTTGGCTCACTTCCAGCACCCATCAATATGAAACCAATGCACATATAAACTCCCGCATTGACTGTTGTGGACGACTTCCTGTAGCTCACTGCACAACCAGTCACCACTATCTTAACCTCACACTTGGTGTAGTTTGTTTCCAGCACTGTTTTAAAAATTTCTCAACACCCCTACTCATTTCCGAGAATACTCATTGCCTCCTTTTGTCGAGAGCTGTGTATTTTTCTTCAGCAGTCCTAAACATAACTTCCAGTCTTATTAAAAAATAGTGGCAGTTTTTGTGTTGTCCCTTATTTTTATTGTGTTATTCTCAAAAAAACTTCTGCACTCCACAACGCACAGCTATCATATCAGTCCTTCAACTCTGTAGAGTTACTTCATCATTCCACAGTCACCTGTATATTCAAAAAACTCGAGAGCTGATTCCTCACTATTTTATTTGATGCATGCGTTATTTTTTACTGCCGTATCTTTCCACACTCTCTCCCGATGGCATCCAACACAAGTATCAATTGAAACGGTTTTTTTTAAACTGACGCACTTGTGTCACATTCTGCCGAGAAGATAAATCACACTCAGATTCTTGTCGCATTCCTTTGCATGGTCACGATATGATCTTTTTGTAACCGGCTCAAACTGGGCTCTGTATCTTTCGCTGCTACAGTTTGGTCATGTTGACGTCCATGCATATATCCTCTGGTTTGTTTGATGCACACTATCATCCAAATACGTTCCTTTTTACTCACCCGACAGTTCTCTGTAAACATTCTTTTCAGAAATGATGCTACACTTGGCTTCATTCTCCTGCCGTTTTGTCTTAAAAAAAACGTACGCAATGTGTCACACACACTACCATATGTTCAATGACATCATTCCAGATGCCTCCTCCTTGCCACGTTACATCTCCTGCATAGTAAAGAAACGTTCAAATGGAAATGGATATACGTTATTGGCTGTATCTGCGCTTGTGCTCTCAGTCACGGGTCAAGTGTAATAAATTAATTATATTTAACAGTCGATACCAGTTCTTAGTCTTTATGCTACTATGGCAGAGCCGTTTATTACCAGACCACAAACACTCATTTCAGCTCACTGCTTGAGTCTTTCGAAGGCTTTCCTTATCATAACAAATGTGGCAATACACACTGCCATCTTCGCAGAATCACCTCCACTCTGTAAGCCACTTGGAAGAAACATTTTGTCACTATATGCTGCCGTGTGTGTTAACAACTGTCACTATTGCACAACTGGACGCAGTAGAAGCAGAGAAACATCTTATGATTAAGCCCCTACACGATGAAGATAAGAGATAGTTCCCAAGGAATAGCGACTTGTCCATTTGATCCGCATTCTTAAGTGTTTGACACACAACATACACCAGCATGCACCAGCAACAAAAGTTCATCAATGACAGAAAAACTAACAACCTATTCCCTATTTGAACAATGTTAGCTTTAGACATCAATGAAAACACCACTTTGCCATATACCGGTTACATCCATACTTACCGGTTAATGTCAACAGGCTCTCCAAACCCAAAAAATATCTTACAAAGGTGTCAAAAAAATAAAAAAACTCGACCCACCCTGCAGACTGAAACTGCACCATTTCTGAGGCACTTATTTGTCAAAACACCCCAACACCCACATACACAATGCTGCAAAGAGAAGAAATGGCTCAGCTAGGGTTCACCCTAGCCTATGCAATATAGAAGACCATCCTCTGTTGCACGCGGACCCTTCGTTCCAAGTTCACTCCTAGAATTCAATTACTATGTTGTCATTGATGTCAAAGCGAGATATTCAATGATGTCAAAAAGAGATAAATGTCATGAGGATTTAATGGATTGCACAAGATGATTGGAAGAAATGGGTGTTGGTACAATGATACAAATTGTATAGCTGAGGAACAAAAATACACTGATCATATTCAAGACATTTTACAATGGATGAGATGCAGGAAGTTTATTTATACTAAGGAGCATGATATAGAAAACCTTTATCCATTATGAAGTGAATTTGTTAAAGAATGCTGGCCGACAATGAGAAGCATTTATTCTGTCTTATTACGAGAAGCACTTCTTATATTATGAGAAGCAATCATCATTATGGATAGAAAATGATTTAAGGCAGCCAATATACTAAGAAGAAGAGCAGTGAATATGTTAAGAAAAGCAGTGATTAACATTCTCCATGATGAACGATTATGATTAATATGAAGGCGGTGGTTAATAAATGTTAAAAGGCAGCTATTTAGATTTATTAAAGGCGGAAGAATGTTTGAAATAAAAAAATAAAGGAGTCTATCATTAAGCATTTCCAATAAGAGCAATAGTCATTTCACAAGAAAGTAAACCATTTCAAGTACAATTTTTCCGATAGCAAAGTAAGCACATTAAGAAAACTTTCACAATTATGTATTTAATATCCGCTAGTAGAGATTATAATTTATAATCTCAATGATCTAGTTTGTCATACCTGATTGATGAGTGTAATGATTTTGTTAATGTAAGAAATGTAATGAAACTTTTTCCCTAAAATGAAAATAAAGTTATGAAAGAATTAAAAGGAGATAGAAAACTAAAGGATAACATGATCCTTTGGTTGAAATGTGGATTAATAAAGAATATTTATGAAAACGCTTTCAAAAGTTAGGAATAGTTATATTTATTAAATAATAATTAAAGCCAACTCCTATGAAAATGTGTGGTTATTTGAAAACCACCTCGTAAGGCCTATGTTATTGGGTACTTGGATTTTGGGACCCATACCCATACTAGAACGCATTGAGAGCAGGAGTGGGAATGTGAGTGCTCTAGGAGGGCTCCAACCGCCTTGGGTTGCTTGTGAGTATGTTGTATGCATACCCAAGAGAACTTGGGGTAGCTAGGACACTACCTAGCCGCTCTTGCAAGTGCTATTGTGTTGCGAGCACGATTTAAAAAAAAACACTTTTAATGATGTGTGCTATGAGGGTTTTTGTAGTTCCAAAGGTCTTAATTTGGTTTGCAAACGTGCAAGGGGAGTTGCTCTCAAACCTCATGAGGGGCTTTGCACCTTGACCTTTCTAGGGGTGGTGCCCCCAAACCCCCATGAGGGGCATTGCCCCTTGACCCCTTTAGGGGTGTTGCCTCCAAACCCCCCATGAGAGGCATTGCCCTTCGATCATGCTATGGGGAATTGTCCCTAGACTCCCATGAGAGGTGCTACCTCTCATCCCCATCGGGGTCTCCACTCCTAACCCCTACTTATTATTGGATCTCTTATTACAAAAGAAACTTGATTACAATGAGGGGGTCTAGAAGTGGAGATCAAGGTTAACAATTAATTGGATCTCTTTACAACTATCATAATATCATTGATCAATGATGAAGCATCATACTATCAAAGATCAAATATTCTTATAGTTTATTATTATAAAATATCATGTTACATGATATATTGTTGGCAAAAGATTGTCTTATAAATATTACAATCACTGACTCTAACCCCTTCTTTCGAAAACAAATCTAATGACAACAATTGGGTAACGATCATCTGTTTCCCTCATAATTTTGGAAAAGGTACAACTCCCTCATTGAATATTCAATGAATTATTACTAAACTAACACACATATGTATGCTTTTGACCAGAAAGCATGTAAGGCATTAAGCATTCAATTCATCAATATGAAAATGAACATAGACTTCTGAATCAATTAAACAACCATTTCTAGAAAAAACATAGTTTTCTGTATACTGCTATATCAAAATAATTTGACTATATTTTCAACAAACCAACATATAATGAACTTTCATCATATATACTTTAATGTAAGATAATCTACTGAAGTAAGAACAATGGTTCACTATGAAAAAGCCAGTCTCACGGAATCAGATGCACAGATCTGAATTCATTCAACAGATTAACTTTCTTCCGATTCACAGACAGAAAGATTCATTCAAAATATGTTTCCAAAAACTCATATATTGACTTGTCTATTGATTTGTTTTTTTAAAAAAGCAAAATTTCGGAACCATTGTACATCCAACTGTTTAACCATATATAGTGCTTAACCTTAACTAACTTAAAACACCTGAGGTTTTAAACTAACCTCAGGATAGAGTTTCTGAGTAAGTTTTAAAATTGAAATAAAACTAATTAGAGTAACTGTCTCTAGTTTTTAAAGAAACTAAAAAAAGAGGCAGCAAATTTAAGCAACAACGGGCGATCCGAGGTTCACTGGTTGGCTATGGTTTGTGGGAGTGCCACGCAACGCTTTCCATTTTTTGTATGCATTCACGAACTCCTGTATTCCTTGAACATTGGGAATCTTAATGTGTACGATCTGCTGCTTCCACGTTTCCTTCTCCCATTTTATCTTTGCTACTTTTTCAACATGTTTAGGCAGTTGATCAACACCACAAGTAAAGAAGGGACTCAATCTTTGCTATCTTTGAGAAATCAGCGATTGTTGGGTTCTTCTCCTTTTTCACCTGCTCCACTTCGTCCCTAAATGCCTTAATGACTGTGTTCATATCATGCTTGACGACACCGTCATGCCAAACATATGTAGCATTGATACATTTTAAGTCATTTAGCAGACACTGGGTAAGGCCCCACAACTCTTTTTCTAATTTTGCGAACTCCCCCTGACCAACCTTGAACATAGAGTTCCTCTAGTCCATGTTCTTCTTGCAGGCGAACAACAAATCTTCATCGATATTTTTGAGGGGTTTTTCAAACAAGAATTTCATAACCCCATACCTTTGAACTTCGTACATTTGAAGGGACACTACTGTCCATTTAGTTTCTTTGGCTTCCCACACCAGAACTTGCGTCTATAATTCACTAGTCAATGCAGCAATATCATCATATATTTTCTTAGAATTGAGGATGAATTTGCTGCCATCTTGAATCACTCCCTCCACCCACTCATCGAAAACCTCTGATAAAACCCTTCCTCGCTGAATGTGGCTCAATAGCTTTTGGCTTGCCTGAGAGTAAGGATCAAACAAATGGGGAGCTTGAGAAATAGGTTGTGGACTGGGACTATTTATGGCGTCTATATATTCGGCCATGACTTTGATTGTCTACTTTAGTTCCTTTTTCTTTGCCATCTTTCCACTACCTAGATAATATGCGCTTAGCAAAAACCTCAAAGTGATGGTTATTTGCTTCTCTATTTGTAGCAAAGAAACGAGAATCGGAATCAGCAAGGCCAAATCGAATCGCGAATCGGCCATGAATTGGAATTGGATCGGCCATGAATCAGCAAATTTAAAAAACCCTAGATTTTAACAATTTAAAACTTATTTCATGCACCCTTTATTGAATATAACTTAAACATAGTATAACATCATCAAATAGAAGCTAACATACATAAACAAGGAACATAAATGATAAATCCATCACATACGCTACATGTAAAATGTAAACTATAGCTGAATTGAAGTAAATAGAAATCTAAAATCTGAAATTATAGAATGTAATATCAAATATCTATGTGAGATGAAGATCCATAAGACATCAAATCATAAATGTATGTAAGATGAAGATCCATGAAACGTATGTTTATCAGTAATAGTATCAGTCTGTAAACAAAATGAAAAAACAAGGCTGTAGCTCAAGCCTCATCATCATCCTCATCATCATCCTCAAGCTCGGCCGCAGCCTCAGCCTCAGCCTCTGAGTATCTTGTCTGCCTTCTATAAAGGCGTCTAAGGTAGGTCCTAGAGGACTACTGAGCCATATCCTCCGCATGTAAGATGGGCTCACGAACAACATCACTAGGGCCTATGTTTGTGCGTGCACGTGTGAGTCTGCCAGTGCCTGAACGTGCTCTAACCGCCTCCTCTGCCATGGCCACAGCCTCAACCTCTCTATCTACTTGGTCAACCCACTCATGGTCTGCCTCAGTGAAGACCGGATCCATAGCCTCAGTGAGCCACTCTGGTTCTGGATCAATCTCATCCAGAATGATCGGAGAGGAGTCAACGCCCAAAATCTGTTTGATCCTAATACAAAGGTTGTAATGAACAAAGACAAGATCATTCAACCTCTGCATAGTCAACCTATTTCTCCTCTTCGAGTGGATATGCTCGAACATGGACCAACTGCGCTTACATCCAGAAGCGCTGCTTGGCTGACTCAAAATATGCATGGCAATTTTCTGAAGTTTTGGGGTTGTGGGCCCAAACATTTGCCACCATCTATCTGAAATAAGGGAAAACAAAATCAATTAGTATCATTTACAAAATTACAACTTTAAAATTACAAAATCAAAAATTAAAATGCACAACTTATAAGCCATAAACTTGTTACTTAACATTCAAGAATATATTATTTTTACGGTTGCCTGGCTGTAGTTTTGTCTGAGTATCTATGGCCATCCTGCTAGAGAAAATTGACTCTTCCATATTATTGAATTTGTCTAGCTCAAGGGTTGCAGCTGCGCTATCCTCATCACTACTCAACCTCTGGATCACTGTATATAGGCCGGTGAGAACCTCCTCATCCGCCTTGAAGTCAGGATGAAAACGAAATGCTGGATTTAGATAATAAGCTGCTGCATGGATGGGTCGGTGGAGCTGATTCTGCCATCTCCTATCAATAATCTCCCAAATAGGGGCATACTTCTCCTGCACTCCTGCATACTTGGCTCTAATGGCTTCCTTGGCCCTATCCATGCCCTCATATATGTAGCCAAGAGAGGGCTTCTCCCCATTAGCAGTTCGTAGGAGAGATACGAGGGGCTCAGTGACTTGCATATAATGTAAAAAAAATATTTGAGTCAAAACTTAAATATAAATAATAAAACTAAAAGTAAAAGTAAATCATTTACAATTAAATAATAAATACTAAAACTAAATACTAAATATTAAATTGTAAGAAATTTACCTCAACGATTTCTTTAGCAGGTTCCCAAAAACCATCCACATCAAAGATCCAATTTGCCACATCTACTCCTGCAGTGGTCGTAGCATAGGAAGATGTAGTCCACTCCACACCAACAAACATTCTCTTCAAATCTCCCCTTGATGTTAACAAGGACTGCAGTGTGATGAAATTCGAGGCAAACCTCGTGATGCCTGGACGAGCTAACTCCTTGCCTCCTATGTAGGCCCTCATTGTGCTAAGGATGAATGCATGGTTGTAGATAAACTTGCATATATTTTTTGCCCTATCTACGCATGACTTTACCCACTCAAGCTTGCCAATTTCCTCCAACATGAGGTCAAGGCAATGTGCCGCACAAGGAGACCAAAATATGGTGGGGTGCCTCTCCATCAAAAGTTTACCTACAACAATTTTAAATTAATTAGAAATTGGAACATGTTAGGAAACTTAGAATTAGAAAAGTGTTCAAATAAATTAATTTTCAAAACTTGAAAAGTTAAAAGTTTACTAGCAGCAACATAACTTGCTGCATTATCAGTCACCACCTGCACCACATTTTGTTCCCCCACCTCTGTGATGACTTCCTCAATAATCTCACATAAGTATGTGGCACTTTTACATGACCGGAAGCATCAATAGACTTGAAGAACATGGTATATCCTACAAAAGAATGAATTATCATGGATCATCAACAAATTAGCAATCAACAAATCAAAATTTAAATTATTCAATCATGATTCACAATTCAAATTTCACAATGCATGTAGGAAAGTAGAATGATCAATCACCTCCACAGGAAACAAGAAAATTGATGAGTGTTCTATTCCTCCTGTCTGTCCAACTATCAGTCATGATGGTGCAACCCTTTACAGTCCACTCCTTTCGGTGGTTTTGAAGCTCAACCTTCATGTCCTCTACCATTTCATCTAAGAGGTATCCACTCAACTCAGCCTCAGTTGGGGCTTTAAACCCCGGACCACATATAGCAACCGCATCTATCATATTTTGCCAATAAGGAGCCTTGTCACAAATAGATTATGATTAGAAATTTAGATGACAAATCATTATGTAAAGTGAATCTACGATTACACAAATAGATATAATTAAAATTTAACTTTAAACTTAAAGAAAACAAATAAAAAAGAATCAATTACCTAGCTGCAAAAAATGGAATGTTGCAAAATTACCAAAATTTGCAAATTTCTTTTTTGGCAGCATCATGAATCTCCTTGTTCAAACCCATGGCCTCAAGCGTGGGTTGTGAGCCAGGAGTAGTGTGGGGCACAAAGTAACTATCCAATTTGTTCTTCCGCACTTTGGACTGCAATAGGCCACCGCCAGACTCAATATGACTATAAGAACGACTAGCAGTAGCACTACCACTACCACTAGCATTAGCACTAGCACGAGCAACAACACTAGGACGAAAAGGAGGCCTAGAAGAACCCTCTCCAACACAACCTACGGATGCGGACTCTGATGCAGGTGCAGATGCGGCTGTGGCAGTGGGAGCATGGGAGCCAATAGCCCTTATCTGTTCTAGTTGCCTTTTCTTATTTATTTTCTCTTGGTCAAATTTTTCTAATGCCACTAAACAAGTGCGTTTTGCCTCAGCTGTTAGTTTAGTGCAAATTGCAATATCATGTCCAGGTATGCCAACAATGTGGAATTTGAATCTATAAATGCCACTAGAATTTATTTCTTTACAAAACATACATTTTGTTTGAAATTTTGTTCTTCCAGGAAAGTCTTCGGTATATTTCCAACACTCATCTTTTTTACCCATTGTGGAAAATGAAAATTAAGACTGCTGCAATAAGAAATTTCAAGTTAAACCTCTATGTTTCAAAATTCTAAGTAAGACAAACTAATAAACAAAACAACAAAGCTTACTTTGCAATTTAGTAAAACTAAAAAACAAACGTTCAAGATTTGCAAATGAAAACTAAAAAAATTTAACAAAAAATGAACAATACACTAACATACCAAAAAAAATCAACACTTACCTCTTGCAAATCAGTTAAGGAGTGTTGCTATTGACTCCTTAATGCTCCCAATGCAATCTTATGGTCTCCCCAAATGTATTTTTGTTGTCTTTGCTGCTCTTCCTTCTTGCTGTTTGCAAACTTGTGGTTTTGCTTTTATCTTCTTCTCTCTCACTTTTCCCCTCTTCTTCTCATGCTAAGCAAATAGAAGACCCTTTAGGGTTAAAACAAAAAGAAAATGCCCATCTAAACCTAAAAAAAATAAGTCAAATTATATGTTTTTTCACTTTATTATTTTGCTTGACGCGCGGCCGATTCATGGCGATTTCATGCTCCGATTTAGGCGATTCATGGGCATGAATTGCGATTCACTCAAAAAAATCGCCAGTTTCGATTCTCGATTCAAAAAAAATCGTTTGGATGAACTGAATCGTGAATCGCTCGATTCACGCGATTCATTGGCGATTCTTGGAACTCTGATCTATGGTACCCAGGTCCACTTTCTCCACGTTAGTCTTTGGTTGTGTGGTTAACAACCTCTCCATCTGTTGTTGGCTTGGCTACCTTGTCCACCCAGTTACCCGTCATCGGATCAATGTCAACCTTGAGGTAGTCTTCAACTTTTTATACTTGGGAGTCTTGACAACGTATTTACTAACCATATCTTCAAGAGGGAGGGAGACCGGGACTATATTGTATTACGATAATAGATAGTTTCTAATTTTATCTCACTTTCGTCTATTTCTAATGGTCACTCTTTTTGTAATGTTTCCATAAACTCCTTCAGTTCGTTATGGAAATTTTCTCTTTCACTCTACAAGAATGTTATAGAAACATTCTCTTGTATCTTGTATATATAGATCATTCATGATCATTGTTTAATAGCACATTCTTTATTTTACCACAATATATTGCGCTTTTTATTAATGGAAGCTTTCAGCCATTTTGGAGTGCCATCAGTTGAACCTTTAGTAGGAGTAGACTGGTCAGGTGTAGGGTTCACCACTACCATCGAATCATCTAGGTCTAGGAGGCTATCTGTCAGTTGATCTGAATCCATTGGTTGGGAAGTGGTGCACTGTTCACTTTTTCCTTTCTCTCCTTCACCAGAGTCTAAATCTATCACCCTCTCACTGCACGGCTCTTGCTTTTTGTTTGCCTTTGTCTTAGATCTGGTTACTCGTGCAATTGAGCATGTAACAGTAGCACTTGCAGACCGTTTACTGGTAGTTGACTGCTTAGCCCTAGTTTTGTATTTACTTGCATCACAAGTTTGAACATCATTGTCAGAAAGTAAAGCCGGGGAAGGAGATTTAGGAGTCTTTTTAGACATCGTTGCTTTAGAATCTGGGATTCTTTTAACCCTCTTTTCTTTGAGCCAATTTTTACTTCTTTTGATTACACTGAATGTCCTCATTTCAATATCATGCTTCTTGGTTTCAATCCAGTTCACCTAAGGGATAGGTTGGTTCTTTATCCACTCAAATTGAGGATCAATTATACTTTCCTCATCTTCTTGTACGCCACTTACCTCCATTTTCAAACCCAAGGTGGTAATTTGTTGAAGAGAGAACCTGCTCCTCCCAGTAGTCCTCAAGATGAGGCATGGGCAAAAATTGACCACCCAACTTTAGGTTTTGCCTTGCAAAACCTTTATTGTCAAAGTTGTTCTTGACTTTGTAGTTCTTGAAATCAAATCTCTTTAAATCAAAGCCTATATTCAAAGCATCAAAAATGGACTTACACGAACAAAAGCCTAATTCAATAGGAAAATAATTTTCCTGATCTTCTTTTGGAAGATACTTCTTACAAACATGTGCCAACTACCTGCACAATTCAGCTAATACAAAATAGTCTAAGGCATACCTTGGTAATTTCATCGGTTAACCTTCATAACCTCCCCCTTGAATGTATGTAAAATGTGGGTACTGAATGTAATAACTACCATAAATGCTCACCAGTTGCATCGCTTCCTCAGACATCCTTTTATTTAACACTTAGTCAATTCATGAAGCAGTCTACTAGTGAAGACATCATTTACCCTTCTATAATCTTTGATGGACCTCTTTTTCTGCAGAAGGGGATAATACTCATAGATCCTAATCCCTTGGAATTCGGGTTCGTGTGGGATACCAGTCCATTCTTTGGTGCAAGCCTAGTACAAAAGATATGAAGACATAAAAATCTTTAAGACCAAGGTGGGCTAAGTTTAACTAATCCTACATAGCTTCAGCTATGACTTCTCCCCAATCTAAATATTGAGTTCCTTGCAAGATAATTTGGATAAAGAAGTACATCCAATCCTGGAAATAGTAAGCTTGAGCAATACCCTTGACTCTATGCAACAACACCACTAAATCTCTCACATAGGGTTTCATATGTTCTCTGGTGAGAGGCTTTGGTAATCTGGAACCACCCTTCTGAAATTTGAGTAGCCAATTTCGAGCTATAACACTCCTATATCAAGTCTTCTTGTCAGTAAAACAACCTACTGAAAGGGAAGGAGTGAAACCAGAGTAAGTGTCCTTTTCTGGTATCTTAAACATTGAGACAATAGTTTCCCTATCAATTGACAATAAAATTTATCCATTATCCTTTTGGATACACTGTTGTCTAGTGTCATATCCATTGATACATTCTCTGATTAGCTCGGGACACAAAACAACCGAAGGAAAAGCGACGGCTTCAACCAGGCCACTTTCGACAATTTCCTTAATAAATGGTGTTTTTGTTGTGCTTTTCACCTTTTCTCTAAATTCTTCCAAGTCATAATACATAAGGGATGTATCACCCAACTTCCAGGAATAACAAACTAAATTAGCAGCGTTGTCAAAAATCTGAAATGCAGACCTCATAGCTACAGGTTTACTTAACTAGGTAACAGTTTCTCCCGAAGAACATCACAAGTACTGCAAAAATAGTAACAAAAGCGAAGTATTGAACTCACCTTATGAATTGAAACCCTTGCAATTTTTGTGCATGAAAAAACCAACTTTACCTCCAGTCCTTTCACCTCTAATGATCAATTGATACTTCTTTAACTATGATATGAGCTTTAAAATGTTCGCCGAAGAACACAATCTTGGGATTTAATTTCACAATCTGTTAATCCGTCCCAATTTATCATAATAGGACATTTCTTGCGGCGTGAACATTTATTAACTATCATTTCTTTACGTAATCTTACCATACAATGATTACTTCTGACTTAAACAACTCATCAACTCATAATTACTGAAGATTCTGTGAATATTCCCCTTTTAATTACTTCTATTTCCTTTTTTAAACTTTCACATCTATCCCTTTAATAAATGCATGTGCCTTTTGTACCCAATGAACTTGTTGAACTCCTCAAAAAGTGGTTCATCAGGTTGACAATCCTTCCATGTGTATGCGTGTTCTGGGGATCAAAACTTAATCAAAATTCTGCTGACATGGGTTGACTTGATCGGCTTGACAAGACGCGACAACGTTTGAACCTTGAACTCGATGAACCAGATGAACTGAATGAACCGATGGAAAAGAAGTTCAATGGGTTCAAGGAGTTCAAAGGTTCATCGGGTTCAACAATGTATTCCAACAGACTTAAGAATTTTACAAAAAGGGGAATGGTGCTCGATGGACGATTGAACCAAATGAACTCAATGAACTTATTGAACTGCTATGAACCTATTAAACTGGTTCAATGACAAAGGTAACAACAAAAAAAATCTTGCTTGAAGGCTTATAGACTTGGACTCTTTTAAGGGGTAGTGCAAGGCATGACAACGACGACTTTGACTAGGGACTACATTTTTGAACAAAATGTAGAGAACTAAGAATCTCTGTTTAACACGAAAGAAATAGAATGGATAACAAAGGTTTTGACACAAAACCAAAACTGGGATGACACATGCTATACAAACTCCACAAACAACTATATACAACGCAAGGGATACTTGCTTCACAACCTAAACAACTTGAGGTCCTACCCATTGTAGGCCAAAGCCAGGATAAACCCATTAGGGTATGAAAGTTTAAAAGAGTTAGGGCTTAATACTTGATGAACCTTAAAAGGTCCTCTCCAGAGCGAGTCGAACTCTCCATGGGCCCCCTTTGGTTCTCTCCTTTTATCCCACAATAGCACTTCGTCTCCTTCCATAAATTTACGAGGTCATGCCCTTTTATCAAAAATTCTTTTGACTCTAGCTTGGTGCACTGTAATTCTATCCACCAACTCTTCTCTTTCCTCCTTAAGCTTCAACAAGTACATCAATCTTTTCTCTAGTGAACTCTGGAAAAATTGGTCCTCTATAACACTGCAATTTTGATGCAGCCAGTTCAAGCAGGAGAGATATCTTAGCTCCTATACCATAGACTAGTTCAAACGACACCATTCCTATTGCTCTCTTAGGTGTGGTCCGATCAGCCCAAAGAGCTTCATACAATTTCTTGTGCCAGTCCTTCACAATGTCATTAACCAATTTCTTCATAATGGCTATCAAGTTCTTATTGCTCAATTCTGCTTGTCCATTAGCCTGAGGGTAATAATCTGAAGAGTGAGACAAGGAAATGCTATAGTCATAGCAAAACATCATTAATTCCTGGGAAGAAAAATAGGTGGCATTATTAGTCACAATCTTCTGCGGCACACCAAACCGCACCAGAATATTGTTTTTGAGGAAGTCACAAACAACTTCAAAGGTGGTCTTCTTCACAGGTACAACCTCCACCCACACTTAGTAAAATACTCTGTTGCAGTCAAGATGTAGGTGTGTCCTGCACTTGAAGGGGGTGTAAGTGGCTTGATGAAATCTATGCCCCATTGCTTGAATGGCTCTTCAATTGTAATAGGTCTCAGGGGTAAGGCTGCAAGTTGAGGTTTTCCGGTAAACATTTTACACTTCTCACAATTGGCCACCCATTTATATGCATCTTTAAAACATCCCAGGCCAATAATAGCAATTTCTAAGAATCTTGAAAGTGGTCATCGTGGAAGAGAAATGCCTGCCACAAGCTTCATCATGGAAGGCTTTTAGAAGCTTCTGTTGTTGCTCCGTATCCATGCATCTCAGGAACATGCCATTCAGACCTTTTTTGTACAGAACATCTTGCCAAATCACATACTTGGCTGCCTTTAATCTTAAGTTCCTCTTCTCCTTTGGCGTAAGATTATCTTAACAATCCCCACAAGTCAAATAGTAGGCTACATCTGAAAACCATGGGTCTTGAAGGCTTACTAGTAGGATGGTTGGAAGTTCTTCTTGTTTTGCTTTATTTTCGGCAATTAGTTTACACAGGCCTTGACCTCGGACCAACTTGGTTGGTCGGATATCCAAATCATATTCCTGAATCCTTGACACCCAGGTTGCCCTTTTATTCACACTGACCTCCTAGTGGGTCAATATGCTTTTGACGGCCGAGTCAGGTACATAGACTATCGAATGAGAGTGTAGGATGTAGTACCTAAATTGTTTGACAACCTTTACAACCGCAAAAGCTTTTTTCTCAGTGAGGGAATACTTGAACTCATGCTTCTTCAAAGGAATGCTCATAAATGAAATAGGAGCCTCAACATTTGATTCATCTTTCTGTAAAAGGATACCTGATAAAGTGTGCTCTAAAGAATAGCAGTAAATGACAGTGCTGGTTCCCAAGGTTCTTTGCAATGAAAGCAAAGATTCCTTCTCCTTAACTCATTTCTTGACTCTTTTCCTAACTTAGGAGACGTGACCTTGCACTGATTAGGAGTCTTCACATCTGATTCGTTCTCTGATTTCTGATTTTTGAAGTTCTTTTTGTGTGGCTGAGAAGGTGTGACTTGTAGTCCATGGCTAACTGAATAGCATCATCTAAAGAACTAGTCCTATGGGCCTTAACCAAACCTTTTAATTTGTCACTTAAACCTTCAACAAAGAGCATTGTAACTCTTTTTTGAGGCATATCAGGGACCATTATGGATTTTTTTTGGAATTTTTTGATGTAAGACTCCACATGTCCTACTTGCTTAAGCTATGCCAGTTCTCTGTAATAGACCTCTATGTCTTTTTGGTCAAAGACAAACTCTTCATACGAATGAACCATGGCATGATCTAGGGAGACAAGTTTGTGGTGCGACCAATCGTATGCTACTCCCTCCAAGTGCATGGTAGCAAATTGAATTGCCTTTTACTCTTCCATGGGTTTGAGTGCAAAGAATGTGTCTAAGTTGTGAACCCATGATCTTGCTGTTATCTTTTCGGTTCCATCAAAGGATGGTATAGAAATTTTATTCAAGGTATCTTTGTACTCCTTTGGCTGGAAGCCCTGTCTAGCTTGCCCTCTAGGCCTCTTGTCTTGCCATTCCAGACGATTCCTAGCTTTGTCCTTACGTTGGTTCATGAACTGATTTAAATTCATTAGTTGCCTTACATCAGCTGGAAGCTGCATGTATTCATCTTGAGCCACCATAATATCATCTGTGATGTGCGTCTCTTCTACCTCAACCTTAGGAATTGGTTCTCTTTCAACTGGACGAGGTAAAAAAGCGGGACGCAAGGGCCGATCAAACCTTGTACCCATTGTTCTCACAACATTAGAGGCTGCTATGTCTCAGTTCTCATGCCCAGTTTCACTTCTGCAGTGTCGACTAGTGGACTTTCCTGACCTCAAATGTTCAACTCTCATTTGTCCCATTGATGTGATCATGCGATCCTGGAATTGTCGCAGCATTTTCTGCTGCTGCTGTGCAAAAACTGTCAGAAAGTCATTCAGTTGATTATTCAGTTCCCTTTGTGGGCTGTCATCTCTTCTTTTACCCATCTCAACTTCAGCTGGGTTAATTTCAGCTCCTTGCTGCCCAACCTGCTTCTTGTATTATATCTATGTGGTTCAAACCCTCTAGACTGCATAGAACCACTTTATACTGACACACATTGGGTTAGGAGCAAAAAGCAATCATAATTTTTGACATGGAAGTGAAAAATTGACATGCAATTGAGAAAAGCTGACATGCAACTGAAAAAGTTCACATACAATTGAAAATCTGACATGCAATTGAAACCCTCATAGGTTGGCAAAGCCGCTGTGCTCTGATACAATTGAAATATCCTTACTCAAGTTTTTTGTCAATAGTAGGTAAAAATCATAGTTAAACCCAAAGAGACAATTTATTTATGAGGTTTCCATAAACTGATTGTAAATTTATTTCATACAATAAGAGAACCAAAATAATCGGACTAGTAAATGATTCTCAACCGGAGTCCCGAACTAAAATGATGGATACAAAGCACATCCATTTTATTGTATGACACCTAGGCCTACAAATTTGATAACCAAATATATAAATTTGACCCAAAACTTCTGCGGTATGATCTACTTTTGTAGCTGATATTCGATCTGAATGTGTAGTAATGGCAGCCTTAATACTTTTCGCAAGAGATTTATTCACCAGTCCCAAATCGTGAATCCTAGATGATAACTATATTGCCTTTTGAATAGAACCAACAGATTACTACACACCCGGGGCTACGTCCAGACTACTGCTTATAGGGTTTCTGTCCTGTAACTCTCTGGTAATTGCAGAGAATACCATAAGCGCTAAAGAGATAAAAATCACAAATAAAACATAATTGCTCTCAATCCCCTTTATAATACTCTCCTTCCAAAAAGCAGTGAACTCCTCCATAAATCCTGACTTTTAGGTGACTTGACTTAAGCATTAAGTTACCATTTATTAGAAATCCCTCCAAGAAAAAGTCACCAAGAAAATTCATTTATAAATTAAAGTGGCCCCACGTCTCTGACTGAAAAATAGGAAATTAAGGAGTGGCCCCATAATGAATAATTAAAATAATATTTGCTGGGACTTTAACTTTTTGGCCTCTTATTTAATTAATCGTTTTATACCCTTATTAATCCCTTGGCTCCATGTTGGGGACACTACAGAAACTCTTCAATGAAATATCATTCAGAATCAAAGTAGATCAAGAGGAGATCTAGAGAAGATTTCATTTGCAGAACACACTGAAAATTCAGTAATCTAACCAAAAACTTCTGAGTATTGCAGCAGAGAAATAAAATGATAATCAATTGATTTTGAGCAGAAATTGAGAATAAATATTTGAAGATAAATTGTGTGGAAATATTTACATCATCCTTGTGGAGATTTGAGAAGGGATTGAACTTAAGATATATCAAGATAATTCATTATTGAAAGATATATCAATTGAATGAGGAGTGTCAAGAACAGAAGCATATATCATACTTAGCACCTGCAGATCTGCAAATGAGAAGATAAAAAGATCATTAAAAGAGTTTATGGCAGATTTGTAAGAATATGTATATGCAGATTTAAAGAACTGTAAATGCAGATTTGAAAGGGAATGAAGTATGGAGGATTAAAAAAAAAATCAGTCAAACACTTAAAGAGAGCGAGGAGTATTTAAAGATAGAGATTAAATAAATGATAAAGCATTCGGGTGAGTGTAAAAGACATATTGGTAGAAGATAAGGAGAGATTATGTATTAAAGAATATCATCCAAGTACAATGTAAATTATGATTAATTAGAAATTGTGGAGCAAATAAAAGGAATTAAATCAAGATATCCATTATTTGTTGAAGAAGCAACATCTTGGAGTTGTAACTTTGTTGTGGGAGTTGGTGCTTCCTTAAGGAGAGATTGGCATCTCTTGCTAAGTTGGTGCTTAGCTGTGGGGGTTGGTGTCTCCAGTAGGTTGGTGCCTATGAATTGAGGGGATTGGTGTCTGTGAAGGGTTGGTCTCTACAAATTTTGTAAGAAAAATTTATATAAGCTGTGGTTTTCTACCATAAGGGTTTCCACACAAATTTTGTGTTGCATAATTTTTGCATCTGATGTGAATGATATTTTGGAATTAATATTCTTAAGATATTAAGTTTGAATATGTAGAGAATTGTATTATATTGATTCACCCCCTCCCTCCACCTGCACTCTTAGTATAATCGTGTGCTCATCATACTCAAAGCAGAACAATGTGAGGAAATTGTCTCTCCAAATTAGTAGGTGAAGCTTCTTGATTAATCTTTTTCTAAAATCTAAAACTAGTAAGATAGATTATATATTAGATGCGCTGTACAAATATTTTTTTGGAGGTTTTGCTTGTAAGCTAAATATTTGAAAGAAACAATCTAGACATATCATTTGATCTTGTAGGTAGGAGTACAAAATAAAAGTACTTTATCCCATCACATTACAAGGTTTCTAATTTTGCAACTAAACTATAACATGGATTTAAACACAAATGCTCTTCAATGATTAAAATAAAGACCAATGGATACAAATCAACAGTTGGAGTGATATGAACAAGAGTTGCAATACTTAATAACAGTAGTTGACAAAGAAAGATGTTGAAAACAAGCAACAACTCCAGAGCATACAAAGCTAGTTTGCCATGTAGAAGAAGGGTGCCACACAACATTAACAAGAGACCTTTATTGCATACAACACAAAATTCGAAGATCTAATGCCAAAACTTGGATTGAAAACTTAAGTAGCATAAGCTTAACACAAACTCTCCTTCCATTCAATGTGCACAAGACACTTATTCATAAGCTCTCTATGAGAAGCTTCTAAGAAAAAAATAATAATAAAGTAATGCTTCAAAGCAACTCTATCTATTTCCTTTGAGAAGAGGAAACAAAACACTAATACTTTCTAGATAGGCTCTTTCTTTTGTTTAACTCAGCTTCCTGCTTACTCAAGTTATTTTTCCTTTCTAATCATTGAAGTTTGCTTAAATTGTTTTTATTTGATGACTATTACTTCGTATTGGACATTTCAGCAATGTTGCCATCCTAGTCCACTCTTTTTGAATTGCACAACCATTAGAAATGTGCAAAATTGTATAATGTTGCACTTTTTGACTTTTATAACCAGCTGGGTTGTGTTGTGACCTTTTCACACACTGCTCCATTGCGAAGGGGGACCCTCTCTTTTTGTTTAGTTATGTAGTTGTCTTGCTTAGTTTTAGTTGTTTGGAAGTTGTTTTTGGCTTTTGAGTTTTTTCCTTGGAAGAGTGACCAAGTCATCTATCCTGGTTCTCAAATCCATGAGTAAAACATGAGTTAGCAATTGAAGGCGAAATTATAATTGATTTTACAAGATTGAAAGTCATCAAAAAGTTGTCAAGATAATGATGAAATTGCTTCACAAATGGGAGATGCCGCCTTTAATCTAGAATTTCTTCTGGAAATTGAAAAAAATCTACATGAAGAAGTCTAAAGGATGAAAAAAAAACGCTGATGTAGATGTAACAATTTAAAAATACGAGCCATCCCAATTTAATCAAAGTGGGAAATGCTAAGTGGAAATCAAAAGTCAAGTTGCTAGGTGAAGATAAGTGGAAATTTCAAGTCCTTAGTAAAAAAATGCCAAGAATTCAAGTGAGTTTCAAGTAAAACTTGAAAACATATTGGGGATTTCCACGTAAAACATGAATTTGCAACCAAAATCTTGTGGGTTTCCACCATAAATGGGGAATCGCACCCAACTTGATGTCATCATTTCCACCTAAAAGATGAAAATGCGGTCAACTTAGAATCTTGATTTTCGAAGTCTAGAACATGTGACGGTAATGAAAGTGAGGTTCAAAGTCCTAAATGATGTACGTAGCTATTGGTTGCTTGGTTCGTTTTAATAATGTTTAGATTATTAATCGACTTCTTAGTCGATACAAATTAGCTTGTAAAGACTATACTTATTATTAGATTCATTTATATTAAGATTTATTTATTGAATAAGGATATATGTATTATAATTAGTATTTGGATAATATTATTAATATTATAATATATTCAATATTATTATTAATATATATCATTTATTAATATTATCAGGTAACATTATCTATTTTCATATAATTGTTTATTTGAAACATTTAAGAAACTATTCATATATTAAAATATATTGTTCCTATATAGGGTTTTTAATACTTTAGTTTGTTTTATGTGTCGTTGGTAAGATTTGTAATAATTCCTTTGTTTATATGATTATTCATTATCAATTGATTAATTATTGTTATTTCTAACAATAGTGTTAGTTGTATATCGATTAATATTGATGTTTCATTGAAAATCATGTTTAAGACGGTAATCAAAATATATGTATTTAAAGAAGTATATTTTTTCATACATCAACTATGGCTCATGACAACTTTCAAGTCTTTGATGCTGGTTGTACATTGTAGCCAGTAGGAATTATGGCCACTTTAACTTAGCATCACTAGCTTAAAAATATGCCTTTTTTTACTACTCAAATACATCCTTGCATTGTTGCACTTTTTTGCCTCATAACAATCTAGAATGCAACATTTCCTAGGTTCAACCATTAAAAATATGTAACAATGAACAGGACCTGATGATTTCTTTTATGGAGTAGTTTGTCAAGATCTTTGGCACTTTGGATTTGGTGATCAAACCTATGCCTGCTCCTTCTTGCCTTGTCACTGATTAACATGTCATTAGGACAAACTGCTGGAAGAAATCCCTTTAATGCTCATCAATCTGACATTCAGCTCTAAATCCTTTGATATGTCTTGATTAATGCTAGCGATTTGAGAGCTTTGATCTTCTTTATTCATTATTTTCTCTCCACCGAGCAATTTACAAATGGTATCAGCTTTGACAAAAATAGACCAACATTTGACAACGTGGAAATTTGACAAAGAGGATATTTAACAAGCGTTGAAAATGCGACAAGAATGACATGTCACATAATTATCGAGTACAATATTGACCAGAAATTTTCTTTATGGGTGCTGATTTTTACGATAACAAAATTAACAATTTGTTGTGAGAAGTGGCATATTCCAAATAGAGAAATATGAATGGCAGTGCCTGGATCACTATAACATATCTGATTAATCAATTGAATTGTATTTGAATATATTTCAGAAAGAAATAAATTGTATCAATGTCCATAATTGACCATAAATAGATCAACACAACTGAAATGTACAGCAGGTACAACAGCAAAGGGTGAGAGCAAAAAAAGAACGTCTCAAGCAAATGGCAAATACAAATGGGGTTAACTAAAAAGAAGTGCAAGCCCCCAAGAGACAGATTACAAATGTGAGAAGAGATTGATATTTCTTGACATACTTGCGATCTATGCTCATTTGATCAACTTATAATAAGCAGAGTTGTTTTCTCAAAATAACTTTGAAAGTTTACAACAGAGACATTGTCTACCAGTAGTCCCTAGATGAGAATACATTCTTGGTGGATTGAACTTTCAAGTGATCACAATATACTTCTTAATAAAAAATACATCCATTTCTTGATTAGTAAGTACTAAATTCCTATTTCATCTTTGGCGTAGATGCCATGATCAAGCGGTAGCTTTTTCATTAAATTCTTGAGGACTAGCACTTGAGCTTGTCTGTTGGATATGTGCACACAGAATTGGATGTGATAACATTTACACATCTGAGTACATAACATATTCTATAATCTCTACTATGAATGCTCCAATAATTATACCTCTTGATCTCATCCGTTTTGACAAAATATAGGCAATTTTTTTAGATTATTTTGTATTTGTTTTTTTGATTCCCCAATTGAAGGTCATTGTTTATATTTTTCTTGGAAACCTAAGCGCTTTATTTCTTTTGCTTGAGATTTAATTAAAACATGCATAAGATATAATGCCCTTGGTGAAATTGTTTTGCATTGTTTGATTATATACATACTTCTATGGCAGAAATTATTGTCATCAACTCAGGACATTGTGAATCATATCTGTGATGGAGATCCAATGCACTTGGGAAAAGGTCCGGAGCTAAATGTAAGGAGCAAGCAACTGACAGATGATGTGAGTCTTTGCAATTTATGATTTTAAAATAATTCATCAATTGTGTATGGTATCTAGTGTTTTTTAATGCCTTATGAGATAGATAGCAAGTACATGTGGAAAATGCTAGAACAGAAGAATTTCGGTTATTTTCATCGTGTAAAAATAACTTTGATTCAAGTGTTTGATGTATAAAGAGATTGAAGAACTTAAAATAATATTTTAATTAGAAAGTTATTGAACTTTAAGAATGTTTTCTATACTTGTTCTTTATTACCACATGGGATTTATAAAATAGGACAGAATAGAATTAGAATATCTGTATTTGTGTTCATATGGGACCTCGTGGGATCTATGGCTGGGGTAAAATCAGTTACAATAGAATTTATGCAAGGCTGTCTCTACAAGCAACATTTTTTATATCAGTGTTGATTTGCTGTATTTTAAAATAATAAAATATCCTAAACTTCTCAGTTGTTTAGTCAATAAAATCACTAAGCTTTGTGCATTATAACTATTCAAATTTTCATGCCTTATTGAGTGCTTTTTCTGTGCTCATAGATAGGACAATGCTACATCACATGCATATCATCCTCAGTTTCTTCTGGATTGCAAAGCCAATATAATCAGTCTCCTTGGTTTATATTTTCTTCCATCTATTTGTTTCATCTGCCAAGTGATGATTACTTACTCTGAATTGAAATCTTATATCTTTTGTGCAGGGATTATTATCTCTTGGAAGCAATACTGTTCTGTATAGTTGATCATTGTATTGGTATCATGTTGGTAGCATTGTTTACTCCCTATGGGATGTCTAGTTTTATGCACAGAGTAAACAAAGATTCAAACAGAAAATGAATAAACAATAATTAAACATTAACACATTGGACATAATATTGGCAAAAGATCTATCTTTTATTCCATGTTATGTCTGTATATCAAGGTAACTCATTCTTGGGGCCAACCTCACATATATATAAGTACTCGACTGTTGATTGAGAGTACCAACTGTTGGTTCCTATAACTGCCCGAGAAACCATTTGTAATTACATTGTCATAACAACCCAAAACATAAAATATTATTATTAATGACTAAATTGTGGCTAACGTTACCCCCCCCCTCAAAAAAAGAAAAAAGAAAAAATGTTGTCTTCCAGACGACACAAAACAAATTGGTTGATATATTACCCAACAGAACTATTGAGAAGAGAGATGAGAAGACGTCCCTGGAGTGGTGGAGGACATAGGTCGAGGAAGTTGCTGGCGGAGGAGCCTGAGGTCACGCTCAGCTATCATCTACTTCTCCTTGGCCACCCTCATCAATCTAAGTGCATCCATAAGGTCCTTCGTACGTTCCAGTTCCCCTCTGGTGGCTGTCAATTGCTCCTCTTTCCCAGCTCGTTTCCTAAGCTACTTTATTCTCCAAAACAGTGGTAGCCCTCTGCTGTTGCACCAATCTTGCTTGAATGACTTCCTCTTGTCCTAGGGTCAATGCAATCTCCTCTTCTACTTTTTGTGCGAACTGGTTTGCCTTTCGGAGCTGAAGGATTGTCTCACAGAATGCTCGCTCCAAATTGTGTAAGATGCTTATCATGCTGGCCTTCCCCCCTAGAATATGTGGTCTTCCCCACTCCATTATCTTTGTGGTCTCTGTATGGGGCCACCCTTGAGTTGTAAGTTGTGCTGCAAGTTCTTGCTCACAGTCTCCTTGCATAAACTTGAGGAGCCTCTCTACCTCTACTATAATGGGTCCCATGTCTAACTGTTTAGTGAGGTATGCCACCCCATTTGCTACTGCAAGCACCCCTTCCAACTCTTCCAGATATCGTTGGATGGATCCAAGGGTATCCTGTCTCTCGGGTTTGGAAACTCCAATGGAGGCCTCCTCCTGAGTGACCTCCGACGCAATGTCTCCTAACACCCTTGCCTCCTGTAGAGAGATACCCCCTTGCCGGGTGTTCCCTTCCTCTATCTCAATGATCTCTCCCTGCACTGCTAGTGGTGCCTCCTCTATCTGTTTCTGCTCAACATGGGTATCTTTGTATGCTGAACCATCAACAACATGGGTGATGGTGGTGGAATATTGGCAACCCCCATCTCAACCCTCTGTAGGAGTCTGTCCATTTCTTCATCATCCATCCCCTCGGGTGTTTGTGCCATGTCCCCACCTACCATATCTTCTCCCTCCAAACCTCCTACAGTGTCCTAGTGTATCACTGTGGTATCCTCCTCTCCTGTATGCCTCGCCTGTGACCCTTTAGTTTTGGTGCTCGAATCTTTGGCCATAGGGGCTGTACCATCTATCGTGGGGATCCACCCTTCGACCATAGGGGTCAAACCATCTGCCATAGGGGCCACATCCTCGGTTGTGGGAGTGACATTCTTGACAATAGCTGCTACCACCAATGCTATTGGAGTGGCATTCTCAACTCCTTGCGAAATCGAAATGCAAACAGTGGTTGGCCCCACCTTGTGTGTCCTCAAGTCCACCACCTTGTGTTGTGCCAAAGTGAACACAATTTTTGGCATCGTAGAACGTTTGGCCCCCAAGTTAGCCACCATTGGTACAGTCCTCCCTAGTATGACGCTCTTTGGTATGGTCCTCTCTAGTATGATGGTCTCAAGTACAATCCTCCCTCGTACAATTTTCTCTGGTACAATCCTCTTTGGTACAGTGCTCTCTAGTATGGTGCTCTTTGGTACATTTCTCTCTAGTACAGTCCTCTTTGGTATGATATGCCTTGGTATGGTCTTCCTTGGTGCAATGGTCTTTGGTACGGTCCTCCCTGGTATGATGCTCTTTGGTACGATACTATTTGTCACAATGCTCCTTGGTTCAATGGTCTTTGGTATGGTCCCCTGCAATCTTCCTTGTTTGGTGTGCAACTCTCCCCAAGGCGTCGTCCTACGGCCTGGGTGCAATGTATGAACTATTGTCATTTGATGTACATGATCCCTCCTCTCCGTATGGTCTGCACTTTCTTGTATGCTATTTTTTCGTATGGTGTTTTCTGCTCGTAGGGTGTATGCCATACGAGGGGGCGACGTACGTGTTGAGCTATGTCATACCAGATGCTTCTCTTGTCCACACAGGGATATGTGCGTACAGGGGCGGTGTACAGATGGAGCTGTACAGGGCTAAGTGTGTGTAGGCGTGGCGTACGGATGGAGCCGTTCAAGTCAATTCTTTCACTTGTCTGTTCTGCCACACGACCTCTTTACTGTACGGTCTGTCCGCTATCCAGTCTACATCGTACGGTTGCTACCGTATGAGCCCTTCCCTCTTGCCTTCAATGTCACTTTTCTCACTTTTGTGCTCTTCTTTCTGTGGGTGCCTTACTTGCCAAACTTTCTGCTTTCTTTGTGTCACAATAACCCTCCTCAATTGTATTTTATAAGACTTTTTTGCCTTTAAGGTTAGGTTTTATATAACACACTTTACCTTTATGAAGAAGATTGATTCTTTTAATTTTTTATAACATCCCCTTTTATTTTCTCTAACTTCAATTTTATTTTCCTTGTGTCTTTTATAATTTTTTCCCACATTAGTTTTTTGTCCGTTACTTTTTCCCTTTTTATTTTTCCATTTCTTTTCTTCTTCATTTCCATCTCCTTGACTTTTAATTTTATAAATTTCTTGATTTTTTAATTTTTTGCGATATGGCGTGCCTTTTAATTTTCCTTCTTGTGGTCCCTTACATCCTTGTTCCACCTTTGTCATTTCCCTTTAAATTTTTCATTTTCCCATGGATGCTCTTCCTTAATTTTTGTAGTCTTTTGGCTTCTTAATCCAATGTTTTGCTTTTTCCAAGGTTTTTTGTGCTTAACCATCTTGTCCCTCTTGAATCGATGGGCTAGTATGTCATCTACCCTTGTCACGACTTCCTTGTACTTGCTGTACTTGTGAGGAAAAGTGTCAGTCTCTGGCCCTACTTCGTAAACTCCAATCATATTGCAGTCCGGGTGAAAGACTTGATAGTCCTACATTTGCCAATTAAACAACCCATTGAGGGAATTGGTTTCATCTTCTGAGCACTTCCTAGTTTGAGTATCCCTTCGTTGTTGGGTTCCATCCCCCCTCCTTCCATATCAAATTTCCTGCCTTCGGGCTCTGAGTTCGAGGCTAGTTCCTGGCTGATTGCCTGGTTTTTTAGTCAATTACATACTTCCTTCCGTCACTCTCAATAGAGTTTGTTCTTCCAATTGTGATTCACCTTTGCTATGATCAACCAACTCCTTCCAAGTAGGGCATCGTACACCTCCAACATGATGACCATGAAGTCCAAGAAAAATTGCTGGGTACCAAGATTTACCTTCTGGGTCATGAGTGTTCCAATTGGTTTGATGTTGTGCTGGTCGACACCTACCAAATGGAAGGTTGGCGGCCAGAGTGTCGGCTTGGCTTGCTGAGGGCTTTCCATGTCTCCTTCGGCAATACATTTACATCGGAGCTTCCGTCCATGATGGTGTTTGTTAGTTTGCGTCTCATTATTTCCATTTTGACCATTGTCAGTTTCCTCCGACGACCACCGCCAACAACATCGGATCCATGGTGGGACCGTCTTTCTATTCATCCATCGATTTTCCATTGTCTTGGTTGCTTGTGTTACCAACTACATTGGTAATGGCCACCTTCAGTTGTTGGATGATTTCTAGGAGGTTCGACACTTGTATAGGTACGGTGGCTTGCAACATCTACTTCATGATGTTTGTTTCTAACTCCGAATGTAGGGGAGTGCTCATAGTGTTGTGTGACGTTCTTCTTTCCTCCTCCATTGCTTGTTCGATATCAGCCTTGGCTTCCCTCATCCTTTCCTTCTCCGTACAAGGATTAGGGTATGTTACCTTTTTGGCTTGCAGCTTGGTGATTACTAGCAACTCCTCCTTTGGGTTTTTTATGTCGAGCATGTTTACCCCTTTTTGCTTCAGGTAGTTGGTGTCCTCATGGTTGCTTGGATCACACCATTTGCATAACAACCTTTCACCTCCTTGCCCGCTTTGACACTCGCGTGCGAAGTGACCCCACTCGTTACATCTTCGACATTGGATCATGGGTTGCCCCTTTGCATCATATTGGATCAAGCTTCTAGGTGTATTATTATTGCTATTATTGTTATCGTTGTTCGCTTGTCGTTTGTTACAATATCCCCCTGGCGAGGCATTAGAGTTTGCAACTGGCCTAGATGGTGTGGTTGGTGGATTTGTCTGCTCTCCTTTGGTGAAGAGCACTCCTGTGCTCTTGGCTTTCAAATTGTACAGGCACTTCTTGATGGAGTGTCCTAGTACTTGGCAAATGTCACAAAAGGACTTCTTCAAGCAGTTGACCTTTGTATGGCCTTTGCCTTGTAGTTGGTACATCACAATTCCTTGCCATCCTTGGTACGTTCTTTATCCCTCTTGTCTCTCCGCTCCTTCGTGATTCGCATCATGTCTCTTCTGAGGGCCTCTATGGTCTTGGACTCTTTGTAGGTGCTTTCATTCATACTTTTGTTGTGGCTGGCCTTTTTCTTTCCTTGGGATGTCTTGCTCTCACCTTTGATGTCCATTGCTCGATTATAGGTGTCAACGTACGAAGAGGGGGGTACCACTTTCATTTTTCTACGCAAAGATAAAATCAGCCCTTCGATGAACCACCTCTTTTTCAGCCCATCGGATGGCTGGTTCTCCAACTTACCTAGAAGTTCTCTCAGCCTACGGTTGTAGGCCCGTACATTCTCATTCTCCCCTATGTTGTGTTATAGATTTCAGCTACTATCTCATTGTCATCTTGCAACAATTTAAATTCTTAAAAATCTCTCATCAAGTCATTCCATTTTGTTCTGTATGCTCTTGGTAAGTCTGTGTACCAGTCGATGACAATTCCCTGTTGTGTACCTGTCAGTGTCAATTCCTTGTAGGGTGGCAAGGAATGCTTTCAACTAGTAGTTGTGATCATCCTCGTCATTGCCCTACCATATGGTCACGTACGTCTTACAATGGCAGACGGGGTCCTCTCATCCATCCCTTGTGAATTTGTGGAGCTTTTGTTTCTCCAAGGTGTTCACCATCTTTTTGGCTCAGATGACATCGTGAGTGTCAAACCTGAGTGGAATGACTCTTTCTCTATGTTCTTGTGTCTCACTTGCACTCTCAGCCATGCGCGAGCTCTCAACACGTCCACTGGCGTCGTTCACACCTTGGTCACCTCTCTTGTTCTGATACTCCCTTCTCGTAGTCTTTGGTTCTGCCCCCCTATCCTTGGTTCCTCAGATATGACTAAATTTTCAATACCTATCGGGGTGTTCTCAAATACTTCCGCTACCTCCCTCTTGAGGTTTCTTTCTTCATTGACTTTATCACGTGTGAAGTGCGCTAGTGGTTTGCTCGGTAGGGAGTCAGACTCTGAGCTCTTCTCGTCCATTGCTTCCTGTATTGATGGATTGCTTGCCTAGTTGGCAAGGTCCTCTCTTGCATCATCGGGGAGTGGTAAGTTTTTGGCAATCTCCTCCCACTCTCACCTGGTACGTTGTCCTGTGCGTTCCCTTTTGGTGGGCCTCCGCTTCTCTCTACTCCAACTTCGGTTGACACTCTGACTTTTGCTTCGTGGTGGGCTTTGAGATTCCTTGACAATTCTTTGCAATTGTCGTTCTTTGCAATTGTCGTCGCCTCTCACTCTGCTCTTTGATACGAAGAGATCTCCTCAAGGATGCTTCTCCTTCTCTCTCTTCCTCTTTCTCTCTGCTAGTACGTCTTCTTCTGTCCTTGTTTCGTAGAAGGGGCATTAATTGGTGGAGTTGTTGGAGGTACAACAACTATTTGTGTCACTCTCTTCCTCCTACCTTTGGTTCCTCTCCTCGTACCATTGCAGTATCTATTGCCAACGTTGTTTCCTTTGTTTTTCCTCCCGGTGCTCTTGTACCTCAATTAGGTTACAAGCCAACAATTTGGGAATACTTCAAAGGAGATTGTACATAACCGGCCGCACGTGAGTTCGTCCCATACTGTGCCTTCAAGGCCGCTCTCTCTTGAGCTTCCCTCTGCACGTACTAGTCAACCAAAAGTTCCCATGTGTGTAACAAGTCTTTTGTTAGTTGAACCTCCCGAGTTTCTTCCTTATTGTCTTTGTTGTCACTATCATTTACCAACACTTGTTGGTCAAACATGCGGCCCATTATTATGCCATCTCGCCTATTGGCCTTCCTTCAAATCTTCAGGTTCGATTTGACAACTGTGCCAAAATGTTGTACTCCCTATGGGATGTCTAGTTTTATGCTCAGCGTAAACAAAGATTCAAACTGTTAAAGGATATAGCTTCGGTTGGATCACTCTAACCGATATTATCAAATGTATTAGTGCCCTATGGGCCTTGAATATTTGACCTCTATCCTAATCCTATCTAATTATGAGTAATGATATTATATTATCAATTGCCCGGAAAGTGGTTTTCGCCCAGGATCAATCAATTAAGAAAATGATTATAATATAATATAATGTAATGATATTATATTATATTATGATTATTATTATAATCATAATATAATATTATTATTATTATTGCTGTATATGCTTAATTATTGATAGAGATTAATATCACCAATTATATATACAAATATATATATTTAATAGGTTATATTATTATTGTATATATATATAATCAATGATATAATCGATTAATAATCATCGCTGAGTTGTGTTAATAAACATATTATTAATTGATAGTATAATACCGATATACTGCTGCAAATTGCATATTGTTTTGATTAAATATTGTTAATGGTTAATGCTGTTAATAATATGTGCCTCACGTAGAGGCACGTCTCTACGTGAGACACATTGAGAGCATATATTATCGATGCCATCTCATTCATTCAGATACATGGTGAACAATACATTAAAGCATACACAACAGCATATCAGGATTATCTATCGATATTGAGTATCGATACTAGGCTATCAATATATATATACAAATCAATATTGCTCAGCACTCATAGATCGATACCATTACATCAGTGATTCTCGAGAAGCATATATATAAGTGATACTTGAAGCATATATCAGCGATACTTGGAGAACATATATCAACGATACTTGTGAAAGTATACACCAGCAATATTTGTGAAATATATACAGCATCAATAATCAGATTCTTATAGTTCTATATACTTATTATGTTACTGCACATCGGTTGAAATAATTTAAATTCTTCACTTATATAAATTTATTACATTTACGCAAACAAAACATAAATAAACAGTAATTCAACATTAACACATTGCACATAATATTGGCAAAAAGATCTATCTTTTATTTTATGTAATGTCTGTATATCAAGGTAACTCATTCTTGGGGTTAGCCTCACATATATATAAGCACCCGGCGGTTGATTGAGAATACTAACTGCCGGTTCCTACAACTTCCTACAACTGTCCGAGAAACCATTTGTAATTACATTTCCATACCAACCCAAAACATAAAGTATATTTATTAACGACTAAATTGTGGCCAACAAGCATCTCATTTTCTAAGTAGGAGTTTGCTAAAGCTTCTATATTACCTTCTTTTGTTGTAAGTTCTCGATGGCTGATTGCTCTTTGGAAAATCCTCCTTTTTAAATCCCCATTTTTTGCATATATCTTTCTGTCATGGCACCAACTTTGGTTGTGATATTTGTGGTAGATATTGATTTGGCAAATCAAAAATATAAAAGGGATTCAATTATATGAGATATAGAAGGATAATTCTTGGAAACAAATAATTATAAAAATATTAAATAAATAGGGGAAAACACAATTTTTATTATTTCAAGCCATTTAAAGGAAAAAAATGTTTGTTTTACCATTTGGTAGAATTAAAACAAATTTTACATTTCAATTTTTTAAAATCTGAGTAGGGGTCTAGGGTTGGCCAAAATGAAGGCCTTTGAGGCCACATGGAACCTATGACACATGACATTTTATGATTTTATCAATTTTAAACAAGCTCCAAAACCTTAAAAAACGTGGCTGTTGAGGCATAGAGAAATAATTAGTCTCTAACCAAATAAGAATAAGACAATGGAAAAGAAGATCAATTTACTGCAAGAGTCTATAAAGAACCTTCTTTTGCCCTGAAAGAATTGTTATTCCTAGCTCACCAAAGGACTCAGCAAGCTAGTTTTGGGTTCGGGCTTGGACTTGGCGTCCAGACTCTGCAAATAAAAAAACCCAAAAAATTCAAAGATTTTTTAAGGATTTAATTTTTTTCTCATGCATCATTTAGTCAATTAATACCAAATACACAATAATTGAGATAAATAGAAGCAACTTTGCACACACACAAGTTTACATAGATCACATAAGTTGAAATGTGAATTTATGAAGTAAATAAGTTGAACTAAATACCACATTAGAAATATAAATAGTGTCACTGTCAAATGTCTACAATATTGATGGAATATAAAATCCATGGAATCAAAAGTTCAAAACATATATCAAAATAAAAGCTAGAGGCTAGAAGACTAAGGCTCATAGTAGCCTATGTCTTCCTATGAGTACGCCTAAGATAGGTCATGCAAGATTCTACAACCACCTTCTCTCCCTGTGTCCTAGGCCCAACCTTAGTGGCATCCTCATCATCCTCATCCTCATAATCCTCATCATCTTCAGAGTCAGATCCCTCAGTCTCAGCTTCAGGGTCCTTCACTGTGTCTCCTCACGCTTTAGCTTCCTGTGCCATCGCTACTTCCTTTGCCTCTCGATCCACCTGATCAACCCATTCCAAGTTGTCATCATCGAAGACACAATCATCAATCTCAGTGTTCCGCTCTACCTGTGGATCAACCTCCTCTAATCTAAGAGAAGATGTGTCAATGCCCAAGATTTGTCTGCGACGAAGATGAAGGTTGTAATGAACAAACACAAGATCATTCAACTTTTTCACTACCATCCTGTTGCGCTTCTTTGAGTGTGTATGCTCAAACAAACTCCAATTGTGTTCGCATCTTGAAACACTACATGGTTGCTCAAGATACGAACTGCAATACTCTATAGATTTGGTACTGTAGTACCAAACATTTTCCACCATGCATCTGAAACAAGAAAATTTTAAAATCAATTCTATAACTTTGATTTTATCAATGTAAAATGGTAATAGAATTAGAATCATAGATTTTTACCTGGCATCACTAGTCTTCGATTTTTCTTGCAGAAGTCTCGTGATAATAAGTCTCCTTGTGCATTGTAATGTTCCGAACCCAAATTGTTACTCTACCGAGTCCGTACGGAGGAATGAACAAACACAGGGAGTGCCGCACGGGTGCTTCGGGCCGCACGGGTGCTTCGGGCCGCACGGATGCTTCGGGCCGCACGAGTGCTTCGGGCCATACGGATGATTCGGGCCGTGTGGAGAATGGTCGATATCTTCAGATGGCGTTCTTCTCCTTTATGAGAAAGATTAAGATAATCTGTGTAGATGCAGGATAATAAGTAAACCAAATATATTTGCCAGAAGGATCTTATTATATTAATTGACAGAAACTTCGGATTTGCTAGGTCCGATACAAGTAGGACAAATAGAATAGGGTGAGGGTTGAATCCCACCGAAACTGTGCACAAACCAAATAGGGAGGGTCTTTCACCTCCGAAATGGCGAATAGCAGAATCCCAACAGGAATTCGCAAATACAAATCAAATATAAATCTTCGCATATCAAATCTAATCTACACGCCGAGCATAAATACCCGTCGGGGAAAACTCCTGAGAGTGCACAAAAGAGCCGACGGCGACAACTAAACTATGCCAACAAAAAGAAAGAATGGGCCCGAGATAAACTAAATCAATCGCGACCCCTAATACAATAGTTTTAATAGTCATTTAATGACGGGGATATTACAGTCCTCCCGTCCCAAAGATTGCTTGTCCTCAAGCAATTTCAGGCTGGGGTGTTCCAGAATCTCTTCTCCTTCCCAGGTGGCATCTTCAATGGGAAGGTCCTTCCAACGCACAAGAAATTCCTTGATAGTGCATGTCCTCAATCTTCTCTCCCGGTTGTCGATGATTTATGTAGGTTCCAATACTAACTTTCCTCCGTCGTCGAGAGGTGGCAGGTCTGTGGAAACTGTCACTTGCTGGCCCACAGCTTTCTTCAGACAAGAAACGTGGAAGACGTTGTGGATTCGGCTTCCCTCAGGCAGGTCCAATTCGTATGCAACTTCGCCCACTCTCCTTGTCACACGGTAGGGTCCGTAAAAACGCGGTCTCAACTTCTCCTTTCCGGAAGCCTTCAGAGACGATTGTCTGTAAGGTTGAAGTCGGAGGTATACCAGATCCCCCACTTCAATACTCCTCTCGATTCGGTGCCTGTCAGTGTACATTTTCTGCTGATTCTGAGCGTGCCGGAGATTTTCCTTTAGGGATCTTAAAATATCTATTCCTTCCTGTAGCCAGTCTTTGGCCTTCGGCGTGTGACTATCACCGAGAGCCAAATCCACAAATGAAGGAGGTTCATACTTGTACAGAGCTCTGAAAGGTTCCATTCCAATGGACATGTGGAAAGTGGTATTGTAGCAGTACTCTCCCAGGTGTAGCCATTTTACCCAGGGCCTTTGTTGTGCTGAAACATAATTTTTGAGGTAACCTTCTAGCCATTTGTTTACAATCTCTGTTTGTTCGTCGGTCTATGGGTGGTAACTGGTGCTTGGTGACAACTCTGTCCCTGCTAGCCGAAACAATTCTTTCCAAAAATTACTGAGGAAGCGGCTATCTTTGTCGCTCACTATGTTTCGAGGGAGTCCATGCAGATGAAACACCTCTCGGAAGAATAAGTCTGCTACCTGTGAAGCGGAAAACTCTATTGGAATAGCAAAGAAATGTGCATACTTGGTTAGTCTGTCGACTATCACAAAGATGCAGTCCTTCCCTTGTGCCTTAGGGAGCCCGGAGATGAAATCCATTGATAGACTATCCCACTTCTTCTCTGGAATCGGTAATGGCTGCAGCAAACCCGCTGGTAGAGTGTGTTCGGATTTATTTTGTTGGCAGATGGAACATTCCCGGACGTACTGTAATATATCACCTTTTAGGCCCTTCCAAGAAAATCTTTCCCTAATCTGTCGGTAGGTCTTCAAGTAACCTTGATGCCTGGTTAGAGGTGACTCGTGCATTTCTTTCAAAACCTTTTTCTTCAACTTGGATTCAGGCACCAGGTAAATTTTGTCTTTGTAGAAAATAATATCATCTACCACCTTATACTTGTCGTCCTGTATTTCTTTGTCTAAGAGTTGGCATGCGAACGTGTCCTTGGAGTATTCGACCAACAAATGTTCTTTCCAATCCGCTGATATTTGAGATAAGGAACAGATGGTTGGTTTTCTTGACAAGGCGTCAGCCACTACATTATTTTTCCCCTACATTATTTTTCCCTTTCACATATTCAATGTCAAAGTCAAAAGCCTGGACTTTACTTACCCATTTTTGTTGCCGCTCATTCAATTCTCGCTGTTCCAGAAAATGCCTGAGACTGTTGTGATCTGTACAGACAATGAACTTGGCTCCGACGAGGTATTGCCGAAACTTGGTCAAGGCATGCATGATGGCTAACATTTCTTTGTTGTATATAGAATACAACCTCTCGGCTCCTGAGAGCTTACGACTTTCAAAAGCAATGGGGTGGCGGTCTTGCATTAAGATGACCCCTATGCCCTCTCCGAAGGCATCACACTCCAGGATGAAAGGTCGACTGAAGTCCGACAGTGCAAGGACTGGACAAGAACTCATAGTCTCCTTGAGTTTCTCAAAGGTCTGATGTGCATGTTCATTCCACTGAAAAGATCCCTTCTTCGTTAGGTCGGTGAGAGGTGCGCTGAGCTGAGAGAACCCCTTCACGAACCGTGTATAGTAACTACACAAACCAAAGAATCCATGTAGTTCTGAAAGAGTCTTCGGAGGTGTCCAATCCAGGATAGCCTGAATCTTTTCTTGATGCACTTGAATTCCCCGGCTACTGACAATGTGCCCCAAATATAATATCTTTGTCATCCCGAATTCACATTTGGATTGTTTGGCGAACAACAGTTGTGACTTCATAATCTCGAGTACTTCTAAATGTCTTAAGTGCTCCTCCCATGTCTTGCTGTAGATCAGTATATCATGGAAGAATACCAATAGGGATTTATGTAGCTGTTTGTTAAAAATGTGGTTCATGCACGATTGGAATGTAGCAGGAGCGTTGGTCAATCCGAACGGCATAACCAGAAATTCGTAATGCCCATAATGGCAACGGAATGCTGTCTTCTCCACATCCTGCTCCCTCATGCGGATTTGGTGATACCTCGAACGAAGGTCTATCTTGGAGAAATAAACAGCACCGTGTAACTCGTCCAACAATTCATTGATCCTGGGAATCGGATACCTATTCTTGATGTTCTTTTTATTCAGTGCACGGTAGTCTACACACATTCGCATTGTTCCATCCTTCATTTTAACGAGCACTACCGATGATGCGAAGGGACTGGCGTTGGGTCTGATCCAACCTTTGTCAAGGAGTTCCTGAATTGTTTTTTCAATTTCATCTTTTAGCCTCCTAGGGTGGCGGTATGGCACAGTAATTACAGGTTTGGCACTAGCTTCCATCTCAATGGTGTGTTCGAATCCTCGGTGTGGTGGTATGCTTGGCGGTATGTCGGCGAAGACCTAGTGGTATCTATCCAAAACCCTTTGAAGTTCTTCCTCTTGGTGGTCCGTTCTTTGTCTCTGTATGGGTTCTGTCAAGGCAAAACAGTGTGTGGCCCAAACCACATTGTCGTGTCTGAAGATAGCTTCCATTCGTTGGGTTGAAATTTCCTTCGGCCCTCCATTTAACATCCCTCTCAGCACAACCTTTTTGCCATTTACCTCGAAGGAGAACTCCATCCGCTTGAAACTCTGTGTGTATTCATCCAATGTTTCCATCCACTGAATGCCGAGAATGACTTCCATGTCGTCCAAATCCACCACGAAGAAATCATCCGTCACCGTGTGGTTGCCCATGGTGATGCTCAGTTGCGGAACCAGATGAGTGCATTTTAACAAATTTCCTCCTGCTACTTTGACATCAAATCCCTGGTGTGCCTCTGTACACAGGCTCTGCCGGCTCACGAGTGAGGAGTTAATGAAGTTGAGTGTGGCTCTGCTGTTAACCATGACCATGACCCGTTGTCCTTGGAGGGTGCCCTGGACCCGGAACACAGTGCATCTAGGAGTTCCCGCTAGAGTAGCAATGGCGCCTCCTCTTTTGAAGAGTGTGGCAAGTCTTTCTGCACGATTGATGTTTACCTCTCTCGAAATTTGTTGTTCGGTTGCTTCGGATTCAGGTGTTTGTGCTTCCTCTCCGTCAGACGAAACCTCAATGTAATGGATTTTTCCTTTGCCAAGGCATCGATGTCCCGACACCCATGGCTCCTTATAGTTGAAACAGAGTTTCTTCCTTCTGAGTTCCTGCCTAGTTTCCTCATCCAACGGAGGCCTCCTGGGTGGAGGTCTGCTGTTTCTTTCCCGTGGAGCGAGAGGTGGTTTGGACTGCGAGTGATATTTGATGGACGATGACGAAGATGTTGCCATGTCGCGTGCCTTCTTAATTGCTTCCGTGAGTGTGATGGGGTTGAATCCTTTCACCCACCCTTTCAAGGGTTCCACCAGTCCATCCATGAACAGTACCACCAACCAATCGTCTTTCTGAAATATCAGTCACCAAGACAGACAATCTCTGAAATTCTGTTATGTAATCATCCATTGTGCCAGACTGTTTTAACTGAGCCAATTCTTTGAAATTCAATTCTGGATCTTTTCCATCGAAACGGTCTATCAACCTCTCGGTGAATTCAATGTAGGAATTTATTTGGTCGTGGCCGAGGGTAACCATGCCATGATGCCACCATTCGTGGGCTATTCCTTCGAGATGTAGTGCTGCAAATTTGATGGCCTCATCTTTTGGCATAGGGTTGAGCTGTAAATATGTGTTTGCTTTTTGCACCCATGCTCGAGCTGTGATAGTTTCAGACCCCAAAGGAGGATAGATTAACTTTGCCCATCTTCCGTCTCAGATCGTCATTATAATAGCCATGCTTGTTTCCACCAGAGTACCTCATTCTCAACTTAGCATAATCTTTGTAGGATATATCTCCTTCCATATTTGCGTTCCTCCAATCTTCCCGAAGCTGATCTTGTATTTCTTGGAAGGTTGGTTGCTCTCCTCACCGTTCTTCCGTCCGTGGAGGGAAAGTTGGCATTGACGGTCAAGAGCGTAGGGGTTGGGGATTTGCTCGTCCCGAGACAGAATTGTCGCTTTGTTCCGCGGATATCTTGCTTTCGGCCAATTTTCGCAGAGTCTCTTCCATGAGGCGTTGAGTGTCATTTATTTGTACCTAGTTCTTAGTGAGTTCTCTCAGAAGAGTCATGACTTCGGCCCCAGGGTCTTGGGGATCGCCCATTCTACCGACTGAGTGAGATCTACTCCTTTTCCTTGAATAAACTCTCATTCAATACCCACAAGCTGGTAGAATCACCAGCTCTGATACCACTGTAATGTTCCGAACCCAAACTGTTACTCTATTGAGTTCGTACGGAGGAATGAACAAACACAGGGAGTGCCATACAGATGCTTCCGGCCACACGGATGCTTCGGGCCGCACGGAGGCTTCGGGCCGCACGAAGGCTTTAGGCCGCACGGATGCTTCGGGCCACACGGATGCTTCAGACCGCATAGATGATTCGGGCCGCACGGATGCTTCGGGCCGCACGAATGATTCGGGCTGCATGGATGATTCGGGCCGCGTGGAGAATGGTCGATATCTTCAAATGGCGTTCTTCTCCTTTATGAGAAAGATTAAGATAATTTGTGTAGATGCAGGATAATAAGTAAACCAAATATATTTGCCAGAAGGATCTTATTATATTAATTGACAGAAACTTTGGATTTGCCAGGTCCGATACAAGCAGGACGAACAGAATAGGGTGAGGGTTGAATCCCACCGAAACTGTGCACAAACCAAATAGATAGGGTCTTTCACCTCCGAAATGGCGAACAACAGAATCCCAACAAGAATTTGCAAATACAAATCAAATATAAATCTTCGCATATCAAATCTAACCTACACGCCGAGCATAAATACCCGTCAGGGAAAACTCCCGAGAGTGCACAAAAGAGCCGACGGCGACAACTAAACTATGCCAACAAAAAGAAAGAATGGGCCCGAGATAAACTAAATCAATCGCGACCCCTAATACAATAGTTTTAATAGTCATTTAATGGCGGGGATATTACATGCATTCTTATACATTTCTATCTCACGGACTACATTTGCTCCAACTGTCTCACTAGGTGACATTCTTTCTACAACATCATAGAGGCCACTCCACACCTCATCATTGACCTTGAAACTTGGGCTGAATTGGAATCCCAGATTAAGGTAGTGGGCAGCTACATGTATAGGTCTGTGAAGTAAATTGTGCCATCTTTGATCAATGACATCCCATATGGGACCATATTTATCTCGATTCTCTGCATAAAAAGATCTAATGGCCTCTTTCACCCTATCCATGCCCTCATAAATGTATCTCATTGCGGGCTTCTCTCCATCAACAATTAGTAGGAGAACAACAAGAGGCTCTATGAATTGTAATCATTGTGAAAGTTGAAACATTAAGCTTTAAGTTTTACTTTTAATAATGAACAATGAACATAAACAAGTGTGAACAAAAATGATGAAATGAAATGGAAATGAGGACAAAAAGAAAAATTACTTGCACAATCTCTTTGACTGGTTGCTAAAAGCCACTCTCATCAAAAATCCGATCAGCCGTCTCAATCTTTGCATTGGTCTTCGCATATGATGACGCAATCCACTTATCACTTACAAACATGCGTTTCAAACCAGCCTTGGATCAAAGCAAGGATTGCGATGTGAGAAAATGTGTTGCAAATTGGGTGACCTCTGGACGAGACAACTCTTTTTTATTTGTGAAATTCCTCATAAGGTTGAGGACCCAAGTATGATTATATATGAATTTTCAAATATTCCTTCCACACTCTACACATGTTTTTATCCAGTGAAGTTGGCCAAGATCCTCCAACATGAGGTCAATGCAATGAGCAACACAAGGGGTCCAAAACAAGTGGCGATGCCCCTCCATAGGAAGTTTACCTACAACAACATAATTTGCTGCATTATTTGTGATTATTTGTACCACATTTTTCTCACCCACCTCCTTCAACACTTCCTCAATTATCTCACAAAGATACTCACCATTTTTTGTTTTCCCTGAAACATCAATAGATTTCAAAAACACTGTGGCACCTGAGAAAAAAAAGCAATTTAGTACAATCATAATTTAAAATCTTAATCACTAAATCAATAGTTTACTACTAGTAAGTACAAGTTCTACAATTACCTGATGAGGAGACAAGAAAATTCAGCAATGTTCTATTTCTTTTGTTGGTCCAACCATCAGTCATAATGGTGCAACCCTTCCTCCTTCATACCTCACTCTGCTCCTCAATTGCAACTTTTACATCAGCCACCTTTCGGATCAAAATAGCACCTTTTAGCTCCTCATCATTAGGAGATTTGAACCCTGGACCACAAACAATAACATCTATCGCAATTTTCCAATAAGGAGACCTAAAACAAATTAAATAAACAGAATAAGTATACTACTAAGTTTTACTTGCAACTTTAAGAATTAATATAATCAATGTGGCATATTCTTGAGTCTTGAAAGCAAAAAAAATAAGACATAGGAATTAAAATAATAACAAGTACCTTGCTGCATTAAATAGAAGGCTGTTGTAGAAAAAAACATCTCCAAGTGCCATTTTCACAGTCTCATGCTTCTCCTTATTCCAATCTATGCTCTCAAGCGATGGTTGGGCACCCGGAGTTGTATATGGAACAAAAATGGAATTTAGTTTAGATTTCTTCTTACGAATCCAAGGCCCAAGGGTCACACTTGCAGTACCACTACTAGATGGAGGTACTGGAGAATGAAGACTTGAAGAGGTCTCTCCACGTAAGTTTTCCATTTCTTCTTGTTGCTTCTTTCTTATTTCTTTTTTCTCTTCATATCCCTCTAAATGAGTTTGCATTTCGTGTATAACATCTTGGGGTGCTCCTTCGCATGGCTTAGCATCATGCCCTATTATATGTGCTAGGTGATATTTCAATCTATTAATACCTCCCCCACTATATTTAACACCACAATGCCAACATATAACTACTCTTTTTGGGCCAGAGATGGCATGTTTCCAAGCTTTATCCCTTGCTACGCTAATAGGGTCTGCATCTGGGTTAAATGGAGGCTTGGATGAACTACCCTCAGGCTGAGACATTATGCTGCTGCAATATATCATAAATAAAAAAATTAAGCATCTATAATTAGAAAAATTAAACAGTAAGGCTTCTTACTTTTCAAGTTTTTCATCAACATAAAATGGAACAAATCTAAAGCCTAAAACAAATGTAAACAAAATGGAAATTGAAATATGATTCATGAATATAAAAAATTCAAAAAACAACACAAAAAATGTAACTTACCTCTTCAAAATTTCTCAAAAAATGGAAATACAACTCAAATTTGTAGAGACCTCCTCCAAATGCTTCTTTTAGCTTCTCTCAATATGTGAATGCAAGCTACAAATTTGCACAAACATTAGTAATCAATATATGAGAGGCAATCGATTTGCTAATGTATTTACTAAAACCCCAATATTCTTCTTTCAAGCCTTTTTTCTCTCTTCTTTGTGTTTGCAAGTGATGGAATGACCTTTTTAGGTCTTAGACAAGAGGTATAAATCCAAAAAAGTAAGTAAAATTAATTAAAAAAAGTTTTTTTTGACTTTTTATCTTGCTGGCGGCGACAGAGTCGAGCCAGTGGGACTCTATTGGACTCGGCCGAGTCCGAGGCTAGAGCTAGAAAAACTCTAGAGCCCGGACTCGGCTCGAGACTCACAGAGTTCTGTAACACTGGTATTAACCATATCTAGTTAAAATCTTTGTCAAAACGTTTTACAAAGCCAAAGAGAATTTTACACAACGTATTACCATTCTTGTTATCATGCCCCAACTCATTTCTTATAAACATAGATCAAACATTATTGGCAAATTTACATTCAATAAAAGATGAAGATTAAAGTCATGACAATTACATATTGGACAAACATATGGACAAATTCCAACATTCTTAGAATGGTGACAGTATCATTCTTTTTTAAGATCAGGAGTCATCCAAAATATGACTTTTTAAGTTCCATCGATTTAGACTAGAAATGACTGAAGATGGAAGTCCAATCTTTATTAGATAGGGAAAGTTTACACAGCAAGTTAAGCATATCAATCGCCTCATTAGTATTGCTCAATATTTGTATATATGCTTAGTTTTGGCTCAAGTAAATGAGTGCCATTCTTCAATTTAATATTGCTTCAGATATCTGTATTGAATTAAGATGAACTGGAAACTTTAAAATCATACATAGCCATCTAAAAAATGGAGTAGGTGTTTTTTTGGAAATCAGGAATTTGAAATTTTTACTGAATATAAATCCAAGAACTCAAATTGCCACCATCAAAAATATCACAAAATCTTTTGCAGATTTTAGCATCCCTATACCTCGCAGAATACTGCCTAGTGAGGCTAAATGCTTGTCATTAAATGCAAGATTCCACCACATGGACTTGTAGTTGACAAAACCACTCTCAATTTGTGTCAAACCTTCATGACCATCAATCAAATGTTTTAGACTTCCAGGTCCTCCAAATACTGCAGAAGACCAATCACACATTTCTTCCTTTCACTTCTGAATTTGCCTACTTTGATAGTCTCTCTTTGTAGACTTCTAATAAAATAGGTACAATCCAATCAATTTTTTTCATAGAATTAAGTGGAAAGGCTGTCTGATCCAAAAGACTCTCCATTTTTAAAAGAGTTGATAGCAAAACATATTTATTCTTCAAAGAGATCTTCCCGAAGAAAAATACCACTATTGTTTTCCACTTTTATAGAAATTACTTTTCTAGAAAGCTCTCTGGCCTTTTTATTAGCCTTGCTGCATTCTGAAGAAAAGTGGCCCATATAGAATGCCTGAAAGACATGTTTAGTGCTCTTGTGGTCATATTACGTTTAATTCCACAAGCCTATTCTAGGGACCTATGGTACTAGAATTGTTTTGAATTTTGTCTTCACATTCAGTCATATTCACTTCACATTCAAAGCCTTTCTTCCTTCTTCCAAGGGCCTCCTTATTCCGAATTATGCTAAGGAATGTTTTCTAGCAATCAGTCAAATTTTCTCAGAATGTTATGACAGTTTTTGAGAGGAAAGCTTTTATTAATGTTCCTAGTTTTGTGGACCTCATTAATGCAATCTATATTTTGCAGAAGATAAGTATTCAATTTGTACGGCCCTTTCTCAAATTCTCTATGGTCAGTGACTCAGTGTTACCCTCCTGAAACATGACTGAGACCTCAACAGTGTAGTGAGACATAGTTGTTGAAAGTACTTTCACACACTTACTGACCATAATATCACAATCCTAAAAAGAATGTTATTTATGTATATCTTGTCAAGTGTAGAATAGAGCCTTCTTTGGTGTTTTTGCTTTTCAATAGTGGATCCAGTAAACTAATGTTTCTTTTACATTAGGGCCAAAAAACAGTCAATTACCTTTCCAAGACAAGGTTTTACTGCTAACTTTATCTTCCTTTTGCTCTCCCATATTGTAATGCTCTCTGTTTATCCATGGAACTTTGGGCAGATTAGTCTTGAGCTATCTCTAGAGTTCACTCCTGTAGTTTTTAGAAGCATACACATGCAAAACCAAAATTCATTATTCATTCCATTGATTACCTATATAACCCGGTTGTATGGAGAGCAACCATATTGTTTTGATATGGGGATATGTCACAGGAAATTATTGAATTTTTTTTCATGTATTTAATCTTAGTAAGAGAGAGTTGAGTTAAAGAAATAATTGTTTATAACCATAGAGGCAATTGTAGGTTGAATTTTTGAAAGCAAGATTTATCATGTTTTAGACCATTCAAATTCAGTTTACATGGGTTTTCATGGTGAGACTAAAGCTGAATATGGGGGAAAGATGATTCCTAGAGGACACAAAGGAAAGTATGAATGGTGCTGTGGCTTTCTATGGATTCACTTTTTCCCATCTAAAACTAGATGTAATACAAAAGAGGATGGATAAAAAAAGAAGAGTACAACTTGAAGCGTGATAGGAACATGGGAGCATTGTTTTGTGTGTGAAATAATTCATGGACAGGTCCTGACTCCTGTGTGCTGGAGGTGTTATTCAAAATCACTGTAAGGGAATAAAATTTAAATACTATTGCAATTGCCATGTTCCTATTTTCCCAAATAAGGGAAACAAATATTCTCTAATTATGAAAGAGTTAATAGAGCCAACAAAATAATTGTGAGGCCTTCCAACAGGCTGCATATGCAAAAGTACAGATATGAAGAAACCCAGGTAGCCCTGAGGAGTGATAGGTACAGTTCTTGACTTAAAATTTGTATATCACTATAAACAAATCAGCATCGATAATGTTTACTGGAATTAAGAGCAATTAACTGTTAATTATCATCCCAGAAATTCTTAAAACTGTCAATCTGTATATTTAATCATCTAAAAATGGTTGTTAGTGGCATAATCCTAATAAAAGGGAAATGTAAAAATGCATGTTAAAGGCCAAGATGCTGGTCAAAGTCACTATTACATAACTAGTGAATCTCAACCATCAGTTTATTTCCTGCAACAGCATATAGCCATGATTGTTCATTATGAACCTTGTCCTCAATAAAAGGATAAGTGACGAACTGCATATGAAGATTATTAAGGGTTACAACTGCATGAGGGTAGAAGGAAACCATGGTTCTTCAGTGTGAACCTTGTCCTTAATAAAAGGATTAGTCACAAACTGCATATGAAGATTTTGAAGGGTTGCAACTGCATGAGGGTTTTTCCTAAAAATGTTGTAAATACATCAATACTTTTGTTCAACGAAATTTGCCACATTTATTTTGAGATAAGTCAAGTCAGCAGGTAATACATCAATAGTTTTGTTCAACAAAATTTGCAACATCTCTTTTGAGATCATCAATTGGACCTCAAGGTTACATCTTTGCTTTTTCTTCAAGCTCATATGGTAGTAGGGCAAATATATTTAGGTTTAACAGAGGGACGAGAGCCACTTTTGGAAGAGTGGTTTATAACCTTTGTAACAGGCACTTGTTTTTTTTTCTGAATTATCATAATAATTAGATAATTTTTTATCTTCCATGGAAAAATACTAGAGAAAAAAAAGCAACAGAGCTTTGAAACATAACTGGTAAAGAGAAAGCTCACAAAAATTTCAATTGGCATACAGAAACAGAGTAGTCCAAAGAATCAAAAACCTGAGGTCCTTCATCAATGAGGGCACTAGTGGAAGAGGGATTTATAACCTTTAACAGTGCTTGTTTTTTCTGATTTCTTAGAACCATTAGAATTTTTTTAATTTGCGATTGAAAAATACTAGAGCAAAAAGCAACAGAGATTTGAAACTATAACCAGTAAAGCGATAGAATGAAAACATAGTAAATACCAACAGGCATACAGAAATAGAGTAGTGCAAAGGATCAATAACCCTATGTCCTTTATCATTGATAAAAATCATCATGAGACATATAGTCCTTGTGATATCCTGGAAACCCTAACTGTCATGAATCTTTCTGCAAGCTTGAGAAATGCCTTTCACTATTTTTTGGTAATTCGATGGTGCAAGTAGAGAAATTTTAACAAGTTTTTTGGGACATAGATTGTGTTATTCATTTAATTTCTTTTCTAAGCCACTCATTGTTGCTACAGATTATGTCAAAGATAATGATGTTCCAGTACCTTGTCACTCTTCTTAAAATGGATTTTATTTCTCGCTGTCAGGTGTTTAAATGTAAGCATTGGATCTATTGTGCTCTGCCTCTACATTTGAATTTTGATTTTATCTCATTGATTATCAACAAACATGTGAATGATTTAACTGGCCTGTCTTTTGTTGCAGCGAACCAGAAATGGCCCATTATACGAAACTCCTTCCTTAACCAGCTATTGGTAATGAGCATTTATTTTGACATTTTAGATAAATATTGGAGAAAATTCCTTTTTCTCTGGCACATCATGGAATATTATGCAAGTGCTTTCTTGCTTCTAGAAACAAAAAAAATACGAGCAGCTTATCTCTACTTTGGTATCATAGCAAAGAAAGCAGAATTCCAATCACATTCCAAGCAATTCTGGTTCTTGCAGGGATCACAAAGAGCAAATTTCAAAATTCTAGTAAAAAATTTGATGCATATTGTTGCTGCAACAACTAGAGATGATTCAGCAATGGATCTTGACACTGAACCTAATTCAGATTGTATCCCCAATGAGCCTTTAGAGAAAGCTGACCTGGCAACACACCTAGCAGAAACTGAGTTTAGACATATGCTCTGCCAATCCGTAGAGACACTGCTTACATTGGTAATGGCTATTTTATTACTCTCTGCAAAACTTTTTTTCCTAGACAGCTATAGTGAACTTAATGTTCTGGTTATATGTCATGAAAAAAAGGTGATGGAGCTAGATACACTTAAGAAAGAAGCGAATCAAAATAGGTGGACATCTCGATCAGATGGTTCTCGGTAAGTAACTTATGTCATTGGATGCCAATTCATTAATTACTTTTGAACAGCACTTTATTCTAGTGGTAGAACGATTTTTAATACATATATCTAAAATTTGGGAGTGTCAAATAGTTTCTTGTTGTTTCTTCACTTCTCTTTGTGTGATTCATATAGGACACCTGTTTTGGAGATTGTCATAGATGAATTATCTTACAACAAGGAACTTATATCTCCATATCTTCAGGTAATATTTAGATTTTGTAATAACAATTAAAGTAATATTCTAATATTAGTTTATAATGGTCAATTAAGTCCTTAGGATAAACTTTAGGAATATTATTTTATTCTTTTAGTTACTGATCTTATCCTCTACTTTCTTAGTTGTCAATTTTATTCTTTATGGATAGATCTTTTGTATCTCTTATTTAAGGAGTATTTTGCTGCTTTGTTAATATCGAATATCTTGGTGATCTTTTTGTGTTTTTATATTTTGTAATATGGTATTGAAGCCTAGGTGACACCTCGGGATCGGTGAAGGCGTGAATTCTACGGATTTGTGCAAAGGGTTTTTGATGATTTTGTACAAAATCGCAGTTACATTTTTGCTGAAAATTGTGTGTTTATTTTGAGCAAAAATTTGTGGGTTTATGAAAATCACACTATCGTGCTAGGGCTTGTCTAGAATCCCAATAGAACTTAAAAAAAAAACGCAACTGTTATGTCCCCATTTAGGACCTTACTCAATTTGCTTAGAATTCCCAACCAGGGTTTGGATTTGTAATGCCCACTGTGAAATGATTTTAAGTTTTCTTTGCTTCTTACTGATTAATATTGTAATGAATTGATTACCCTTGTTTTGATTCTCTCAAATGAATATATATCTATATATATATATATATATATATATATATATATATATATATATATATATATATATATATATTGTTATTTTGATGGCTTGTAAAGGAGTGAGGAAGTCAATCAATGATATTGCCAAATGTGATTATGATGACCAGGACTGAGTTTATTATAGATCCTAAATTTCTGTTCTCAAACAAGAATTCTGAAATGTTCGCCTATCTGAGAAAGAAGGGCTGTCTGATATATCAATGAACCAATCTTCTCTTTATGGCAATATTATAGAGTAGATTCACAAATGTAAATTGGGGTTAAGATAAGAGGTAATTGACTTCCTGTTCAATTTGATAGATTTTAGTTGCTATATATATATATGTATATTCTCCACCATTCCAGAGCTTTGACTCTTCAATCAATGAAAAGCTGTGTTTCTATGTACTCATCATAATCTCAACTTTTGGATATCTGCTTACTTATAACAAATAGCTCCCTTTTGATTAATATAATTTGTGACCACTGATAATCCATAATGGCTCTATAATTAAATCGTACTTCTCTTCATCGCTAAAGAGAGACTCTAATCTTAATGTGATAGTCTTTAATATGATCCTGATGGACTCTAATATTATTTGATAACCCCAATTTGTATTATTGTTGCAGATGATTATCTTCTTTACTAGTTTTGCCAGGATACCTTCTACTATAATCACCAACAAAGATATCTATGTCTAGTGAATAATGTCAATTATTGTCCCTCTACCCTTGTGTCCACTCTCCAAAATAAAATGGTAGAATAGCCCTCAAACCCAGGCCGCAACAAGTGAAGTGCTGATATGTGTTTGAATGTCTCCTTATATTATGTGAATAGATAGGATGTTGTCAAGTGACATGCCCGTTGTCTCTTCCTAACACCTCTTGTTTAAAACACATCAATTCTTAATTAAGGGATTAATTAAAGGCTGCCACCAAACATGAATGATCTCCACTAAAGTGCTACTCACCATTTATCAATCCTTATATCCCTGTGTTAGTAAGGGTAACTAATAAACAATTCCTTAAATCTTATATTGATTGGCAATATCCCTGATAATCTCCGCTGCCAATGGGAATATTGATATCATATGTGATCAACTACAATATTATCACACCCCATATCATGGTATTCCTTATCATATTCAACTAGTAAACAAGTCATATTTCTTAACTGGTCATGATAGTTACTAACATCATAATTAATGTGATTGATTCCTTAGTTATGATGTTTGCAACCTACATAATCGATATGTTAATGTTAGCTGGAAAGATTACTTTATGTTATGTCGTGTATTAGTTATGTTGTCCCGACGGTAATTAGTTATTATCAAAGGGCAGTTGGGTTGGATGGCGACATTTGGTCACACCCCTTCGGGTAGATAAATATGTACCACCTACGGGTGAAGGGGGAGCATAAATCATTATGTGAATGTACTTGCAAGTTTTGAATGATTAATGAAAGCATCTAGTGTTCTTTGATATATTCTGTATTTATTACATTTCTTGTACTATGTCTATGCACTATTAAGTTTACCCCAGCGGGCAAACATTTGGCATCGTTCTGGTATTCGGGCAACTGAGGGCACCAGTAGTTTTGAGTCCAGTTGTACCAACAGTCAGGTGAGATGGGGGTATAGAAGTGGTTGTAGCAGAGGCAATCCCTACGACATAAGGAATGGATTTGCCAGATTTACCTATGATGGAAATAACAATACCTGGCCAACTGGTAGAGGTTGGAGATAACATGGAGTCGTCTGATCAGGTAGCAGCAGAGGTTGACCAGCTAGAGCCCCCAGAGGAGAGGGTGGGGCAGATTGCGGACAAATAGTTAGAGGAGGCCGATAATAGTATCACACGATAGGCTACAATGAAGGAGTGGCTTACTATGTTTGACATGGCACTAGTGGAGGAACTCGTGAGGTTCTCCCCTCGTCCAGAGGAGATAGTTCCGGGTAGAGGCCATTGATCCCACGAAGGGGAGCCTACCTGAGGCTATGGTGGAGGTACGGGCAGAGATACTGATCATGCTGTCTTCTGAGGAACAACAGGAGGAGACTGGGGATAGTGAGGTAGGGCCCGAGATTGCAGCTATTCGTCAGCCACGATAAAGCGATGACATGGAGGCCTTTTGGATAGAGGTAGTGACACGAGGTCAATAGATGGTAGCTAGCACGCAGTGGCAGGCACTCGAGGATGTAGCAGCAAACTTGCAAAGCCTCCTCACCTTCGTGAGAGAGGAGTGTCCTATCCAATTTGCTTCATGCTTCAGAGGGGATTGGCCTAGTCTTGAGACGCCGACTATGTTGGATGCTTGGCAAGTGGCAAAACCTGTCATAGCCAGTCGGGTAGAGGCCCTGGGTGATCGATTTGGAGAGGGCCTTCCGAAGTCAGTATTATGCATTACGACGGATGGAGCACTCGTATGAGATTGAGCATAAGGTGGCATCAGAAGCTCAACAGGTGTTGCACACTCGCATTGGTAGTTTGGAGTAGTCCTTGAATGATTAGTGTATGGAATGGACCGCGATGATGGCCGTTTGGGATAGAGAGAGAGCCGCCATGGATGCGTATGTGGAGACTAAACAAAGGGAGAAGGCTATCATGGAGATATAGGTTGTAGTAGAACAGGCTGCCCTTACTCAGCAGCTCTCCTCAATTACCGAGGAACGAGATCATGTGGTTCAGAAGAGGAATTTGGCACAGGCTTTGGCGGACGCCAAACAACAGGAACTTCTAAAGGCAGTGGCTATGGTAAAGTCCTCCTTGGAACATGAGCTGAGGGTCGAGAGCTAGCTGAAGGCTAGGACATAGCAGGGGTGTGCCCTCTGAGAGCAGTTAGCATTGTTAGCAGGATCAACTTCTTCAGTGACGCCTTCTCAGCCCCCTCCGAGTTCTTAGTCATTCATTTTGGTGTTGTTATTGTATATAGTTATCATTCTTGTTTTGTTGTCGTCGTCAGGAGACGACTTTCTTTTTTTGGGGGGATGATGTTAGCCAAAAAGACTACTTTATGTTATGTCGTGTATTAGTTATGTTGTATCGACGGTAATTAGTTATTATCGAAGGGCAGTTGGGTTGGGTGGCGACGTTTGGTCACACCCCTTCGGGTAGACAAATATGTACAACCTACGGGTGAAGGGGAGCATAAATCATTATGTGAATGTACTTGCAAGTTTTGAATGATTAATGAAAACATCTAGTGTTCTCTGATATATTCTATATTTATTACATTTCCTGTACTATGTCTATGCACTATTAAGTTTACCCCAGCGGGCAAACAGTTAAGTCTGTGGTATTAATATCTTTCCATGCCTGTCATTCATCCTTCATTCAATTAACACAGACCTCTAATTGCTGAAGTATTATATCTTCTACGTACAGTGGTCAACGACAATATAATCTCCTTACTTTGACTATGGACGGTACTAAGAGCTTTATGTGCATGATTATGATTAATTTATTATTATTTTAATTGTTATTATTTATTATTATTTTATTATTATTATTGTTATCATTATTCATATCTTATTTATTTCTTATTAATATTATTATTATTCCTTTATTATAATATTATATATTAACATTATATCCTTCTATTATTATTATAATAATATAGATAATTTAATAATAAATTATATATTAAAATGTATTATTATTTATTTATTTATAATTTTTTTAATTATTATTTATTATTAAATCCTATTCGAGAAAGGGGACATCACAACAACCTCTTTCTTGTTACAAATTGTGACCATATTCTTTTAAATATCTCATTGTTTTGTAGAAGAATGTGTGTCGTGTTGATAAAAATCACGAGCAGTTTTCTGAGTTTGAGCACAATTTTTGTGCACGATTTTAGTCATGCAATAGGGTTTATAAGGTGATACCGGAATATTTCTTGGTGGCTAATCTATTTTTATCAGATTTTTGATAAAATTCTGAATGATTTCTCATTACAATCTTGGGATTGTTGTACATTTACAGACTTTCTGTGAATGGATACGGTTGTATTAGACTTTCTATTTATTTTGGTTAAAATAGTGGTGATTGGCGCCACCTAAGATTTCTAGGTGATTTTCAGATCTGTTTGTGCTAAATTTTCCATTTTTGGCAAATTTTTCATAAAATTTTGGATGCCTATGGTCTAGTCAATGCTTTGCTAGCAATACTTATAACACCTAGAAATAGTGCTTGCTCACGATCTTTGAGTACAAATGTCTTAGTAACATTGTCTTTGGTATTGGCACTTGGCCAACAGTTGTGGGTAAAGACCAAGATAGTTTGATGAGCATAATCGAGAAGTTGTCATGCTCATCAAGTTATCAGGAACAAATGAAATGCTTTTGGAGATTCCATCAGCAAAACCTCTCTGGAGATTTGGAAGAACCTTAGATATTTGCATGATACGCCAAATAAATATATTGGCTTCTTTCTTAAAAATATATTTTTCTCCATTTGGCTGGATGAGATGCCCTTGTAGGAACATTTGATGAAGATCAAGGACATTCATGATCATTTGGAAGCTATTGGTTTCCATATGGAAGGAGAAGATATGGTTGTAATTATGCCGAAGAGCTTACCAGGAACATATGAACATTTCTTATAAACACTCAATATAATATCTACGAACATTGACTTGAACTTCGACAATTTGTGCAACATGCTCTTATAGTAGATAGATGGGAAAAGCAGTTTGGTAGCAACAATGAAATATTGTATGAGGAACATGCCTTTGTAGCCAAGGATAAGGGCAAAGGAAAGTGGCCTTAGAAGAAAGGTCAAGGTAATTTTGATGGTAATTTGAAGAATCTGGAAAATATCACATCGGTATTGTGGTAAACTTGGTCATATGAAGAAGCATTGCAAAAAGTAGTTGGTTGAAATGAAATCCGATCGAGGACCTCCACCAAAGGCTCATGTCGTAGAGCATTCAGAGTAGAACAAGCCATCTTTCTACACTTCCATAGCTAAGCGACAAATGCATTAGTCAAAGTCTTCTGCATGGTACATTGATTCTAGAGTGTAATGTCACCTATTTTTGCAGTTGGTAGGTAGTCAATGAGGCTAGTCCATTATTGTGATCCTCGTCTGGTAGGTTGTTTAGAGGGTCCATGGAGATCGACTTGCTATTTATAGCAGTGTTCCGGGACTCGGCGAGTCCTGGCAGGACTCGACGAGTCCCGAGCCAAGCCAGGCTCGCTGAGGCCAGGTGACCCGTCTCAAGGACTCGGTCGAGTCCTTGGACTCGGAGGACTCGCCGAGTCCCGTGGCCTGGACTCGGTATAAACATAGTATAACATTTAGATTATTTGTAATTTTGTACAAGTATAAACATAGTATAGCATTTAGATTATTTGTACAAGTATAAACATAGTCTAACATTTAGATTATTTATACAAGTATAACATTTAGATTATTTATAAAAGTATAACATTTAAGTATTCTTATACTTTAAGTTATACTTGTATAAAGAAATTAGGTACCTTTTAGGATGATTAAGATAGGTTTCAGCTTCATAGGAGTTAAGATGCAACTTCTAATTTTTGAGATTTCAAAAAAAAATTCAGACTTAGTTAAATTTCAGGCATATGGAATTTTGTATAAACTACTTCATAGGCCTATACATGTAGCTGTCATTGATCAACGATGGCACAATCTACTTCATAGGCCTATACATGTAGCTGCCCACTTCCTTAATCTAGCATACCAATTCAGCCCAGTGGGGGACCCTGAGGCTGACACTGACAGTGACGGACTTAAGGATGATGATGATTATGAGGAGGGTGAGGATGGTGAGGATGATGAGGATGCCATTGAGGTTGAGCCTTAGACACAGGGACAAAAGATGGCTGCAGAATCTTCCATGACCTATCTTCGGCGTATACGCAGGAAGACATAGGGCCTTTTATTTTCATATATGTTTTGAACTTTTGATTCCATGGATTTCATATTCCATGATATTGTAGACTTTTGAGTCTTTGACAGTGACACTATTTATAATATTATATTTTAGATTTGTAATGGTGTTATTTATTAACTAGTTTAAGTTGTTTAACAGTTAACTTATTTCCTTCAGTAATTCACTTTGCATGTATACTTATGTGATCGATGTAAACTTGTCTATGTATGCAAAGTAGCTTCTATTTATGTCAATTATTGTGTCTTTGATGTTAATTGATTGAATGATGCATGAAAAAAGATTTAAATCCTTAAAAATCTCTGAATTTCTTGGGTTTTTCAATTTGCTGAGTCCTTGCTGAGTCCGGGCGCCGAGTCCAAGTCAGAGCCCGAATCTAGCTTGCTGAGTCCGAGGCGAGTCCGAGTCTTGTAACACTGATTTATAGTAAGTCAATGACGATAGTTTCCATTTATGGCACGCACCTAGGTGCTATATTCAATACGATGATGGTAATGGCACTTTTAGTGGTATATATTGAATTAAGATTATAAATTTCTTTTGGGTGCCTAGTGGGGGTATTAATTATTAAATTTTAATTCACAGGGAATATAATCGTAAGACTTAAAAGCAATGCTTTTAAGTGAAAGGTGTGTCGAATAAGCTTTTTAAGTGAAAAGTGTCTTCATGAAGCTTTTAGCTTTGGAGTTATTTATTATTGACTCAAAGTTATTAAATTAAGGCTTCTAATTGAAAAGTGTATTGATAAAGGTTTTTAAGTGAACAATGTGTGAGAGAAGCTATTTGCCTTTAGTATCTTGAAGAAGATATCTTTTATTATAAAAGCAATGCTTTGTGCAAAAGCAATTCATTCCATGTTATTGATATTTGCAATTGATGAAGAATTTGGTCTCCATAAGGGTTTCAGTTTTACCTTACAAGCTGGGAGCGATTCTCTTGGTTTGTGTCTACACTTTGAACCATCTTTTGGTGGTGAATTGTGTTCATTTCAATCTGCATTGATGTACTAGGCTGGATGACATTCATTGAGTGAGCAGCAATCCCTATGTATTAGCTGCGATTTCATTTTGGGTTTTGCGGTTTGGCTATTTGGGCTGCGTCCATCACCATAGAGGCAGTGCATGACTCTTAAAAGGGCTGTGAACATGTATATACAGGCTGCGATTGCATATAATAAAGCTGTGATCTCTGTTTTAGGCAGCAAGCTCATTCAATGGGCTGTGTTTTGAACAATTCTAGCAGCAGCAACTTATATGCTTCAATAAGGTGCATAACTTTAGTTTTAATTTGCATCAGAATACATTGTGTATATATATATATATATATATATATATATATATATATTTGCAAATCAAATAGATCCAAAGTTTGTGTATTTAGAATTTAGTTTGCATTCCTATATTGTGAAAAGCCCAAAACATTATTTATTCCCAAATCAAATGAATTGGCAAGAATGTTAAAAAATTTCAATGTCTAAAACCAAAATCATTGCAAAATTGGCAAAACTACATTTATCAGCTTAGTCAGAAGTTGGAGCCAAGTTGGGCTCTTTACATTCCACTTGATGGTGCAGATAACATTCCCTGTGATGATGAAACATTATATGAGATTGAATATAATGCATTACTTGAGAGAAAGTATGATCCAGTGACTCCACCTGCACCTCCTACTTCTCTAGTTGAGATCACACATTCATCTCTTGTTGGTGATTCCAATGAGTGATTGTAAGAGATATCTATTTTTCTTCCTGATTGGGATTCCTATTTGCCAAATATTGGTTCATTGTTCGTGGAGTCTCACATTTCAGATTTGGGAGACACATTTTAGGGGGAGACAGATTTGGGACCACTATGGATTTTGACACCTTAGATGATGGTGTTGTTTTTGAGGACTGCGAGGAGTATATGAGCTCTGACAACTCTGATGTTTATGACAGTAGTTGTAGTGTTGAGTCAGTACATGAGACATCGGTCTTTTCTTGTATTGAGGATGTGGGCATGAAGCTATCCAATGATGACAATCACGATGGGAGTGTTACAAATGAGTCAGGTGACATAGATTCATGCCACATTGTAGATGATTCACATGATGACATTGAGTCATGTATGCAACCAAAGTTAGCAGAGGGGTCTTAGTTAGACGATGTGGACACTAGCATTGTGGATACCTTTGATGTTGGGTGTGAGGATGATGTGTGCTGCAATGAGTCTGGTTTTTTATATCAGACATTGAGAGTTGACTCAACATTATTATTTGATGGTGGTGGGTCCCAGGATCCTTTTTTATAGGGACTCACAAATGAGGATGGGGAAGCATATGAGTGGCAGGAGTTTGTTACAGCTAGGGCTCACGAGGATGACTCTACCTGCAGCGAGTCATGCTTGATTTATCAGACCCTGGGGGAGGACTCTGAGTTGTTAGTGAGTAAGGATGAGTCCTAGGATTTGGATTGTCATGTGGTTACAGAGGATGAGGTAGCTGAGGACTGTGATGAGTCAAATTCAGCATTAGCTTCCTTGGGGGTAGATGAGGATGAGTCTGATGTCAGTACTTAGTTGGTAGATGTGTGCTCGGATGACAATACCCAAAATGTTTGGGTCGAATTGATATAGAGGTAGAGATATGGTGATCTTGAGGGGAGTTTGTTGGATACAACTTCCTTCCATAGTGTGGATAGTACAGTTGAGATTGTACATAGGAGGCTCGTTGTGCAGAGTCATCATGTGACTAGCCAGTTGAGAGTTAGCAAGAGAGACATTACCTCTACTCTCAAGCATTTTGATGCTGCTCTTCAGCTGTTGGCAATAAACATATGAGGTGCTCCTATGACAGTTGAGCATGGCAATAGTTACCTTTCTCTGACAAAGATTCTTTGCTTGCAGGAGGCTGCTAGGATTTTGAGACAGAACTATTTATAGGTGGTAGCGACCGAGATCACCTAGTTGAGAGGGAGAGTACGGTATATGAGGCATTGATGCTCAGAGAAGAGGAGGTGAGTGAGCTTACTCAAGAGCTCACAATGACTTCTGAGGCTTTAGAGGGCACTCAGTGGTCTCTTCAAGAGTTGTAGTTGCAGTTGGGAGAGGTGACTATGGAGGTTGAGCAGATGCAGTCTTTGCCAGCCATAGATCCAATTGAGTTGCATATAGTGGTGGTTGGTGGTGAGTTAGCTTCCACAGTTGACAGTGATGGATGTGTTGGAGACACAGTTACATTTGTCCTTGAGACAGATGCAGTAGACATAGAGGAGATGAGTGCTTCAGTGGAGTATTGCAGAGAGAGTTTTGTGGTATCAGGTTCTCCAGTTGTTAGCACGATGACAAATGATATGGACCAGGTTGCTAAGAGGCTTGAGGTAGCAATGGTGGATTTGTTAGAGAGTTGCGTGCCAGTTTCTGACACTACTCCCTATGATTCACAAGACATGCACATGGCATCATCTGGTTTGGAGACGAGCTTTCAGAGTGATGTGTTTCCTTCTATTGGATGTAAATCTATTTCTTCATCTCTTACAGCTGATAGTAGTGGGTAGTTGGCAGTGCCACAGTTTTTGAGGGATCAATTGTGGATTGCAGGGGAGAAGGTTGATGCTGCTTCTTATAATTTCTACTGCACAAAGTCTTTCATGGAGTACTTGCTTGAGAGTTCGGTTTTGTGGGAAGGGCCCACTTTTGAGGGTACTCTCATCCGGGGTTCTCGCGGTATTCAGCTGTTAGTGAAAAAGATTGTAGATACCTTGACTACAATGCTTCCCCACATGGATTTTGTGGTTGAGTTCGCTGAGAGGGTCCGAGGATACTACCCAATCAGTTGTTCAAAGTCAGAGATTGGAGCCATCTCTTGATTCGCGGTTGGATTTTGATGAGCCTCTAACAAAGATTGGAGCATTTCACCATGATTACATGGTGAGAAGCGCTTTGATTCTTCTTTAGGTAATTGGAGCATTTTCCAATTCTTCTTTAGGTGTCATCTATCTATCTGTTTCACACCTTAGGCGATGATAATTAGTTCTCAATTGGGCTATTAACATTTTTTGTCTCCATTTAATATTCGCTCCTATGTAGGCTTTTTCCTCATGATCACCCATGAGAAATAATTTTTTAATATACTATGATTTTTTATACCCATTTTGTTTTGACCATATGCTACTCCTTGATTTTTCCCTAACATACATTTTTATTTGTTTATTGGTATCTGGACATCCCTGTATATGAACGTTCCATTCCTTTATGCATTTGTCATTTTGTTTCATCCATGTGTTCTTCCTTCTATCTAATCTTTCCTCTGAAATCATCTTAGGCTAACGGTGTTTTTCCATATTGAGTCTTCTTTAGGTAACTTAACAAATGGACCATCGCTAATGCTTCCAAAGGGAAGGTGCTAGTTTTTACCAATATAATCTCATACGGGTCACCGTTTCTAATTTTGAGACTACTTATGCTTAAATGTTTTTGAATTTTTTCTACTTGCCTCTAATTCTGATCTGACATGCAGCTGCCCCAAATTTCACATGCGTAGAGGATCAGTGGGGTGACTGACAAACCAAAAATGCATTCTCTTGGTTTTCCAATCCCATACCATTGGATTCCTACATCTATTTTTGTAGGGAATATAGTGTTTTCCATCCTCCTTGAATTGTTTTTGCTCTGCATGTTTCCGAATTGAGTTTGTTGTCGAAAAGGATCCCAAGGTATTAGAACCAAAAAGAAAGTTTTTTGTAGAAAGTTATGGCATGGAATCAGTTTTTCTTTTAGGAAGAATGAATTTTCAAGACATACATAATTTTGGCCCATGATAGCTCTTTACCATAAGCAATGATATCATCAATTTTTTTGAACACCCCTAGTAAATCAAAACGTAGTAAAGCATTAAGTAATGCAAGGCAGAGGTTTTTTATATAGAAGGTTCTACAAAATCGACCTAAAATTCTGATATCTGGTACCGAACAAAGATAAAACAAAGTTCTTAACAAGGTGTTTGATCATTTCCCAAGCTTTCCTTTAATAACAGAAGAGGAATGATCTGACAAGTTTCAGGCCAAAGGAATCAAAGAATAAGCCAACCTGTTGAAGCTTTTTCCAACTAGATTTTGTTTTAGTAGTGACCTTAGAAATATTATAATTAACAACTACCTTCAAAGCCTTGTTTGAGGATTGATTTCACTGTGAGAGAGCATTGTGATTGCCTCACCTTGGTTATTTATCTTGCATTGAAAACATCAACTTTGGTACACATCCTCCACCAGCATGACCAGGATCCCTTTTTGCTGCACCAAAAAAATGGAGCTTTATAAATTCTTTGGAGGAAAGGACCACACAATTATAGGCTTTACCTTTGAGTTAATCCCAAGCTCCAAGATCAGGGGTTTATTTTCTAACCGCCAACCTTTAGATATACAAAAAGAATTCATTTTGAAATTAATTTTATATTTAAAAATTGGCCTTGCTGTATTGCAGATCTTGACTTGTGTTTCTTTTGATGCATTATTTCCTTAATATGTTGAAACGTAGATTTTATGCAAATTTCCTAACTACAGTAACTGCTCTGATTTTCTGTCCAGTTGATTTTTTCTTGTAACACTGAATTAAGCCAGCGGGTCTTTACAAAAGTAATTCTTTTGTGCTAGAACTGATGGTAATCTCACAGATAACTTAGGTTGACCTCGTTTATGCAATTTGCAAACTGAAATAGTACACCTTGAGTATTTTCAGAATTTGCTGATAATGATTTATGATGAATTATCAAATGCTCCTGGTAAATCAAACAATTTCTTTGGCATGATTGTAAAGCAATTTTGAAAGTTTTATGCAAGGCACAATGCTCTTTGACTTAATTTACTCTATGGGAATCATACTTACACTTACCATGTTTTGCAGGGAACGGCAGAAGCAAAATGGAAGACAAACATTATTTTGACTTTTTTTTCAAAGCATTGCCCAAGGGTTTGTCTTCTTTTCTTGGATCAAGACATGGCCTCCATTCTTAATTGGGCAAATGGATGTTCAAATGGGTTGCTATTATGTTGTAATTTTAGGTTTTTCAATGTTGTAGGACTCCAACCTTTATGATTAGCATTCATTATTGTACTCATTGTGTTGGTCTATATGAATTGAATATCTACCAAGAAGAAGGTTTGCCTCATAGTTGTAGCATATCTGCAGAGTTTTAAATGGAAGTAAACCCTGTTGTTCATCTCAAGATATAAGATATTTCAACCTTATTGAAGGTTGGAAAATCATACCATCACTAATAAAATTACTCAAATATAAAATGAACGAAAATACCTTTTTATTTCAAATACGATATCTGTTTTAGTTTAAAGTTATATAATAGCAAAAAATAATTATGCATTGTTTTCCTGTGTTACATGGGGACACGTCCCCACTCCTCATGCCTCCATTCCCATGCCGTTAGGCATTTTGGGGACAGGGGGGACATTAGGGGACACCCCCTAGCTGTTCCCTCCAATACGAGAGAATATGGAAATGTCCCGAAAAATGGGGACGACAAGAAACATGTATGCAATGTGTAGCCATCCCCAAGGCAACTGAGAACGTCTCAGATGTTCCCTGACTGTCCCGGGGATGGCTAGGTGTCCCTTACAAAAAAAATAAAATAAATGTTTTTTTAATGATTTAGAAAAACAGTTCATAATAATTAAAAAAAGTCTTAAATATATCATGATAGTACTATAAAAGTACTATAACACTATAACATTTATAACAGCAGAAATAAATATATTGTGACAGTGTTATAACAACAATTAAATCAATCATGACGGGAGTGACAACGATGGGTGTAGTATCACAGCAATAAATATATTATGACTCAGATTCATAGCTGATGATTGAAGTTATATACTAGTTGACACTAACTACAATAATTTGGATTTCAGATTTTATTGTTTAAAAAAGTTACAAACTTTAAAATTCTTAATAGGGTTTTAAAGGTGTATTTGTCATGGTCTGGTATAATGTGGTATTGCATGAGAAGTACAACTCCAAACAAATAATTTCTTTTTAGAGTGTAGTTGGCTTGTAGGCTCATGCAAACATCAGTTTTATATATATATATATATCATAGTTTGGAGACTTGACTCACCTAGGTCTTAGCAAGCATGGTTACATCGATTAAGAGATTTTTAAGGATTTAAAACTTGTGTCATAAACCCTTTATAAAATAAACCTTAAAGACACAATAACATCATCAAATAGAAGCTAAGTTGATCACATACACAAATATACATCGATCACATAAGTATAATATAAACTATAACTAAAGGGAATAGCAAACTTAGATATATAAACACTGTCAAATGTATACAAAACTCATAAAATATGAAATCCGTGACATCAAAAGTTCCAAACAAATATCAAAACAATAATTAGAAGTCTATGGCTTAGAGGAGCCTGCATCCTTCCTAAGAGGCATCTTAGGTCTTGGATAATGTAGCAGCCTTAATATATTTTTAACTATGAATATGCAGAGATTTGCGATAAGGGATATGTATTTTGTATATTTTTATGATCACGATTCATCATCAGATTATTACTTGCTTTGACTTATAGTTTGATGAGGGTTTGGGGGCAATACCAACACAAGGTTGAAGGTAGCACCGCATAGGGGTCTAAGGATGTGTGAGAGAGAGAGGTAAAGAGATAGGTCTAGATCTTGGGGTAGAGAGGATAGAGGAGAGTGATAGGGAGAGAAATAGGTCTAGAGTACAAGGAAGTCAGACTGAGATAGAGAGAGCGAGAGTGCTAATAAGAGCCTGCTGATTACTGAAATTTGACTGTCTGAAAATTTTTAAGATCTAAAACCTAGAATTTGCATTATAACTCCTAGAGATTTGAAACTAATCTCAAACGTCCTGCCAATATATACATGATCTTAAATGTTATATTTCAATAACGCTTCAATTGGTTGATGTTACACATGAATACAAGGCCCTTGCTACAAAAAGACTATATAAGCTTGTTGACGGTTGCCAAGGAATTCCGACTGTCAACAATAACCATAACTATTTCCATCAACTGACAATGTATAATTGTGCCTCTAGGACTCATTCAAGGTACAGCATAACTAATTTATAATATATGATATCTATATCTAGGACACAAATGTCTTGGTAGAGGACAACTATGCTATATTGTGGTAGTTTAAGAATAAGGAGACGTAGAGGGTCTTGAGATTGAATTGAAGAACTTAAGTGTGTGGGAACCAAAGAAGAGATGTCAAGTGGTGCTCTTGCCTCACTTTTAGGAGTATCTAAGTATCATTTGTTAGAGTTAGTGGGAGATTTCTCGGCCAAAGGATTATAGTGTTGATTGATAATGGAACGATTTATACTTTCATTGATGGTGATTTGATTTCTAGGAGAGGACTAAACATTGAAGTTATTGAGAGTTTCAATATTATAGTTGCAAATGCCTTTACCATTTCATGCACCATGAAAGTAAGGCAAGTGAACATCACCTTAGAGAGGCATGAGGTGCATGATGACACCTATGTTGTTGGATTAAGAGAAATCGCCATGGTTTTGGGTGTGTAATGGTTGTTTTCACTTGGAGAGTTCACTCTCAACTATCAATCTATGGACCTAAAATTAAAAAATGATGGGAAAAAAGTTAGTACTTAATAGCATAGAAGAGGGAGCTCCAAAATTTGTCATGGATAAAAGGATTAAGTGTCAGTTCATGACTACACCTATAGGTGAGATATCTTCATATGATGATATTTGGCCTACTTTAGATTAGTTTTGTGTGGTGATTGATCTTACACTTCCAAGAAAGCCATTGAATAGTAATCTTAATCTTGTTTGAGGCAACCTTCTATTCAAAGTTGCGAACACCAGGAGAAGATCTCAAGAGGAGGCTCACATGAATATCAAAGTAGCATAGCATGAGAATTATAGAGTGACCTAAAGTAGTTGCCTCCCCACATATAGTTAGTTTGGCTTCTTGTTAGGCTATTTCTGGGGTTTGCGTAGCCTAAGCGGAGGTGGTTACAGGACTGAGTCTTCTACAGAGAGATTGAGCTTGTGTTTTTAGTGTGTTTTGATGACATTCTATTTTCAGCATATGCTATTTCTAGTAAGAGCTATTTTGGGTGCTTGGTTTTAGTTTTAGTTCCCACAATGACGAGGATTCATAGGGTATGCATAGGATATATATAAGTTATTAGGTTAGTATTATTTTTAGTAGTTTTAATCCTATGTAAATCTCAAAAATAAAAGGTCAAAATTAAAAAGTAAATGTTAGTTTCCTAGTTGTTAGGAAGTTAGCATAATTTAGTATATGGTTGTATTTGTTATTCTTTTCCATCTCACATTGAGATTTGGAAAAGCTTATAATAGTTTTGTTTTTAATTTTCCATCTCACATTGAGATTTGGAAAATATTTGCAAATCCTCTATTGTAGGCATATTAGTGCCTATAAACTTGTAGCCTTCTCTTCATGAACGCATATTGGAAATGATGAAATTTGGCAGCTTTGTTTGCAGAGAATATTGTTTGTGCTTGGAATTTGTTCTCTGACTTCAAAGATTTTATTTCATTGGAATTGAATCTCTGTTTTGCTGCTCATTCTTTTTCTTTTCTCCATATCAGTTGGTATCATAGTATTCTTTGATCCATGAGTTTGGACTGTTCATTCAAATTCATTTCTCAAAAATAATTTCAGTCCTGAAGCTCTGAATAAAAGGAGAACATTTTTGAAGTTTCTTCACTCATTTGTGGAGAACTATTCATCCAGAAGCAACTCGAGGTGTGTGCTTGAAAAAGTAAGCACTCTACTTTCAGTTTTTTTGATATAATTGCTTTACAAACCTGTGCTATTCATTCATTAACAACATTTTATGTATAAATTCTTTTGTTGATTGGTTTGTATGGATATAAGCATCTTTCTGAGAGCTTTCCAAAACATTTTATGGATCTAAATTTCGTTATGTTTTGAGAAAGTTTTGGCCATTTTAAAATTGCCGCTGTAGGTGCTCATTTCAAACGCCTAGATGGTTTTGTAGGTGGTTGTGAGTGCAAAAACGTGGTATTTGGTGCAAAAAAAAGCGGTTTTTCTCCCTTTTCATAGTTTTGCTTAGAAAAATAAATAAACAATTTATATTCTTGATTTAATAAAACTCATTTATAATCCTCCCAAATGTTTTAAATGCAAAAACAATATGTATTGTGTTTGTTGGGAGAGTGTTAATTGAAGGTTGTGATCTATTTGGCATTTTAATTACATAGTTTGTCAAATTGAGTCGTGAGGAGCTCCAACCATCTTTGGAAAAAGATTTCACTCAAAAAAAATAAATTAATGGATTCCTTGATTTAGTTATTTTTCTCAAACCTAAGTCTAGGAGAGTGTTGAACTTCATTATTGGTTTATTTTTATTGTTGGGAGGTGTTAAGCATTTCATTGGCTTTAACTTCCAATAATATAGCTGCTAATTTGGCCAAGTGAGTTGTTGAACTTGTTGGTGTGATAAATGCATTGACTGAAAAAGTCAATGATATTGCAATTCAACAGCTTCGTGGTCTTGAAACCCACCGACCTTCAGCCAAATGTGAAGTAAAAATCTATGATGGATCCCAAGATCTTGATGTACTCCATAGTTGGGTCCTTGACATGGAGGCTTGGTTCTCCTATAATGGGATCGTAGATGAAGATAAGGCTCCTTTTGCAAAATTAAAGCTCTCTGGCATTGCTAAGGTTTTGGTCACTGAACGACAATATGCTCAGGACCCTATCACCACATGGAATCAGCTAGTCACGACCTTAAAAGATACATTTTATCCTTCAAGCTATGAGCAAGATTTGCACATCAAGTGGATTCGCCTATGACAAGGGAGGCATATGTCTCTGTAGGATTATATTTACCAATTTAATCGGCTAAGGATAATCCTTTTGCGTGCAAGAACTAGTTGTTGCTCTAATCCTCAAGTTCAAGAGTGGCTTACAAGAACATTTGTTTCGGGAGTTGAAATATACTACTATAAAAACATTTGATGCTGCATTCAATCAAGCCCAACTAGCAGAAGAAAAGCTTGCTGCTCAATCTCGTGCTCGTCAACCTTCCTTTTCTGTAGGTCCTCCAAAAGCTTCAAGTCCTTGTCTAAAACAAAATGTTTCCAAAGATAAAAATTCTTCTCCTTCTTTTCAGTCTCCTGATATGAAAAAATCTAGATTTGTACTTATTGTAAAAAGAAGGGACATGAAAAGTCCGAGTGTTTTAAGTTGAAGAAGAAGAATCTAATTGTACAGTCTCACATTGAGGAAAGTTAAAATATTCTCATCGAAGCTTCTGGTGACGATAGGAATTATGATGAGTTGAAAGGTAGACTTAATAAGGTCACCTTAATGAACCATCATTCTAGCTCAAGGGGATGTTGTTGGCATCAAGAGATGGTAATTGGTTAGCCTGCTACCGGTACATGGCAATTAAGTATTGTCATTGATTGGCCAAAGAGAAAGAAAAAGGAGATGTTTTGTCATCTCAATCTAAGGTCCAAAGATCTGTATGTAAAGAGGCTGGTTTGACAATCGGTGGCAATCGATGTCACTATGCAAGGAAGAAAAGACTACATTTGCTCATCAAGAGCAACCGATCACTAAGCAAAGTGCATCTGCAACCAAGTAAAGGATACAACCAAGGACAGGGATACAACCGGTGTCAACAACGCAACCGGGGAAAAGGGTGTAACCAATAAGTAAAGAAAGGAAAACTGATAGGTCAAAGTTCTTACCTGTTTACAACATGAGGATCTCAACCGATCAAGTGAAGACTTCGGTATGATACAATGAATTGGGGAAGTCATAGTCAACTATTTGTTTGAACCAACTCTTTGACCGAGATTTATTGCACTAAATCCGGATGACTTTGAGTTATCATGGTGATCGGTTCAAGGCACGTTTAAAGGTTCTAAAGCCAAAGTCTGTGGCTTTAAAACAAGGAGTTATCTCTTGTGAAGGAACGGTGCTTGACACACATCTATTGTTTTTCCTCCAAAGCTGATAAAGCAAGAGCATGCATCACATGTTTCCTCAGTGAACTAATAGTCCATCGAGTGATGTATTCGAAAGGGATATGTAATTAGGTCATGCATGAGAGGCGCAATTAGGGCAAGAACTCTATATATTCTTTTGCTTGTTGAGAATAGAGTTTGCCTTCATTTTGCCGAAGAAAAGAGTGAACCTGTACGCTGAAGAAGCTAGGGTAAATAGAAAATAGAAGAAGAGAGAGAAGAGTGTGCAGAGAAGCACAACAGTAAAGGAGAACACACCTGCGGCGATCGGTGATGCTTCTCAGCTGAGCATAATAGAGATCTTGTTAGGCTAAGCAAAGCCATTTGTAACAGGTCAATCCCTCTATTGTTTTCTAACAATTACAATAGTTAAATCCCAGTATTTGGGTGGACTCTAACAGGTCCCTTGTATAAAATCCCTTAACCGGGTGACAACTTGTAAGGTGTTCTAAGTCCTCTAACCAGGCAGGCACTAACCGGCCTTATTGTAACAAATCCCTTAACCGGGTCGCATCTAATAGTGTGTTGTAATCCTCTAATAGGGAAGGCTCCTAACAGGGCGCACTTCAGAAAAGTATAGAATTTGTGAGGTCTCGTCACACCGTGGTTTTCACCCAAATTGGGTTTCCATGTGATAAATCTGGTGTCATTGTGTGATTGATTGCTTGATGTTATTTTATGCTTGAATCTATTTAGCTTACAGTTAAGTATACTTCATCAGATTTATTAAGGGAAGTTTTATAGGTGCTGATTCACCCCCCCCCTCTCAGCACCGGTTGGGACTGTCAGATGTGACAATTTGTTTGTCACTCGTGCTCATTTGACACATGATTTTTCTGTGGATTGTATCATCAATAATGGCTCACAGAAAAATTTGATTGCAAAGTCCATTGTCTACAAGCTTCATTTGCCGATGGATCCTTATTCTCATCCATATTCACTTGGACGGAAGGATAATGATTCATCCTCACAAATCACACACACTTGCACTTAATCTTTTGCATTTGGTCCCAAATTCATTGATAAGGTTACATGTGATGTGACTACCATGGATTGTTGTGGTTTGTTACTTGGAAAACCCTATTAGTATGATAGGAGAGCTCACTATGATGCCTTTAATAACATCTATACACTGCAACAAGATAATAAGACATACCTAAGAAAATGTACTAAGAGCACTGACAATCTAGTACTTAGTTGCAGACAAGCTAGAAAAGCTATCAATCAAGCAAAGGAGCTTGCCTTAATTTTCATAAGGCCACAATTTGACAATTCTAAGGAAAATTTAATTATGTCTAAACCACATGCTAGTTTGGAAAAATTGTTGCAAGAATATTCACATGTATTTCAGGAGCCTAAGACACTTCCCCCAGAAAGAACAATCAATCACTCCATTGATATTGTCCTTACTGCGTCTCTTCATAATGCCCCATTATATAGACATCAATTCTTCAAAATAATGATATAAAGAGACAGATTTAGGATTTATTGCCTAAAGGTTTTATTAAACCAAGTACATCTCCTTGTGCTTCACCAATTTTACTAGTGCTCAAGAAAGATGGAACTTGGCGTCTTTGTATTGATTTTAGGGCATTAAATAAGATCACCATCAAAAATAGATATCCACTTCCACGCATTGATGACCTCTTGGATCAGCTTCAGGGTGCCAAATATTTCTCCAAGGTTGATCTTAAAATTGGGTATCATCAGGTCAGAGTGCAGGCAGAGGATACATGAAAAACAACTTTCAAGACCAAAATGGGTCTTTTTGAGTGGCTTGTGATGCCATTTGGTCTCACTAATGCTCCAGCCACGTTCATGTGACTAATGAATGAGGTATTTCGTGATTGCTTGGACAAATTTGTTATCATCTATTTAGATGATATTCTCATACTTTCTAACACTTGGAAAGTCCATCTTCAACATTTAGAACATTTAGAACATGTTCTAAGTGTTCTTTTGGTAAAGAATCCATCTCCTATTTGGGATATGTCATTGATGCACGTGGTGTTCAAGTAGATCTTGCCAAACTAGAAGTTCTTCACAAATGGTCTACTCCTTCAAATATTACTGAATTAAGGAGTTTTCTTGGTCTTGCCAACTTCTACCGCAAATTCATTCTGCAGTACTCAGGCATTGCCACACCTTTGCACCAATTGACAAAAACAAATGTTGCATTCAAGTGGACAAAAATTCACTTGCATGCTTTCAACACCTTGAAAGAGAAATTGTGTTCAACACCTATTCTTGTTTTGTCATATCTTTGACAACCTTTTGAGATTGAGACATATGCTTCACAGTATGCACTTGGAGCTGTTCTAAAGCAAAATGGTCACCTTGTGGCGTATCATTCAGAAACTTTTTCTACTACCAAGAGGAACTACTCCGTATTTGATAACGAATTATATGTATTGGTCCAAGCTATCAAGTATTGGCGACATTATCTTTTGGGAAAAGAAATAGTTGTTCACACTGATCACTTGCCTCTACAATTTCTTCAATCTCAGAATAAAATTGAAGAGGCAAGGTATATGAAGTGGGCTTCTTATTTACAACAATTTCACTTGGTCATCAAGTATAAGAAGGGAAACACCAACAATGTTGTAGATTGTTTAAGTTTGCCTCCTAAAGATCGTGCTTTAACTATTGTGAGCACTTCTCATTTGGGGTTTCAGACATGGCCTTCTCAATATGCTCAGGATCCCGATTTTGGTGTCACCTACATAAGTCTTCAAAATCCTTCAACTTCCAATTTGAAATCTTTTCAAGATTTCTATATCAAGGAAGGATTACTCTGCATCCCTAGAGATCAGCGGCTCTCACTTCTCAAGGAGGCACATTCTACTCTTTATGGTGGTCATTTTGGTAAACAAAATACACTTCACCATTTACAAAGATTCTTTTATTGGCCACATATGCAGCGTGATGTTCTTCATTTCCTCAAAAGATGTGCAGTTTGTGGCTGCTCCAAACCAACCAACAAAAAGATGGGCTTGAGCATTCCTTTGCCTATTCCTTCTCGTCCCTGGGAGAGCATCTCTATGGATTTGGTTAGTGGCTTTCCATTGACTGTTCGTCGCCATTGTTAAGTTATAGCTTCATTCGTATCATATATATATATATATATATATATATATATATAGATATATTATTTATACAATGATTATAAAGAATAGATGTGATTATATTATTATCTTATTATCATTATTGATGAATTATAATAATGATAATAACATAATAATATATATATTAATATCTCATTGAATAAATCGAACCATGTTCGATGTTCAAATTAATGTGCAAAGCATCGACTAATGAGTCGATATATTTACTTAATGACTCAGGTAATCGCAGTCACTTATGCATTAGCATAAGCGACTGTTGTCAACAGTCGCTTATGCTAATGCATCAGCGACTGCAAGGAGTCGTGACTATTCATTATGAAAGGGCATGTCTAACTGTTACGAAGCATATTTATATGTGATGATTGCAGGTTGAAAGAACAATCAATCACCATGGCATAGTTTCTTCAATCTGCAATCACATTACAATCACAGTGCATTATATATATATATTCAGTTATTATATATACACAATCAGACATTATAAATTACAGCAGAAAATATATTCCAAAGATCTTAATTTCCTTAACATGGTATCAGAGCCTTGTTAAAGTGAATATAATTCTGAACTATTATTTGATTGAAGAAGAAAGATATTACTTAAAAGAAAAGATTCATTCACAAATCATTTTAAAAAAATGACTACCGGAATTAGGATGGAAGACAGATTGGAAGGAGCATCCAATTTTCTATCATGGAAAATTAGGATTACCACACTATTGCAAGAATTAGAATAAGAATCTTTCATAGAAGAAGAAAAAGACATACCTACAGACGAAGCAGAGAAAACAACTTGGAAAAGGAGGAACAATAAAGCCAAGAAGTTAATTGTTGATTCAGTTAGAGACTCTATTCTTCCAAGCATAGCAAGATTAACAACAGCATATGAGGTTTTCAAGAAAATTCAAGAAACATATGAGATAAACAATACAAGTCGAATATTAACCTTGAAGGAACAATTGTTGTCAATTAAGATGAATAAAGGGGAAACAGTTACATCTTACTTCCTTAGAATTGCTGAAATTCGAGATCAACTATTCTCTATTGGAAACAATGTAGAAGACATGGAATTATCTCTCATAGCACTAAGGGGATTACCAACATCCTGGGAGAATTTTATTCAATGCATAAGCACACGTCCACCTCTACCAAAATTTGATCAACTTAAGAGCGATTGTACTCAAGAAGAATCAAGACTGATTACCAGAGGAATAGGTCTAAAGAAAGAGGGAGAAACACAAGCACTCAGCACAAAGTCCCACAACAAAAAGAGAAAATCTTTCAAAAGAAAGAGGGGATTCAAAAGAGATTTTTCTAAAATCCAATGTTACAAATGTGATAAATATGGGCACACTCATCGACATTGTCCTGAAAGGCAAAAGACTCAAGCCACCATAGCTGAAGCAAAAGAAATTCCACTCTTCTTTACAGCTCTCTCAAGTGAACTAAATTCCAATAATAGAACTTGGATAATTGATAGTGGTGCATCAAGACATATAACCGGATTCAAAAATCAGTTTGAAGCACTTGAAAATTATTCAACCGAAGAAGTAACTATTGGGGATAACTCCACCTATCCAGTAAAAGGAATAGGGACCTGTACTATCAAGATAAAGAATGGAGTATCCTTACAACTTAAAGATGTTCTATTTGTACCTAGAATCAAAAGAAACTTAGTTTCTATATCAGGACTAGTAGATCAAGGGTTTCGTGTCACCTTTAATGAAGACAAAGTTCTACTATGGCCTAAAAATTCAAATATAAAAAATGCCACAGTTATAGGGACAAGAGATGGTAGTCTATACAAACTATGTAATGACCAGAAAGCTGCACTAACTCATGAAATTACAAACCACAGTGAATTATGGCATAAGAGGTTGGGACATCTAAGATATAATGCCCTACCTATGATAAACAAAATCACTACAGGTCTTCCACACTTAAAAGCTGATCATTCTGGTATTTGTAAAGGTTGTGCACTAGGGAAGAATATAAAAGGATCTTTCTCTACAAGTGAGCACAAATCTAAAGTAATCTTAGAATTGATCCATACTGACTTGTGTGGACCCATGTCAACACCTTCCTTAACAGGATCACTATACCATATTATCTTTGTTGATGACTATTCTCGGAAAACCTGGATATACTTTCTTAAGGTTAAGGAATCAAGTGAGGTACTATCTAAATTCAGAGAATTCAAAGCACTAGTAGAAAATCAAACAGACAAGAGAATAAAAGTATTAAGATCAGATAATGGAGGTGAATACAAATTTGACATATTTAAAGAATTCTGTAATTCTGTTGGGATTAAGAGGGAGTATACTGTGCCGTATAATCCTCAACAAAATGGAGTAGCAGAAAGGAAGAATAGATCCATAATTGAAGCAGCAAAAGCCATGATGCTCGATCAAAACCTTCATACTTCTTTTTGGGCAGAAGCTTCGAATACAGCAGTATATATTCAAAATCGTTGTCCACACTCCATACTAGAAAATATAACACCAGAAGAGGCATTCACAGGGATCAAGCCAGATCTAAGTCATCTCAGGATATTTGGATGTCCTGTATATATTCATGTGCCTAAAGAAAAGAGGACTAAACTAGAACCATCAGGTAAGAGAGGTATACTTGTTGGTTATAGTGAAAACACAAAAGGGTATCGAATCTATATTCCAGGACAAAAGTCTGTTGAGATAAGTAGAGATGTAAAATTTGATGAAAATAGCACATTTAAAAACTTTGAAGAAGATAACACTCCGGAGATAGAAGAAGACATCACTGCTAAAATTGAGAGGGAGGATATAGAAGAACCCGAACTTCCTGTCATTGAAAATGAGAATACTAATGGAAAGAAAAGGCCATTATGGGCAAGGCAAATAATTAAAGAAAATAATGTAGAACCAAATGAAATATCTCATGAGAGTAAAAGGACAAGAACTCAAAAATGTTATGCAGCTCTTATAACTGAAATCAATAACTCAGAACCATCAAATCCTAAGGAGGCATTATCTAATCAAGCATGGAGAGAGGCAATGATTGAAGAATATCAATCTATAATAAAGAATGATGTCTGGGACATAGTACCTAGACCTAAAAACAAAACCGTTGTCTCTTCTAGATGGCTATTCAAAACTAAATATGCTTCTGATGGAAGTGTTGAGAAGCATAAAGCTCGGTTTGTTGCTAGAGGGTTCTCACAAAAAGCAGGTATTGACTATGAATAAACATTTGCTCCTGTAGCTCGATATACATCAGTCAGAACCATTATTGCTATAGCAGCCTCTAAGGGGTGGAAGATACACCAGATGGATGTGAAAACAACATTTCTAAATGGCACTATTGAAGAAGAAGTATACTTAGAGCAGCCAGAAGGGTTTATTATACATGATGCATCTAAATATGTTTGCAGACTCAAGAAAGCACTATATGGGTTGAAACAAGCTCCTAGAGCTTGGTATGAAAGGATAAACAGCTATCTTTCAAAACTAGGATATTCTAAAAATGATGCAGATCCTAACATTTACTTTAAGATAACAGATGGCAACATGGTTATCTTAGTTCTTTATGTAGATGATCTTTTAATAACAGGAGAGGATCATCTCATTGCAAGATGTAAGCAAGAACTCATTGCTGAATTTGACATGAAAGACTTAGGACTCTTACATTATTTCCTAGGGTTGGAAGTGTTTCAAAAGGAAAGCCATATTTTGCTAAATCAACAAAAATACACTATTGATATTCTAACCAGGTTTGGAATGATGGAATGTAAGCCTTTATCCACACCTATGGAAACAAATTTGCACAAACTCAAAGTTGAAGCAGAAGAGTCTGAACCCTCTGATCCTACATTGTACAGAGAGATTGTTGGTTCTCTTATGCATTTGGTGAATACTAGACCTGACATATGTTATGCAACCAATGTTGTGAGTCACTTTATGTGTGAGCCCAAGAAAATACACTTAATGGCAGCTAAGCATATCTTGAGATATCTATGAGGCTCTATTGGATTTGGGCTAAAGTATGAAAAGGTAGAAATCAATTTTGAAGGGTATTCAGATTCTGATTGGGCTGGAAGTACTACTGATCGGAAAAGCACTACAGGGTGTTGTTTCAGTCTTGGTTCGGCTATGATCTCTTGGTTTAGTCGAAAGCAATCAGCAGTAGCATTAAGCTCCACTGAAGCTGAATATATGGCAGCATCCATGGGAGCACGTGAAGCTGTATGGTTAAGAAAGCTATTATTTGGATTGTTTGGAAAACCTTTAGATCCAACTGTGATTCATTGTGACAATCAAAGTTGTATCAAGTTATCTGTTAATCCAGTTTTTCATAACAGGTCCAAACATATTGAGATCCCATATCATTACATAAGAGATATGGTAGATAGAAATATCATAAAGCTAGAGTACATTAGTACTGAAGAACATAGTGCTGATATTTTCACTAAGCCACTTGCAAAGCTGAAAATAGAATACTTCAGGAACAAACTCGGTATGATCAAGTTGTGATGTATGATCTAAATTCCTCTTATTTATAAGTTTTTTATTCATGAATAAATGTAAAAAAATATGTATATTGCAATATTGTGTAAAATGATCATTTGTGTGTGGGTTAACATTTCAAGGTGACGATCTTGTAAATAGTTAACCAAAGTGTCAAGATAGACTACTTAATTGTGTGTCCCGAATGTGCGGAGATCTTGACTTTTGTTATTACTGGATGTGTAATAACGAAACCATATCATGATAAACTACTTAATTGTGTGTCCCGACTGTGCGGAGATCATGATATTCAAGTCTAATTTTATGACAAGACTACATTAATTTGTGTGTCCCGAAGTGCGGATGTCATGATAGACTTTTGATGTTTAATACTCACTCGCTAAGAGGGAGTGTTAAGTTATAGCTTCATTCGTATCATATATATATATATATATATATATATATATATATATTATTTATACAATGATTATAAAGAATAGATGTGATTATATTATTATCTTATTATCATTATTGATGAATTATAATAATGATAATAACATAATAATATATATATTAATATCTCATTGAATAAATTGAACCATGTTCGATGTTCAAATTAATGTGCAAAGCATCGACTAATGAGTCGATATATTTACTTAATGACTCAGGTAATCGCAGTCACTTATGCATTAGCATAAGCGACTGTTGTCAACAGTCACTTATGCTAATGCATCAACGACTGCAAGGAGTTGTGACTATTCATTATGAAAGGGCACGTCTAACTGTTACGAAGCATATTTATATGTGATGATTGCAGGTTGAAAGAACAATCAATCACCACGGCATAGTTTCTTCAATCTGCAATCACATTACAATCACAGTGCATTATATATATATTCAGTTATTATATATACACAATCAAACATTATAAATTACAGCAGAAAATATATTCCAAAGATCTTAATTTCCTTAACAGCCATGATTGTGTTTTTGTGGTTGTTGATTGATTCAGTAAGATGGATAAGTTCATTCCATGCCGCAAGACAAGTTCTGCACATGACTTAGCTCAACTCTTCTTCAACTTTGTGTGGAGATCCTTTTGTTTACAAACCAGCATTGTTTCTGATCGTGACTCATGTTTTGTGAGCCATTTTTGGAGATCTTTGTGGAAGATTTTGGGAGTTTCCCTTAACTTTTCCACTGCTTTTCATCTTCAGTCTGATGGTCAAACTGAAGTGGTGAACTGAACTCTTGTACAAAGTTTGAGGATTTATCACCACAATTCTCTTGCTAAGTGGGATTTGAGCCTAACGCACATAGAGCATGCCTACAACTGAGCAGTTCACTCATCTACGGGTCACTCACCTTTTGAGGTATGTGTTGGGTTTCATCCTTTGGCTCCATATGAGTTGCCCTTATCTTTGCCATCTCCAACCACTATGCATATTCAAAAAGAGCAAGATAAGGCCCAAGCCTTCATTCAACATTTGCAAAATCTTCAGTCCAAAGTAGTTCAGATTCTTCAAAAGACTCAAGAAAAGAAAAAACAACATATGGATTGTCATCGTGTCCCTCATGCTTTTAAAGTTGGGGATAAAGTTTGGTTATACTTGGACAAACGTCGCTTCCAAGAGAAAGCACATAGTAAGGTCAAGCCACTTCGCTATGGGCCTTACAACATTCTTCAACAGGTATCTGATAATGCTTTCTGACTTGATATTCCTTCTCACTTAGGTATCCATGATGTTGTTAATGTTGATCTTCTCAAGCATTATTATGAGTCAACACTAGAGACTGAGCCCCCTATCAACCATCCTACAGATGTTCCTGATTGTCAGCTTCCGCTTGATTTTGATAGAGTTTTTGATACAAAAACTCGTCAAACACGACATGGTTCCACCACTTCCTACCTTGTTGCAAAGCAAGGTCAGCTTCCATGTCAGGTTCGTTGGATCTCTCACCATCAACTATCTCAAGAGTTTCCTTCTCTTTTGCGAGCATTGGAGTCCAATGCCAATATTGTTGGGAGGAATGATGAGGATTCATAGGGTATGCATAGGATATATATAAATTATTAGCTTAGTATTATTTTTATTAGTTTTAATCCTATGTAAATGTCAGAAATAAAAGGTCAAAATCAAAAAGTAAATGTTAGTTTCCTAGTTAGGAAGTTAACATAAATTATCATATGGTTGTATTTGTTATTCTTTTCCATGTCACATTGAGATTTGGAAAATCTTATAATAGTTTTGTTTTCAATTTTCCATGTCACATTGAGATTTGGAAAATATTTGCAAATCCTTTATTTTAGGCGTATTAGTGCCTATAAATTTGTAGCCTTCTTTTCGCGGAGGCATATTGGAAATAATGAAATTTGGCAGCTTTGTTTGCAGAGAATATTGTTTGTGCTTGGAATTTGTCCTCTGACTGCAGAGATTTTATTTCATTGGAATTGAATCTCTGTTTTGCTTCTCATTCTTTTTCTTTTTTTCCATACCACACAATGCTTTAGAGTGAAGTGTTCTTGATTTTAGTGCCTTGGCGAGTTTCCTAAGGTGATGGAAATAATATTTTATATTTTTCACTTAATGACCAAAAGTGACTTTTTATTTATAACTTAAGTGATAACATTTTCTATAAAATGGCCTCAAAAGTGGACGCCTCGGCAAGGGGGAGAAACTTAAGTTATTTTAGAAAATTATGTTGAGAGTTTTTGAAGGAAAATAATATATTTAAAATTTGGGTTGCCCTAACTTTTCCCTCCAACTCATAAACTAGAGTCGTGGCTCTCATTCGGTCATTTTGATTTTGCACGCACAAGCAAATGTTACTGGAATGAACTTTGAGAGTTCGCTTGGTGATTGTTTAGGACAAATTCCCTGTTCAATTGTGCTGGTTTCAGTGGTTGACTATCCACCCTAGTTGGTTGTGGCTTATTGCTTTAGTGTTTTAGTGTTTTTGGTTTGTTGTTTGGTGATATGGGTTTTTAGATGATGAAGATTTATGAAGTATTTTGATGTGGGTATCCGGTTTTTGGTACGTTTAGTTCTTCCTTGGAGTGCTGTTCGTGTTTGATGTGTTTTGAGAAATTTCTCAGTGCTGGTCATACTTTTTTTTTGAAACCCATGGAACCACATTTGTTCTCATAAGTCTTGGACAGAATTTTACCTGGTTTTGGGTTTGGCTCAATCATTTTCTTGTTGCTACGTGATGGGTTTCAATATGTTACATGTGGCTTTTGGTTGAGTGTTGATATTTTAGTATGAAATTGCCCCTAGGAGGAAGTGCCCAACTTTGAATAATGAAATGTGGTTATTGCAAGTTAGTTCCTTTGTGTTGACAAATGCAAAACATTGCAATAGAGGCATCTAAGGGGTTCAATCACACATGTCCCAGATTTGAAGGCTACAAAAGTGTTGATAATTAAGTACATGAATTGCACTTAGTCATATGGTGTACCCAGATTGCTTTAGCTGGAGTTTTTTAGATTGTTTCAGATTTTGAGAGGCATTGCAAATCATTTAAACATACCCGTACAAGTTTGCTAGTGTGTGTTGTGGAAGGGTTGTTGGAGTAGACTCAAAATATGCTACATGGACTATTGTTTGGATTGACAAAATCAGTCTTCAGACTTACAAGGGTGTTGTTGCTTGCAAATTACAATCAAATCTGCATTACCAGGGCTGCAATATTTGTAATTGGTCTACTTTTTGATGTTATGTAATCCTATTTTTGAAGAGTTAATAGTAATCTTGGTGAGTCTATGCAGTAGTCTTTCAATATGCTATTTCATGAATGTTTCCAAATACCATTCCAGTGAGAGTTTGAATGAAATTGGAAAACAATGAAGACAGTCAGTAAAATAGTGCATTATCCTTTCCTTTTGATCATTCAATCAGCAAACAACTTTTCGAGAAAAGAAATATGGGGTATATATTACAGTGGTATTAAAGCACAATGTTAACCTGGAAGCGTTTTGGGTTGAGTTATGCGAGCTGCAATTACACATCATTATCACTTGAGAAGGAACATGTCAAACCCAAACTTAGCAATCCCACCAGCTGAGGATATGGATACATTTTCTGGGAATCAAACAGTGCTACAGTTCTTTGGTAATGATGGTGATAGTTTGACAAAAAACTGTAATGGCCCCTTGTAATATCCTAAGTTTACGGGACTATTTGCTTATAATCTCAATTGCATGAGGCTTCTTTCTATTTTATTTTTGTACTTTGAAAAGTTTGAATAATAACAATATGTTATTTCCAAATATTTAATTAATATTGCAATGTCAATAAACAATGGTAATGCTCTTGGGTTTGTAATGATTAACCTTGTATCCCAACACCTTAGAAAATCTTATCAAATTGTTGTGGGATTTATATCTATCAATATGTAAGATCACAGAATGTATGTAGTGTATTGCTTATGTATGAGTCACTTTGGATATCTTCTTAATAATTTTTTATCGGAAGTATATGGAAAACTCCTATAATCTGATTATGTATCTTTCACACGAAGATCACAATCACTTTTATAATCAAATCCTTATCTACTTCTCCTCAAGTCTAAAAATGATTTTTATATAATTCCTCTTTCCATCAGGTGTATGTAATTATTTTCTGTTCTCTCCCTTACTGATTTTTAATATTTTAATCAAGGGTCAATCCCTGCTATTTTGCTATTGTTCTTCTGTTGGAAAGGATATTATGCAGACGTACTGATGGTGTTTGAAGAGATATTATTTGATATGCAGAAACCATATAGGTATTATTGGTTTTTATATGCTGGCCTGATGTTTTATTATGGGTAATATAGTGGCTGTAAGTCTCAGATTTTATTGGCTAGAAATATATAAGAAAAAATACTTGTTTACAGGTTGACTGTATCTCTGTCTGCTGCTGTTAATGGATTTGACCTTTCAACGATGTTTATTGGCTGACTATATCCTCTACTAAAACTCTGACTGTACCCCTGTTTGCTGACTGTGCTTATTCGATCTGTTCTTAATGCTTACTAGATGCTTTGTTCTTTCGATGATTTACTGTTTGACCAAATTTGAATATATTTAGTGTTTTATTGCTGAGACGTCTACAAAGGTTGCTTATGTTATGATTGACTGCTCACTTGAATTGAGTGGATGTTGAATTGTATTCTACTGCACCTCCCGTTATTTGTCTTACTCGTATGTGGTAAATTTTATATTCTTTTTGTAACCCTCCCTTTAAACTCACAATGGGAAAAAGAAGGGAAACGACCTTGCAAGGTCGCGTCCTTCCAAAGATATAGCGGTCACTTTTAATCTTTGATCATATGTTGCTAAATTAAACGTTAAGATTTATATTTGTTTATTATATTATTTAGTAATATTTATATTTAATGTTTATTTGTAATTAATTAATTTATATTGTTATATTTATTAATATTTGATATTTATTAGTATTACATAAACTCAATTTATAATATGTTTCAGATTTAATATATCAATATTATGATATATATTAAATAAATATAATATGTCAAATAATTAAATTTTAATATATAATATATATATTAATATATAATATATGATAAAATCAAATATAATTTTATATTATGATAATATTTAATTAATATATATTTAGCTGATATATATATGTATTTGATTATATGATAATATTTGATATATTATCATCAGATTTATATAATCCATTCTTTATTATTTATTTATTATTTATATGTTTATATTTTGATTATTAGTTATTTATTTATTTAATATTGTTTATTTATTAAATCTTCTTTTGTTATTATTGTTTATTTAATAAAATTCTATGACATCGTTATTATTTATTATTAAACCTTATTTCAAAACGGGGATATCATAAAAACATTCCCAATTTGTCAAGTGCAAGAAGTGATATGGCAGAAAGAGATCAAAGGAGATTTGGTTTTTGGAAGTCCAAGCACAAGGGTGGAAAGAAGATTTAATATTTTGATGGACTTGATGTCACAACTTATGGGAAAATTGTTTAGAATATGTCACATGGGGTTCAAAACAATCAACAGGGCAATCAAGCACATATTGGGGAGACTAGCTGTAGCAATCAACATGGTACTGATGAGAGAAGTCAATAGTAGTAGGGTTAAGTTTAGTGCCTTTACCCTTTCAACCCACTTTCATATGTAGGGATGAGGTTCAGGTTGCTCATGAGACTCCACTACCATTGGTGGATGAGTTACAAAGTGCCTATGCATAGTGTGACACCCTTCTTGAAGTGTTCAAATGTCTTTTGTAATTTGATGAGTTCTTGGGACAAAAGAAGATGAGGGCAGGAGGAAGAGCTAATCATAGAAGATCAATGGTTGAAGAGACCTACAATGCGCCTTGGGCAAGGTTACACTTGCTCATTTTGATGGTAGTGACAAATGCACAACTGGAGCATGGTTTCAAAAGCTAAACAATTACTTTTCTCTTAGGCTTATGACTGAGGATGAAACAGATAAGTTTGGCACTCTATACTTGGATGGTATTGCACATGAGCGGTGGTATCCTGCCCTTATCACTCTAGGTTATTGATCTATTGCTACATATGATGAGTTTACTAATAATGCAGTGCCTCTCCTGTTTTCTTTCTTGCATTGCATTCCTCTTGGTGTAGTTTTGGTAGTGTGCATGTGGTTGTGCTTCTGTGTAGATGGATGTGGATCTTTTGTGTTGCCTCAATTTGTTTTGGATGCTTCATTGTTGCTTTATGCTATTGTGTGTGCCTAGATGGATATATACCTTGTGAGCATGTTGGACTCGTGATGGGTTGAGTTCCTTCTTGATGATTTGGATTATGTTTTTACTTTGGTATTGTACCGTCGTAAATTGTAAGCAACTAAGTGGTGCACCATTTCACCATTGTCTAGCACTTGTCTTAGTGTGTTTTCATTATAGCTTTCATAATAGGACTTCATAATTGTACTTAATGAACATCTAAATTCAAATATGGGTCCTCTATTAATCCAACCTCGTTTAAAATATGGGACTTCATAATTGCACTTAATGAACATTCTATGCTTCCTATGGTACAAATTGCCTTGGAGGGTACAAAATGCCTCCTATGGTACAGATCGCCTTGGATGTTACAAAACACCTCCTAGGGTACACGACTTGGAGGGCACATGACGACTTGGTAGAATTAAAGTGAGCAATAACCTATTGTACTATGTAGTACAAAATTCAAGATCTACAAAAAGTTAAAACAATAGTGCAAGGACATACCTCCTCCAAAGGTGTCATGTCCTCCACTGCCCATCTTGGGTTCTCGATCCGTGTGGACGTGATTGGCCTTCTCCTCGGCATCTTCTTCTCCTCTTCAAAAGCACAAAAAGACAAGGTCTAAAAATGACACTTTGAATAAAGGTAAACTCCTATTTAAGTGGTTTTATTTTTCTATGTTCTTTTTTCACTTTCTTTTCAACTTTACTTATATCATTTAATATGCTTATTTGCTTAATCCTTCATATCTTGAGGTAGAGAGCTCCGATTCTCACACTATTTGTTGTGCTGAGATTGTGTTTTGGTTCCCTAACTGTCTAAATGCTCTATAGAATGTTTCGAGTTCATCTTGAAGTCTATTGATAGCTTTTTTCAACAAATCCACATTTACAATTTGCTGTGGTAAACATGATACCTTGTTTAACCTTCTTGATTAGCAAGCCGAAATAGGGGGGCATATAGCTACCCATGAATTTCATCATTCTCTTAGTAAGCCTTAGGTGGTTTATGGCTTTAATTGACATGTGGTTTTGTAGAATGTGGTTCCTAACATTTTATTTAGGAATTGCACAATGGGGCTTTGACATATCTTTTTCATTTATTGATTTCTTGTACTTTAGCTTGCATATGCACGTAGTGTCATATATTGCTGAATTGGGGGCTAAATGGGTTTTCTTAAATTGTAAGCACCTAAGTGGTGTACAATTTCACGATTGTTTAACACATGCATTAGTGTGTTTTCATTATAGCTTGCATAATAGGGCTTAATAATTGCACTTAGTGAACATCTAAATTTAAATATGGGTTCTCTATTAATCCAATCTCGTTTGAAATCAAGGTATGCCCTTATTTCTAAGTGTGCTCTATTTCTTCCCCAATCAAATATTTCATCTCATCTCTTAGGCCCCATGTTACCATTTGTGGCCTTGGTGTCCTGTCTTGACCTTAAAACTTGTTGTCGGTTCTAATCCCGCCTACCTTGCTTTCCCGGGTCCCATATTCCTGATTTAGGCGTAAAACGGGTTGAACATAGAAGCTGAGTTGTTATGTTCTTGGGAACAGAACGCCCCAGCCATCTTGTTCCCCGAGTTTTGAGCCCAAATTTAAATTGGGTCGCCGTCTCCGTGGTTTAGCGAAGGATTAGGATTTCCTGTCAGCTCTCTCATTTCTATCTCTTGATTTTGTATGAAAGCAAGTTTCATACTTCATTTTGGCAAGATGAAAGCAGTTGCGAGGTTGGAGCTGCAATTTGAAGACATTCCATGAAGTGAGGACTTGCGAATTAAGGCTACATCAATCTTTTATCAAACATTCAAGCATTCAAAACATTTTCAACATCAAGATAGTGTTACAAAAGGATTATGATGATGACTAGGAGATCACCAATTGATGATTGGCTTGTATCCTTTCACTTTAGATCTATATTTGTTACATGCTTTCAATCACACATTGATTGCATTTTCATATAGGGCTACTCTATCACACTAGGGTAGATATTTACATTGCATTTATGCACTTTAGCTTATAGCAATTTAGACATAGTCTAGATTCACGAGCACTACACACTTTTATCTTTGTTATACTGACTATCCATGGAGGTGGGAATCATCAAAAAGGGGGTTGACCAAGGAAAACCCCTATGTAGCCACCTGCACACACAAATCTGAGATTTGTAGTTGTAGATTACCTCAGAATCAGCTGTCGGAAGTTTTATGTCATCTAAGCGTTGAGACAACCACTCTGCAACTTGTCTCAGCAAAAAACCTTGGGTAAAGAATGCCTCAACCTATCCAAGGAACTATAATAATATGGAGGAATTGTTTTGAATATATTGAATGTCTTTTTACAGAGAGCACGAAGCTCATATATACAATCGAAGATACAACAAAATAGTAACTTTCTAAAAGAATTACAGAGAGCATTAAGGAAACAAAATAATATTAGAAATATTCTAATACCCTCCTATAATGCTCAATCTATCAGTAACACCAATAGCCTCCCTGAATTTTACAAATTTATCAGAACCAAGAGACTTGGTGAAGATATCAGCAGACTGCTCTAAAGTAGGAACATATAGCAACTGAATAGATTTGTCTTCAACCAGCTGACGAATATAATGACAATGTGTTTCGACATGCTTGGTTCGTTGATGGAAGACCGGATTCTTTGCCAGTTTGAGCACTCCCTGATTATCACAGAATATAGGAGTTGGTCCTGACTGAGGAACATGCATATTTGCAAGCATCCGCCGAAGCTAAACTGCCTCACAAGCTGCCTTAACTGCTCCCCGATACTCTGCTTCAGTCGAAGACAGAGCCACCGCCTGTTGCTTCTTACTCATCCATGTGACAGCACCAGATCCTAAATTAAACACATATCCAGCGGTAGACTTACGATCATCAACAGAGCCGGCCCAATCTGAATCTGTGTAGCCACATAGTGTAGTATCAGGACTCTGAGTGTACAGGAGGCCATAATTAGAAGTACCGCTTACATAGCGCAGAACACGCTTTGCAGCTGTCCAATGATCAGCCTTGGGAGCTGTCATAAACTTGGATATGTAGCTTACTGCAAAATTGATGTCAGGTCTGGTGATAGTAAGATAAATGAGACCGCCAACTAGTTGTCTAAACAAGGATTCATCCACAGCAGGTGAAGTGGACTGAGCTGACAATTTAAGCCCGGGTTCCATAGGGGTGGGAGCAGATTTACAATCCTGCATTCTGAACTTGTCCACAAGATTTCTGGCATACTTAGACTGAGAAATAAAGATACTGTGCTCAGTCTGCCAAACCTCAATTCCGAGGCAATAGTGCAAGAGTCCTAAATCTGTCATATCAATGGTATGACATAAATCTTGTTTGATTTTAGTGATCAAATGTTCTCAACTGCCAGTAATGACTAGATCATCCACATGGACAACTATAAACAATATAGTGTCACCTACATGTTTAATATACAAATTTGAATCTGATAGACTGTGCTGAAAACCCTGATTTGTTAAGTATCTATCAATCTTCATGTACCAGGCCCGAGGGGCTTGTTTTAGACCATAGAGAGCTTTGACAAGTTTACAGACTTTGTGTTCCTGACCAGCAATCTTAAACCAAGGGGGTTGTGTCATGTATACCTCTTCCTGCAAATCACCATTCAGAAAGGCACTCTTAACGTCCATTTGATGGACTTTCCAACCAAACTACGCTGCTAAGGCAAGAACAAGTCGTACAGTACTCATTTTGGCTGTAGGAGCAAAGGTCTCCTCATAGTCAATGCCTTCTTTCTGTGAGAACCCACGAGCAACAAGACGAGCTTTATACTTGTCTAAGGTTCCATCAGCTTTGTATTTCACCTTGTACACCCATTTGCAACTAATGGGCTTCTTCCCTGAAGGAAGATTAGAAAGGACCCAAGTGTGATTTTTTTGAAGACTTTGGAACTCTGCTTCCATAGCCTGTTCCCACTCAGAAATACCGTTAGCTTCAGAATAGGTCTGAGGCTCATAGACACTATGAATGTTAGCCATAAGAGCAAAATTAACTGTAGGTTGCTGTTTGCTCTTATTTCTAGAAACTCTACCTTCGATGAGCTCATCATCCCTGAGATCACTAATAGTTTTAACCCACCATTTGGGCCGGGTTTCTGGAGGAGTTGGAGGAGGTTCAGGAGCAGCAACAGAGACAGGAAGAGGATCATGTTCAGGAACCTCAACAGGAGCATCAAGTGCCTCAGGAAGGACATTATTTGTATCATCCCTCCCATTAGGGGGTGCTAAAGGAAGAGGAACACTGGAAGACTGTTCCTCATAACACTGCTCAGAAGAAGACAGAAAAGGGCCATGAGATTCATCGAAAACAACATCCTGACTAAAGATAAGATGATCAGTATCGATATCTATGAATCTGTATGCCTTATGATTGTCACTGTACCCTGTCATCATGAGTCTTTGACTCTTACAATCTAATTTGGAGCATTTGGCATCAGGAATCCAAACATATGCAAGAGAGCCAAAAATCTTCAGGTGGCTGATCGTGGGCTTACGACCAGTCCACAACTCTTTTGGAGTTTTGTGCTTGATAGCCCGAGTAGGAGAGCGATTAAGAAGGTAAACAGCAGTAAACATTGCTTCTGCCCAATACTTATTAGGAACACTCCTGTGTTGTAACATAGAGCGAGCCATCTCAACAATCGTACGATTGCGACACTCAACAACACTGTTTTGCTGAGGAGTGTAGGGTGTGGTGAACTGGCGAAAAATCAGAAAATGCAGTAGAACAAAATTCCCCTCCATTATCTGTTCTAAGAGAAATGATACTGCAGCCAGATTTGTTTTCAACCAAAGACTTAAAATTCTGAAATGTACTAAAAACATCTGATTTGTGTTTAAGAAAGTACACCCACATCTTTCTACTAAAATCATCAACAATAAGCAAAAAATATTTGCAACCAGTAATTGAAGATGTATTCATAGGACCACAAATATCAGCATGAAGTAATTGAAGTACTTGAGATGCACGCCATGAATCTCCATCTTTGAAGGGAGTCCAATGTTGTTTGCTAGCTTGACAGGCATCACATACTCCAAGATGCTGCGTCTGGATCGGAGGTAGACCAGAAACAAGTTCCTCACGGAATAGCTGAGAGAGATACGGGAGGTTGAAATGTCCATATCTTTGATGCCACAAGGTACTTAGAGATAAATCACGAGCTGCCATAGCTATTTCAGGAGAATCACCAATGTCAGTAAGCCGATATAGGCCATGATCCTCTAGACCAGTAGCAACAGTACGACGAGTCTCTTGATAAATAATGGAGCATTTGTGGACACTGAGCACCACATCCAATTGAGGGGAATTGCTCATGATTTGACTTACAGAAAGCAGATTGAGTGCCATGCCAAGAACATAACATACATTGAGAAAGATGAGCTGACACCCACCAAACTGTATCTGAACATTTCCTCTGCCAAAAATTTTGAACTCCTCTCCTCCACCAAACACAATTGAATCACTATAGGGATAGAAGTCTATAAACTAGTCACGCCAATGAGAAAAATGACGTGACGCACTAGAGTCGATATACCAAGCAGACGACTGGGTTAAATCAGAAGGGCTTTTAGCCATAAACGCATAGAAGGCAGATTCCTTTTGCTCAGAATGTTCAAAGTGTTCAACAACATTTGCCTGTGGATTTGACCTTCCCAGCTTCTTTTGTTCGGAAGCGAGTCGCTGATGACAATCTTTCTTCATGTGACCATACTTGTGACAATAAGGACACTGAACACTCTTCTGCTGATAACTACCTGAGAATTGATGCGAACTGCCCTATTGTGATGACTGAGAAGACTGAATTGATAAGTAGCAGAAGACTGAAATTTTGCTGCAAAGGCTTGTTCTGACGAGGATGAGGAAGTACGGTTGCCAAACTGCTGCTTCCAGCGATCCTGCTGTAAGAGTTTGTTGCACAACTCTGGGAATTTCAGATCAACACTAGTTGAGGTAATGTTGAGAGTCTATAAAATGCTCATAAGATGTTGGTAGACTTTTTAGGGTAATGACTACCAGATCTTCCTCCATCTTCCGACCGATAGTTTCAAGCTGAACATGAATGTCCTTGATCTTCGTGAGATGTTCCTGTAAGGACATACGTTCGTCCATCATAATGGAGAATAACTGATTCTTCAGAAAGAACGCGCGACTCTTGTCGGATGTTTCGTGCAGCTCCTTCAAATATTTCCAGATGTTTGCAGCCGACTTGCCAGAGGGAATCTGAGGTAACTGATCATCTGTGACTGATAACTTGAGAAGCATAACAGTTTGTCGATTTCGATCATCAAACTTATCTTGATCTGTTTGAACGGAGGTCCCACCGGGCGTGCTAGCAGAGGTAGAACGTGATTCTGTGCCTAGAACAAGCGCATCCAGACGACAGTACTCGAAAATGGTTAACATTCGTTGCTTCCAGGTGTTGTAATTGCTGCCATTAAATCGCTGACTGTTTTCCAGCTTTAGGTTGGTCAAAGACGCCATTAGATGCGATTTCAAGAAGGAAATTTAATGGGCACGAATTCCAAGGCAAATTTTTGGCTGACCGAGAAAAAAATGAGAAGTACCCAGAAGAGTAGACAAAAAAAACCAAAAAGAATCTGCAATCAGAATGCAAATTCATTGGCCCAAAAATCGAGGCACGGAAAATGAGGTACCCAAAAAATTCTAACAAAGACCCAGATAGGATCTCGAAAATCCCACCACAAAAATGTAGTCGAAATTTTCTTGTCCCAGAAATTAGGGTTTCCGCAAAAAAACCGGCTTTGGTTATAATAACCACCAACAGGAGCTACAAAATTTTGAATGCAGGGAATGTTCAGACCGCGCTAGCAAGTACGACACTGTAGGTCGCGTCGGAAGAGAGCCATAGACTAGAAAAAAAACGGGGCACCAGTTTGAGGGCTTGCAGGTCGCGAAAGTTGCATGAACAGGTCGGGGTTCTACTAGATGCGACCAGAAGACCAGTTGGGGCGGATGCAGGTTGCAGATGGATGACGACCAGTCGCGAGCAGAATACCAGGGACAGATGAAGACCAGTCGCGATCAGAATAACAGATGCGGGTGCGAGCAGAATACCAGGCGCGGGCGCGATCGCGATCGCGATCAGAACCCTAGAAGCGGGCATGAGCAAAATAGTTCAAAAAAAAATCGAGCCTTAGCTCTGATACCATATAATAATATGGAGGAATTGTTTTGAATATATTGAATGTCTTTTTACAGAGAGCACGAAGCTCATATATACAATCGAAGATACAACAAAATAGTAACTTTCTAAAAGAATTACAGAGAGCATTAAGGAAACAAAATAATATTAGAAATACTCTAATAGGAACAATACCTCCTTTGTTGATAGGTTTTAAAGTTGTTGCTCATCAACTTGACAGGCTGGCAAGATCACTAGGTTTGCTACACTAAAATATCCCAAGCAATTGCACAAGAACAAAAGATAGACAACTCAACAATGATAGAACAATAGTATGAATAGTCTGTTTATATGTAGAGTGTTTACAATATTTGTCACAGTCGAATCTTGTCCTCAATTTTGACATCCCAAAATTGGGGCAACCTTACGCAATTTTCTCTTGGATTCATAAGTGCATCCTCTATGCTTCAATGCATTAATAAGGTGTCATGAAGGCAGTTCGTCATCCTTGAATTGTACTTTATGTAGCGTTATTTATGTGTTCTTTTTGAAGGTTTCCGTCAAGTTAATCCCCCTCAATGCTTGTTAGTACGGGTTTTTTTTCTTTGATTGCAAGCACTTGATTTTGGGTAGTCTTCAAGTCTTTTCTTCATTTTTCTTGTGTTTGTGTTTAGTTTTTAGTCTTGTTTTTTCTCTAGGATTATAGCCATTAGAATTCTGGTCATTTCAAGCTACCTTAGGCCTCAAATGGAGTTGTCTAGCTCAAGTTATAAAGGAAAATGTAAGGTTTTTTAAATTGACAACATGTCTTATTAGAAAATCCTCCAAAAGTGGGCTTTTTATTGGTAATTGCACGAAATAAAATTATTATTAATATGTAAAGTGGATTTTGACCTCCATTTTCAAATTTCAGCTCATTCTGAGTTGATTTGACCATAGTTTTTAGTGTATTAATGAAAATGGCTGTTTCTAGTCTATTTTCATGTTACTTTATTGAAAACTATAGTTACATATTAAAAATAATTACATGAGACACTTTAAATGCATATAGGTGGGGTTTTTATTTCACATTGCATATCATCCACATGTAAATCACTTTCTAAAACCCACTATCAATGAATTCTATGTCACAAATGCACAAAAGTGGACGTTTTAAATGCAAATGCATGTTTTAAATTAAAAACATGTAACTTAACATGTGTAAGTGGGCTTTTAAAATGTGTTTGCATATGAAAAGTGTTAATCCTAACCAGTTACTGAGAGGGGGGGTGAATCAGTAAATACAATTTCTAATACTTCTTCACTGAAATAGATATTCTTGCTAATATAGAAATTAAAAGAATATTACAACACCCATAAACGAAAATTGAATACATAGGTTAACACAACATATATATGTGGAAACCCTCAGTTAGAAGGAAAAAATCACAGTGGGATAGAACCCACAAACTCCACAACTGTAATAATAAAGTTGCCCTGTTAGAGGCTTACAAAGCACTGGTTAGAGGGCTATTCGGTTAAGGGAATTGGTAGAAGACCTGTTAGGATCTTGACCCTGTTAGGAGTCGCCTTGTGAGAGGACTTTGAACACCAATAAACATGTTACCCCATAAAGGGATTTATACAAAGAACCTGTTAGGGTTCACCCTGATTGAGGGATTTAAATATGCTTCTCTAATTAAAGCAATGATCTTATGATGACACTTTCTGTCTAATTAGATCATATCTGTTACCCTCTCCTCTGCTTGGCTGTTGAATCTTTCTCTGCCTTTCACCTCTCGTGACTGTGATTCCTCTTAGAAAATTCTGCTCTCTTGCTCTCCTTCGCTCTATGCTCTTGATATTCAACAACACACCTTTCATGTCCTTTGACCTGTATTTATAAGAAATTAATCTTATTAAAAATACATCTCATAGTTCCGCCAAGCTGTAAACTCACCCATAAATCATGCATGCAAAAAGCTTGCAAACTGATCCTGAGTTTACCTCGAAATGCTCGCTGAAAAAACAAATCTAACTCCAGTTTAACTGCAAATGCTCCGCATAATCCGGTTCGGATTATCATGCACTTAACCGGTGAAGAGCTTGTATTCAGTTAGTCATCTGTTCCCTGCGTGTATCCCATGACCGTTTGGAAAAACCTAGACCGGTATAAGCGTGACCGGTTAAAGTACACCGCTTTCTTGTTTAGTCTACCGGTGCACAATTATGAGTATCGGTGTGATGGTGGGATTCCAGTGGGATTGATGTTTGCCTATGACTTTAGCAATTACAACTAAGTTTATGTCAACAAAAAGCTCGTTATTATAAACCTTTTAAGTTAAAAGACTTTAAAGTGGGGAATTTGAACCCAATAACACATGTTATTGTATTCTAAAAGCCCATTATTAATGACTTAAAGGCAAAAGTAGCTTTTTCAAATCAAATAACATATGTTATTACCTTTAAAAAGCATGTCATTATGTGTTATGACTTAAAAATATAAAGGTGGCTTTTTTGAGTCAAAAGCATGTGTTTTTACTTATAAAAAAGCCGTCTTTACTCACTCAAAGCTGCGTATTTCATCAAAAGGCTAAGGACAACGATTTTGGGAGGAAAAGCACATGCTTTTCAATTTGAAAAACATGTTTTTGAACATTCTCGCATGCGTTTGGGCTTTCCTTCCTTGGGTGGTGATTTTCCAAGCAAAAGCATGTTGTTTTGCACATGTTTTTCATCAAAAACAGCCCATCCTAGGGCACGTTTTGGCAAAAAATGGCCCATTGAGAGCAGATTTTTGCTTGCAATCTCAATGTTGGGTGTCAACAAGGTCTCCAAATGCAAAAACGTTTTATTCCAACTTGTTTGCATCCATCAAACTTGCATTTTGATGCCCTCGACGCCGTTTTTGGTTGTATATACACATTGCAATCTCTTCAAACATTTTTCAAGTTTGAATGCTTCAAAACAGTTGCTATCTTTATGCATTTTATTCCTCTATCATTCAACACTTGGCAATCAAGGAATCTTGACTCCAAAATGCATTCATTTTTAGAGGATTGAGTCAAGATTGTAAATCTATATAAGTCTCTTTGCTTCAATCATTTCTAAATCTGAAAATCTTCTTAGATTTATTTCAGATTTTGCATAGAGATTTGAGGAGACTTCTTCCTTTTCTTTTTGTGGAAAAGAGGTAAGATTTTTTGTAATTTTCGTAGGGCAAAGTTATATATATATATTTGTTCTTTTGTGTTTTTCAAATCTCTTCATTTCATTTTCTGATTTGCCTTTGTTGTTTTGTGATATGTTATGTGCTCCTATCTTCCGTCTCATTTTCTCTAAGTTGCATATGCAAGTACTTCAGCTTGCTTGCATATGCAGTCAGGATTAAAAACCCCGTTCTTGAATGAAATTATCAAGGAAAGCAAGCTAATTTTGCAACATGCTTTTGCATCCAAAAAGCCCACTTTCATGGTTACATGAACTCCATCCACGCTTGTTATATTGCTGCCACATGACTTAAAATTCATGATGGTGGTTGCTTGCACATTTGCTTATGATGAAAACATAACAATTCATTATAAGTAGACGTTATGGTTCCCATTTTTCATGCATTCTTCACACATAAAGCTTGCTGTCCGCACTTGTTATTACCTTCCAAAAACCCATTTTTGGGTTTTTCCATCACATAAGCACATATTTTGAGCTCAAGCGCGTGTATTCATTCGCTGTCTCAAAAGTTTCCAGCCATGCTCCACATGCAAAAATCTTGAAACTCACACTTGTGCATCCAAAAAAAAGTGCAAAGTATCCATCCCTTGAAGATGTTCTCACGTTTTGGAATTTTCATGTCACAGCTACTCAGACGTATCATATTGCCATGCTAGGTTAATTTCTAGCCAACACTAGAAAAGGAAGAAGAAAAGATCCAAAGGATTGAAAGGGAGAATTAAGAAAGGTTGGAACGTGAGAGGGAAAATTGCAAGAATGATCTAAGATGGTGTTGCCTTCCTATGCTAACTGTCTAGTTGTGCAACAAGGTTTGGATATAAACATAAGGAAGGAAGATATCATTTCAGACTTAGGGGCTTTCATTTGGAATCAAAGAGAAGACGATGCACAATATACAGTTGCTTGGGCCATCTTGGAGGAAGAGGAGGAAGTTGGTATTGAATTTGAAAGAGAAAGACAAAGAATTGAAAGCGGGCCTAGAGAAAGATTGGAACGTGAGGAAAGAGAAAGGATGCAAAGAGAAAGGGAAGCCTGTAGGAGAGCTCAAAGGCCACCCTTAAGAGAAATTCAACTTCGAGGGAATCAAGTCAATCAAAATTAGAATACAAGCTGGATAAGAAGATTGGATCTTTTTCCCTAGAAAGGTTCGGAAGACTACAATGAGAAAGAATGCTTTGAAGACAAAGATGGAAAGAAACAAATGTGCTTTTCAAGAAACAACCATTATGATACAAGACGACCAAGGATGCCTATTCATATTCTGGTTCAAGATGCTTTCCACAAACCAGAACACATCGGCCTTCTTGTAGTAGCACAAAGACCAATAAAGGATGATGTAATAGAAGTCGTGTCTTGTCAGGCACTTAGAATATTTTCATCATGCATTTGTAATTTGTAATTGACATATTACATGCAATGGAAAAACAAGATGTAATTGCATGTGATAGTATCACGTGCAAAGCTGTAACATGTAATCAAGTTGCAAGTGTTTTATGGCTTGTAGCATTGAATAAGTCAAAATTAGTATTTTAGTTAGAGAATAAGTCAAGGTGGTTAAGGGTTTTTCCCTTCTTTCTCCACCTTTCTCCACTCTTTTCCTATACAAAGGAGGGAGCTTCATTGTAATTTTCATCTTTTGGCAAGGCAAGAAAATTTTGCTTATTTGTATATGCACTCTAAGACTTTGAAGTTAAATGTAAATCTGAATTGCTTTCAATAAAAGAGGCAGGTTGTTTTGAGACTTTGTGCCAATTCAACCTGTTATGTGACTACATTTTCTTGAATTGATTGTGAGTTTTAATGCTTTGTTGAAGGGGGATTTGAATTCAATTGTGCAGACTTTGAGCTGCCTATTGTATTCAGAGTCAATTTGAAATTTTGAAGGCTTTGTGCTGCAGGAGGACACATTGTTATAGATTGTAAGTGTTTTTATTAAATCTGAGAATATTTGGTAAGAGACTTTGTGCCTTATTGGTTATTCTACCTGAATCCTCATTCGAGACAAGCACAAGAGACTTTGGGTTGTTGTATTTGTTTCACAAAATATATAAGTAAACTGTTGTCTCTGGAGTTGTTTTTACGTCAACCCCTAGCCACCGGTATTATCATAGCAATAGGCCTTTTTTGTTAAATTTGAACTTGTAGTTGTTTGCAAATCATTCCTAAAAAAGAGGAATTGATTAAGAGAACCACCCCTTTTGTTATTTTTAGTTAAGTTATTGTTGAAGCTACCTACGGTAAGAAGGGAGCCTCCCCTATTGCTGAGAGGAGAGAGAAATCTCATAAATGTTGCCTAAAGTCACAATTTTGTAAGTTGTGGTTTTAGTGACAAAATTTTTAGCCAACAAATCTATATCATGTCACGTTACACCTTGTTGCTAAGAGAGATTGCTCTCTATTGGAAGTCATGGAGTGATTGCTTAGGCTTCCAATTTTGAATTTGGATTGAATAGATCTGAAAGTCTCAGATATTGGCGACGATTAGATGTGATTTCTTGAGATCACTCCAATACTCGGGTAACTGCAGAGATGATGATATGGGTTTGCGATTAGCAAAATATCTTCGATGAAAAGAACCTTGAACTCATAATGAAGCCATGATGTTTTCGGTGCAATGAAGTACCAAGACAATGTTGATATAATGTGGATGACTGTATGTCATGTGAGATGTGATAGATAGATTGTTAGCACTCAAGGCAATTATTGCTGCGAACATCTGATATTATGAGCCACTTGGATGTAAATGAGGGCGTGATCTTGCTGATGTTTGTTTTGTGACCGCATTAACAGTAGAATAAAATATTGCAGCATTGTATCCTCTCTTGTTCAAAATTCTGCGTATTAGAAGATTGCAACTAAGATCACATGGGTAATTTCCAAGGTTCCTTGTAGGTTGGATAAGGTCAATCGTTAATGTGATATGTTGGTATGACGAGGGGCCTCACGTTATATTCCTCAAGTTGGCTTCAAACAATATTGGCTATGGGAGCTTTTGAATGATTATTGCAATGAGAGGTTTTTTTGGGGGGGGGGTGAGGGGGGGTGTTTCACAATATGCAAAAAATAAATGGGAATAGGGTTGAGGAATCTATTCTAATCCTAAGAACTTTAAAGATGAATACTACTACGATGAAATCTACCAAACTTTGCTTTGCCAAATTCAACAACTACACAAAATTGGTGCATTCTTCAAGGGTTGTGCAAATAGTCTTGATATCCCAATGAACACCATTAAAATGAACAATGTGCATCAAAGATAGAAGTAAAACATCCACATAATGGCTCAGATCCTACTTTACACTATGTTTAGGAATCACTTAAGAACAAAAGGTATGAGCAAGACGATTCCACCATAACACTATTATTAATCACATTCATCTAAGTACTTGAAAACAAATCTATTCTGAGTGAGGGAAGAAATAGAACATGCAATCACCAAGATACATTAAAAAATCAACAAACTTCAATGGCAATTTTATTATCTCAGTAGCTCATAAGCAACAATATCTAAACTTCGTCCTTTACAAATGAGAAGTGAGACCTTTATATAGGTCTCAGATTACAATGAGTGGCTTGGATTGAAACAAAACCGATAGTTCATATTGTGCCACCTCAACCCTAATTAGGGTTAGGGCAAAGAAAGGGAGTCTACAATTAATAAGATGGCCCACATAGACCAATAAAAAATAAGCCACTCTCTTAGTGGAGTAATAAATGCCCACTATGTTAGCCCATTTTGCAGGAGATTGGGGCAAAATAAATGCCCACTATGCATTAAATGCTTCTTTTCCTAGAATAGCCTATGCTTGATTCCGTTCCTTGAATGCTCAGAATTCAGACAACACTGTTTCCAACACATCTAAGCTAACACTTGGTGTCGATGCTAAAATTTTTCTCCTATTCTGGCACCAAGTCTTGGGTCATGTGCATGACATTGAGAATAAGAAAAAGTTCTCAAAGTAATCTTCGAGAAGAAATTTAATTGAAAGAACTCTAGTTTTCTTTTTAGGTTACCTATAGTTAAATCATTGTCAGTCAACCTCTGTGTCAATAAGGATACAACTGTGTTGGAGATACCTTTCTGAATATTTCTAACCACCTTTCTCAATCGAGTAGATTCTTCATTGAAATTTTCAAACATTTCCTTTGCCATGATTACTGCGCTGTACTAATGGGGGAGTGAAATCATACACTTCTCCTTCCCTTATCACTCCACCATCGACCAACGTCTACCTGGGAGTTTCCATTAAAACTTGTAGGTGTGAAATTACTTCATCTTGATATAGCTGCTTATCATCCCATGACTCGTCTATGCATGGTATCCTGGAAAGGATAGGTAATGCCTTTTCATATATTTGTACCAAGTCTTCAAAAAATTTATATGACTCTTTCTGGATGTCCTCCATCTAAGCCTATGCACTTTGGGAAATTGGTCTCATTTTCTCAATACTATACATTGACTTAGCTGGAAGAACTGTTGGAGTAACAAAGGACTAGCTTTCTTCCCTTATTGGATGAGATTAGTTTTTTAGATATTCGCACAAAGCCCTGTTTTCACTTTTCACCTTTTGGTATTTTTCCTCCAACTTCCTCATCTCTCTTTCATTGCTTGGACAGAGTAATCAAACTCTTCGATTACTTGCTCCATAGAGGCATGTCCTAGATCCAATTCTGTCACATTGTACTCGTCTGGAGCAATTTGGTCCCTAGTTTTGTCGACCATAAGTACTGCAATATGTAGAGTCCTAGATCTAAATTCACCCTTGATTAACTTTGCAAACTTTTTTGCCCTTCCCTTCTCTTCTAGCCTGTTGACTCGGTCCAAGATTTCTTGTAATTCCAATGTAGGGTCAATTTCATTTTCATGACTCCTCTGCAACCTTTGCCTTAAACAATCTGGAATGGTAACACGCCTACCATGGATTGACAATTGTTCCTGTTCTTGCACCATCCCCTCATTAATTTCTTCCTCGGCGCTGGGATTTTTTGTTGTTGCGACAAGAACTCCTACTTCTACGGTAGGAACTTTCGTCTCTATTGTAGGAACTTTTATCTCCATTAATTCCTATTCTAATATGGCCCCAAGGCTTTCCTTAGTGGCAACTTCTTTCTCTCTATTTCTCTCTTGGGAAGATTCTTGTTAATCATTAATGCTTTCTCTATCTTGCATTGGCCTAGTCATTTGATCTTCCTGTGACGTCCTTGTCTTGCTTGTTTCAACTTATCCGCTTGTAAAAGGATCAATCTCTTGTAAACTAAAAGTCCTACTAGGCGATGATGGAGTCGTCAGTAATCTTTGTCTCTTCTGCTAGGGTTCTTCACTATGCGATTTGAGCCTCTTTCATGGCTGCACTTCTCGGGAAATACTCTTTCCTTTTCCTCATTCAACATTATTTGGTGGAATTTCTCCTTCTTTAATTCTAACTCCTGATGACTGCCTTGGTCTATCATCCTGCAATGCCTAATATTCCACCAATTTATAAGTCAGGCTATCTTTAGTCTCCTTCAATTTGTCAATTTGATGCTCAACCTACCATTTTGTAAATTTCAGGACTGATCTTGATATTGAATCGAGATCCAACATTTCTTTCTTGTACCAATTATACGGTTGGATGATCTTCCTTTTCACTTCATATCCAAACTGGATCACGTTTGTATCTTCTTCTACTTGGTTTGGTACTTGGATGATTTTGCATGCCCTGGTCATGTTGAGTGGCAATCTAGAAAACATCCTCCTTTTGACCTCATACTCATCTACAGAGTTGGTCCAAGAATCTTCAATGTGAATCTTGTGTTGGCATTTCATACTAGCCACTACTCTGATTCTATTGTAGGGATCATAATCCAGTCTTGTTGGATAAAATGCTAGATGGTGGAAATGCAGCTCATCTGTTGATCTTTCAGCTGCCTGTAGACAGGGACACATTGCATCTTCATCTCCAATGGCGTTTGAGAATTCAAGTGTCAACTTCTTCCTTTTTTGAATTTTGTCACATGTTGTTTGCTGCCTGGTGACTTCCAACAGTACCATCTTGTTAGTCATACTTCGGAAATTTGTATGATTTTGAAGAAAACCCCTAGAGCTTAATGTAGGAGAAAGGTATGAATTAGATGAACCGTGATACTTATTTCTCCACCAAATTCATAACTTCAAGTGATAGCTTAGTATGTAGTCGGCCTTGTAAAGTTTGAACAATGCGCATGGCAAAAGTGTTGTTGACTCTCATGGATTCATCCTTAGCATAGAGTTGTAATTGAGGGTAGCACTCGTGCACTTTCAAACAGTGTGGACCACTCCCTATCGCCCCTTTGTATCTGAATCCATCATCTAGACATTCGGGCTAGCATATATATAATGTAGGAACTCATGTAGAATTTTCTTGACAGCTTTAGATTTTCGAGTTGCTCATTCAAGTTGTCACTGATCATTTCAGCCCAGTCCATAACAGTAATTCCTTTGACTGCTTCCTCAATGAAGTACCACATTCATTGTTCAAATGCGTAGGACTGTGGAATCCCAAATTTCTTGCTTAGCATCATGACCAAGTCACTGTATTCTCGTTGGAGGTCTAACCAAATCAATTGTTTGGCTAACTTGGAATGATGAGTCTTGTCCTTCCATAGCCATTTATGGTTGATCATCGTGTCATAATGTTCAGCCCAGAAGTGTAGACCCTGAGTGCCTACTCCTTTGATTTCAACACCATTGGTTTGTATGTTGGGATTCCAAAAGCTTTTGAAATCGTCGATGGAGAGAGGTCTGCTAGAACTTTGCCATCTATATCTCTAATTGTTTTGTCTTATAAATTATAATGCCTTGCGCATTCCACGATCAACTACGCATGTTGGATGATTGGAAGAAAGCCAACTGCAGCCACAATCCCACTTTTGACTATCGGATTGGCTAAGTATGTGGGATCATGGTCCTTATATTCGAACATTCTTCTATTGAATCTACCTATGTCAAGACCTCCTAGATTTGTGTCACCAACATCCTTCCACTTTGATACAATCTTTGACTCTAGATAAAATCCCCTTTGCTCGTTCTTGATCAGGGTTGATTTAGACAAACTCAATCTTCTAGGTTTTTCCATTCTCCTTCTTGCAAAACAAAATAACAAACATAAGAACATGCAAGGAATGAAAAAGTTGTTAATCCTAACTGGTTACTAAGAAGGGGGGGTGAATCAGTAAATACAATTTCTATTCCTCTTTACTCCAGTTAAATATTCTTGTTAATATTGAAATCAAAAGAATACTTTAACAATCACAAACATAAATTAAATGCACAGGTCAACACAAAATTTATACGTGGAAACCCTCGGGTAGAAGGAAAAAACCATGGTGGGACAAAACCAACAAAACTCAACTACTGCAGTAATAAAGTTGCCCTGTTAGAGGCTTACAAAGCACTAGTGAGAGTGCTACCCGGTTAAGGGATTTAATAGAAGACCTGTTAGGGTCTTGATCGTGTGAGGAGTCGCGTTATCAGAGGACATAAATCATCAACAAAGATGTTACCCGGTAAAGGGATTTATACAATGGAACCCGTTAGGGTTCACCTTGATTGTGGGATTTAAATATGCTTCACAATAAAAGCAATGATCTTATGATGACACTATATCTGTCGATTCAGATTATACCTGTTCACTCTTTCCTTTGCTTGGCTGTTGAATCTTTCTCTCTCCCTTTCACCTTTTGTGACTGTGTTCCCTCTCAGAAGATTCTGCTCTTCTGCTCTCTCTCTCTCGTTGTATGCTCTGGATTTTCAAATACAACGTTCTCATGTCTTATGACTTGTATTTATAAGAAATTATCTTATTAATAATACATCTAACAGTTTCGCCAAGTTGTAAACTATCCCGAAAATCACACATGCAAAATTCTTGATCAAAAAGCTTGCAAACTGATCTTTAGTTTACCTTGAAACGTTTGCAAAAAAAAAGCTAATTCAAGTTACACTAAAAATGCTAACTCTAGTTTGACTGAAAAACGCTCTGCATAATCCGGTTTGGATTATCAAGCACTTAACCAGTGTATGATGTGTAACCGGTTAGTCATCTTGCACCCTGTGTGTTTTCCAATAACGATTGGACAAGTTCTGACCGGTTAAGGTACACTGTTCACTTGGTCATTCTATCCCGGTTCATCACTGTGACTTATTATAAGTTACTGGTGTGCTATACCATTGTGTTTGATGTTTGCCAATGACTTCGCCAATGACAACTAACTTTATGCTACGTTATTGGATTCGGACCCTGGACCCACGAATCGGGTTCAGGTCCGGATTCGTGGACCAATCCCTGCTCAATCCGGGCAGGGTCCATGTTTGGACTTGTGGGTCCGTCCAGATCTGTGGGCTAGCGGATCCGGACGGACCCATAGGTCCAAACACGAACCCTGCCCGGATTCGACGTGGACCGGGGGTATGCAGCGTGGACCCTCGTGGATCCTGCGCGGATCCACGCGAATCCGTAGGAACCTGTGGCCTATGAAGGCATAGAGCATTTAATATGCCATTTTTGAATTTTTTTTTTCATCTTATCGTAAATTGACCCAATTTTTCAGGATGTTTGAGATAGGTTCTAGCTTCATAGGAGTTGAGATGCAAATTCTAGATTTTGGGGGTTTCGAAACATTCCAGACTTAGCCAAATTTCAGGATTCAGCAAGCCTTCACTAGGGTTACCTCCCACAATCCATCATGGCTTTTGAAGGTGAAACTGAAGTTGGCAAAAGGATTCTCAAAGGGTTTTAATTCGTTTTATCACAAATCACTTGGTTTCGACCCCATTTCTATTGCAGACTTAGCTTAGCTCTTGCCCAAATCCCAGACATACATGATTTCCCAATAGGCCAAAATCACTCAAACCTCATTTGCCGGACCTAGGGACTTGAAAATAGTTACCAACAAAGACTACCTAAGACCTAGTTATGAAGACTTTGACATTTGGCATTGATTAATGATCAAGCATCATAGATTCATACTATGAAATGATTTAGTTTTACAATTATGTATATTTCTCTTATTTTTTTTTATATATATATATATATACACACACGAATCCATACGAATCATAATGGGAAAAAATAAAATTCACGAATCCACGAACTGGATTCTCGAGCCCGAATCCGTCCCTGAACCCGAACCCGAACCGACAACTTAGACTTTATGTCAACAATCTTCCCCTTTGGCATTGGTGGCAAAACACATCAACACATCACCTGTAGACTTCCCTTGTAGATCTACTCCTCTACCTTTCCCTTGTAGATCTGCTCCTCTACCTGTATCCTGATATCTTCCTGTTATCTGTTCATTCCCATCCGGTAGCTTCTCATAGTTATATCTTCCTGTTTTTGCATCCAAGGGACAAAGGGTGTATACTCTTCATATTTGTAGCTTGTTGAAGATATCTTTATAGAGCTTCTTGGCAGAGTGTAGGAATGGTTTCCAAGTACTTGTTACATGATCTAAAGTATTCTTCATAGCTTTCAGTGAGACAACGAGGTTTTTCATATCTTCTATTGCCTTGTAATCACGCTCACTGAGAAGTCTTTTTGCATCACTGGTTGTTTTCTACATCAAATCAAAAGTTGGTGCAATGTATAGCTGAAATCCAATGAGAGCTTGGATTCTTTTAGTGTTTTCTTCTGATGTGTTCCTTAGTGTGAGAGCTAAACTTGTCAGCTCACGACTATACTCGGTTGCAGAAGAGGTCTTAGCATCAAATTTTGATGTTGTCTCCTTTAGCTCTTCTATTATGTCCTTCACAAAATCTTCAAAGTTTGAAGTTCTTGTGATTAACCTTCTAGCTCTTTGTAGTTGTTGTAGCTCACCGGTGCTGGTAGCCATAGTGGCTTTAAGTTCTTCAACCTTTCCATGAATATTTATCCTTTTCTTTTCGTAATGATCAATAGAAACTGTTTCCGGGCCAGTGATATCTTCCCCAATCGCTTGTGTCAGTATCTCTAATTGATCAATTACAGGTTCTTCTTCATCAATATTAGCATCAGGTGCAAAGTTGTACAATATATTCTTCCAGCTTGTGAGAACCATGTCTTGTTTCCTCTTAGTAAGCTGCTTCAACTGCGTAGTTGACATTTTGCTTATGTCAACTACAGTGTCACTTGTTGGAGATGCACTAACTTTATCTCTTTTGGATTTAGGATCTATCGCAAAAGATGGCTTTCTCTTTGATGATGAAGGAACATCTACCGATTCCTCCTGCCTAATTTCGTTTGCAGATTCTTCTTCAACAGGCTTCTCTTGTTCCTCTACAATAGGCACTTCTTCTTGTTGAGGCTTTTCTTGCTGTTGTACCTCTTCTGGATGCTCCTCTTCTTCTGGATGCTCTTGTGCTGGATGCCCATCTTCTTCTGGTGGTTTCTCTTCTTATTGTTGTTGATCCGCAACCTATTGATCACTAATAACAGTTTCAACTTTCTTTGTTTCTTTGTCTTCAGTCATCTTAGTTGATGACTCCCCTAGTTCTTGTTTTGTTGGTCTCATTGGTGTATCTTGTACACCTGTATCAACCTCTTCACCGAGGTTAACTTGTTCACTGATTGTGAACTGTTCACCGGTATCTTCTTTTTCACCGTTTGTACCACGATCACCTGTTGAGACTTGTTCGCCAGTTCTGAACTGTCCAGGTGGTACCATCTCCTTCTCTGGTTCATCTTGTGAGATGTCCCGAGGACCTGTAGACTTAAGTGTTTTCTTAGAAACCTTTTCTACTGTGATTTCTTCTTGTCCTTTCTTAAGAGTGTTGAAGTTATAGTTCTTCCAAAGTTCGAGTGTGTCTTCATACACTTCTTTATCATGACCATTTATAATTTTGGCCACCCTGTCCCTTATATCCACGTTGAGTGACTCAACCTCCAATAGAATCTTGACTGTCTCATCATCAAGATTTGGTTTTACTTTCATGAAAGCTTCCCTTAAGATTTTATTGTTTTGTGTTGGACCGACTCTCCATTTGGTCATTAGCCTCTTATTCAATTCAGCAAGGAAGTGGGGCATGTATTATCTAGGACTCCGGTTGAAATCTAGAAAGCTCTCTAATAGAGCAATTTCAATTTTCTCTTTATCTTCATTGCCCAAAGCACTGAACCACTTTGCAGCATTGAACACTTTTCCAAAATCCAAAATTTCATCAACTATATCATCTACAGTTAAGGTTTGAGCTTTACCTTTTTTAGGAGATGCAAGGATAGTTCGAGGAGCAAGATCACCACCCGTGTCTCCGATGATGTCTACAATGACTGGTTCTGTTGCAGGCTTTGTTTGGGCTGGTGTCTCGACTCCCAAAATGCACTTTCCTTTTCTAGTGTCCTTTTTTTGCTGCTCTGTGGTCTTTTGACATTCAGCTTCGGCTTCATGTTGCTGTTTTAGAACGGTTGACCAGATGGCGACCCCTTCATCATGAACTGCGTCCACTTCTCCTATATCATGATTTGACCAATCCTTTTCCTGATGTTGAAACTCTATTTGAACAAGTCGGCTTGATTTGTTGCCTTTGGCAGGCTTAGATGATTCTGCACTTCCAGCAGTGCCCTTATCCTCAGCTCTCTTTCCTTAACTATGGAAGATTTCCACCTACCTTGAATTATCTCATGTAGATCTTCAGGTATTGTTTTATGAATTTCAGTGGGTGTAAGTTTGAACTTGTGAAGACAGTATACTACAGCTTCTAGTTTTCTCCTATCTTCCTCATTTGCAAGCTCATATCTTCTTTCGATTGCACCCATTCTACCTGTTTCCATTACTCCTTCAACCATTTCATCTATGGTTGGTTTTCGGTGCATCCTCCTCTACCAGTTTCTTGGTCTTCCTCTTTTTGAGATAAGTGGCGGTTTCTTCTATTTTTGTTTCCTCCAAATCGTCACCTTGTGAAGGTTCGGTTGTTGCTGGCTGAGCCTTCTTCCTTATTCCTTTTGGTTCTTCTACAACTCACTTCCTTTTCCTAGGAGTGGGAGACCGTTTGACATATACCTTCTTCAATGCCTTTGAAGGTGCATTCTTCTTCAAACTTGCTTTATTCTCCTCATAAGTGCCAAACCGGTTGGCAGAGAGATGTAAGTTGCTTTCTTCTAGTGCATCTGCGTAGGCTTTGGCAGTCTTGTTTGTTATCTCGTAACTAAGCTTTGGTGCATACTCGGTGCTAGGCTCAACAACCTGGATGATGTAGTGATCAGTGCTCGCCAGAAAGCACATTTCTTCCTTGTATTCATCTACAATGGTCGAAGGAATTCTTTCCCTGTTATGCATTCTTAACTGATAAGCCTCAAAATAATCAGTCATTACCTTGTTGAACCGGTTCCCCAAGCTATTAACTATCTCTCCTATTTGAACCATTACCGGTTTATCTGCCAACTAGGTAACCTTACCTATTCTAGGAAATAAATTTTGATAATAGAAGAAGAGACATACCAGCAAAGTCCCATATTTCATAAACTTCTCTTTCACCATACCGAGCTTTTTCAGGTTTTCAAATATCTGGTTCCTCAGCATAGCACAAATGTCATACTGAGCATTATCGTGCATGATCCTGTGCGTTGCATGGATTGCACCACCTGGTATGTTGTTGAGGTTGCTTGATTGGTACACTTTGTAGCCAATGATAGCAGCAACAAATCAGACACCGTCGTTTGCGATGTCGGTCACAGTCATCATTCGACTGTCATATCTTGATTTGGTGAGCATTGTGACTTCGACGTTTGCTATTGTCCTCAGGGTAAGAGCTTCCCCTATGGCTTTGAACCCAGTTCCTATGTGCAAATCTTCTTTTGTAATCGGAGTAACGATGCCTTTTGCTAGCCACATTCCTGGATCATGAACTCTGCTGAGCACCAACCTAATCCAATCCAGTCGAAACACGGTTGGATATTTGACTCCGTTTATCAAACTGGATTCTTCCAACTTCGCGTATTTCGCCTGAAGCTTTCCATCTTCGTAGAGCGCGGGAAATTTGCTTTGAATATGAGTTTCACCCAATTCCTCTTGTTTGCTATGGATGAAAGCGGTTACATCCTCGGTCAACAATACTCCGTCGGGAATGGATGATTCGCTCTGTTCAGCTCCACCATAATATCGTATACAGATTTGTCAAGTTGATTGGCGTCAATGAGGCTTACTATAGAGGATGACGATGCCATTTTGCTTGATCGGTATACACAGAAAGTTCTTGACAAGATTTACGGAATTCGCAAAGCAAAGATCGCAAATCACAACAAGAAAAATTACCCAAGCTATACAAACAATAATCACAAAACGCAATGTAAAGTGAAATGAGGAATCGACTTTCCCTTTTATACAGTTAGGTCGTAATGGTAATTAGCAAATGGTAACATTTGTTAACGGTTACTATATTAATTACCCTTATCTAACCTTTCTTGCGACAACTAGTTCGCCGACTCTTTACCTGTATACAAATCTTTGGTTGAGACATCCACCTTGATATGTCAGCAACTCTATCTAACCGGTTATGATGTTAGACTAGTGACTTCTTCCTGGTTACAATCCTTGATTGAGTGAGAGCATACCTCACCAGTTCCTTCGGGGACAGTAGCTTCGCTACCTGTTCCCCTTAAGCTCTTTGGCTTAATTTGCTGAAGAGATATCACCATTGACGGATGATGACCTTACCTCAGATTTCTCCTCAGCGGAACTCTTTGTCCCCTTTTTGGACCAAGTCTTCTTAACTTCCCTGTTGGTTTCTCTACTGATGTTATCCTTTGGTTTGGGAGACACATGCTTCTTGATCTGTTTAGTCGGTCCTTTTCCTTTGGTCATTGACCAGTTTCTGCAATCCTTGGCTAGATGTTCAATCTTGTTACAATTGTAACAAGCCATACCGTTCCTCTCCATGGATTGACCCTTCTTTCCTTGTCCATGGGTGAGTGACATTTAGTGTTCCTATGTCCTGAACGTCGATAGGTAGCACAGTTAGATGTGCTCCGATTAACATTCCTATTATGGAATAGCGGTCTCAATGGAGATTTGAATTGTATGGTTTTAGATCTACATTCTTCTGCCTTGTGCCTGAATTTATTGCATGCATAACAATAGCCTTTAAAGCTTCCCCTGCTTCCACTGGACACATTGTTAGAACAAGACCTGCATTCAAAGGTCATGTGACCATACTTGTAACAATTGTTGCAGTAACTGTTAGTGGTGAACGGTTTCACCGGTGCATTCCTGTAGTCATTAGATTTATGACCCGGTTTGCCACAATGTTTGCAAGAGGGTTTCGAAGATCTTTTTACCTTTGTCTTCTATAGGTTTCTTCTTTTCCTTGTTGCCTTGCTTGACTCCAGAGGACTCACCGGTTTATTGTTGCTTTGACCGATGTACCCAAGTCCTGTGGGATCCTTATGCTTCCTTTGAGCTCTCAGTTGCTCATCAAGCTTCTTAGAACTTTCAATATACCTTCTGAGTTTCTAATTCCCCTCCTCAAGAGTTTTTAGTTGTTCCTTAAGTTTTTTAACTTCAGCACCCATTTCTTTGCATGCCTCATCTTTATCATGGAAGTGCTCATGCATGATTGCATTCTCCTGATTTATGCCCTGCATGTCTGCATGTAGTTGCAGTATGAGAGCATCACTCTCTCTTAATGCATTTTCAGCCAGATTTCATGCTCTCTCAACAGTCAACTATGCTTCTATGGCACTATTCTTCTCATCTTCACCTTTTCTTTAACCTTCAATGAGTTCAGTCGTCTGCACATTGTGACCTTCCTGTTCTCTTTTCAAATTGGAGATTTGATCGGTCAGGTTCAAATTCTTCTCCATGAGATCAATGACCTCTTCTTCAGCTTCATCATAACCACTCTGTCTAGAGAGTTCTTCAATGGTTTCCCAACTTTCACTCAGTTGTAGAGCCAACTCTTTTCTCTTGGCAAGAGACCTTCTCAGTCTGTTCTCAACATAGGTAATCATTTCGTTGGCTTCTTCCAGCTGCTTCTGATACCTATAACCCTCCATGATCTCTTCTCAAGCGGTTAAGCTTACTATTCTCGAGAACTTGGGTCTGATACCAATTGTTAATCCTAGCCGGTTATTGAGGGGGGGGGGTGAATCAGTAAATACAATTTCTATTCCTCTTTACTCCAATTAAATATTCTTGTTAATACTGAAATCAAAAGAATACTTTAACAATCACAAACATAAATTAAATGAATAGGTCGACACAAAATTTATATGTGGAAACCCTCGGTTAGAAGGAAAAAACCACGGTGGGATAGAACTCACAAAACCCCACTACTGCAGTACTAAAGTTGCCCTGTTAGAGGCTTACAAAGCACTAATGAGAGTGCTACCCGGTTAAGGGATTTAATAGAAGACTTGTTAGGATCTTAACCCTGTGAGGAGTCGCCTTATCAGAGGACTTAAAACATGAACAAAGATGTTACCTGGTAAAGGGATTTATACAATGGAACCTGTTAGGGTTCACCTTGATTGAGGGATTTAAAAAGTGCTTCACAATAAAAGCAATGATCTTATGATGACACTATAGCTATCGATTCAGATCGTACCTATTCACTCTTTCCTCTTCTTGGTTGTTGAATCTTTCTCTCTCCCTTTCACCTTCTGTGATTGTGTTCCCTCTTAGAAGATTCTACTCTTCTGCTCTCTCTCTCTCTCTCTCTCTCTCTCGCTCTCTGAAATGATCCTAACTGGCGGCTTAAAAAGAAAATAACTACAAGATCTCTAATTTCTGGAAGTCGATGCTGTTTTAATTGTTTCAAGATGTATATATATCTTTCTTTGTTCGATTTTATCAGTGCATGAATGGAAATGCATTACGCCAAATTCAACTATGCCTCTAAGGTTTGATAAATCTCATCATATAAGCAAAGCTATATATTATGTAAGTTCAGATTACATTGCAAAAGACATTTTCTTAGATCATCGTTCAAAGACTACCTTGACGCGATTCCAAGGATGATTGCGGTTGAAGGAATGTTGTGACGACAAGCAGTTGATGGCAATGGAATGTCACAACCCACGTCCAACAGTGATGTCTTTCCAAATGCTGGTGTACACCACCCCTCTTGTATGCCCGATGTCCAACCTTCAGCAACGTCGCCTACCAGCTTGGAGACATTTGCTATAATATAGCTGTGAGCACGAAGAGACCCTCGCGTAACCAGTCACCAAGCGCTGCCTCTAAGCCTAGTGATGCTCGTGTTACTGCAGTTGCGAGTGCCAAGGAAGCCCACGCCTGACCAATCTCCACATACCACCCGAGCAATATATACGACAGATTCTATGACGTCTTGCAGATCCTAAAAGGAGTGCGTCTCCATCTATAGATGTAGTCATGCTATAGCATGAAGTCCCATCCAGTCATGCACCAAACAAGTCTTTCACCAACACGTCCCTCCCATAAGTATTATGCCCAGGTTGGATGCCCAACACCAAGACGTTGATATAAAATCTAGCAACAAGCCTTGATAATCACCATTGTTTGCCTTATTGTTGTAATACAAAAACATGGTTCGAGATAATCTCACACATGCAAATTTTCGTCTTTGCTAGTATTAATAATGCAGAACATGAAGCGTTTCTCCCTTACCAATGCATTAAGCTCTGAAATGAAATCTGAATGATTCCATCATTGTTGAGATGCTAGGGCTACGTCCAACTCATCAAATTTTCCTCAAGGGTTTTCGTCCTTGAGAAATAACTAGTCACGTGAGTAACTTGATTTGTTATCTTTTCTTATATAATTCGCGGTGTCAATCCCAAGGAGAGCTTTATGCTTTTATAATCTCGATATGAGGGAAAACACAGAATTCCAAGCCATGTGGGATAAAGTACATCCACTTAAGTCACTTAAGTTACTTTTTAATATAAAATGACTTTAAGTCATAAATTAACTTTATAAACTCACTTTTATAAAATAAAGTGACTTAACTATGGGAAAAGCTCCCAAAAAGAAAGAAATCACCCCAAGAACCCAAATAAAAGCTTGTGATTGGTTGACATCCTCTAGAAGAAGCCATTAGTCTATCGGGATGGGGCAATAGGCTAATCAGGTGCCAAAAAGGCCTAGCTCGGAGAAGGGGACATTACACTCTATGCTTGGATTTTCAACAACAACTTTCTCATGTCTTATGACTTGTATTTATAAGAAATTATCTTATTAAAAATACATCTAATAGTTCCGCCAAGCTGTAAACTCTCCTGAAAATCATGCATGCAAAACTCTTGATCAAAAAGCTTGCAAATTGATCTTTAGTTTACCTTGAAAAGTTCATAGAAAAAAAGCTAACTCCAGTTACATTGAAAAATTTAACTCCAGTTTGACTGAAAAATTTTACGCATAATCCGGTTCGGATTATCAAGCACTTAACTGGTGTATGATGTGTAACTGGTTAGTCATCTTGCACCTTATATGTTTTCCAAGACTGGTTGGACAAGTTCTGACCGGTTAAGGTACTTTGTTCACTTGGTCATTCTATCTCGGTTCATCACCATTACTTATTATGAGTTACCGGTGTGATGTACCAGTGTGTTTGATGTTTGCCAATGACTTTGCCAATGACAACTAACTTTATGTCAACAAAAGTAGACTAAATTTCTTCACCTGTGGAACAAATTCTGACTCTGGAGAAGAAAATTTGAAAATTCACTATAAAACTTCTCTCTAGAAAGAACACTTTCTCTCTCTAGAAAATTATGCCTCTTCTCTAATTTTCCAACTACTACAGAATTACTTCTCCTCAAACTCACAATTCCTTTCTGTGATTCTTCAAACTCTCCACAAGTTGACTTCTCTTTAGAAAGAGATTTTCTCTCTTAGGAATTTCTCTCTTATTGAAAATTTGCACGCTTCTTGAAAATCGGCACCTCTTCACACCTTCAAACTTTTTACTCTCTACTCTTGGCTCTTTAATTTTTCAATGTGAGAATGAAATGAGAATCCATCTCTTATATAGAAATTCAACCCTCAACCTGCTAAATTGAAAATGAGTTAAATTGAGGCAATTGTATTAAATTTTCTTCCATATTACCATTGTGGGAGAGATTCTCTTACAAAAAGCGCCACTTGTCTTAGAGTTTCTAATATTTTTAAAAATGCTATTTTGAGCAGTTATCTTCACCAGCAAGTTTCGTCCATGTGTGTGTGCTCAAAGGGTCTGGAATTTAAATACTTTTGTCATCACATTATTTCCAACATTTTAATTAAATTTGGATCCCAAAAATTCCAATATTAAATTATTTTCCAAAATAATTCTAATATCCAATTTATTCTCCATCTCAACTTGGATTTCTCTTTATATGAATTTTAAAATCTGTTATTTAAATTTGATTTTCTCTTGATTTTTCAACCTTTATTTAGCAATTCAATCATTGGCTGGAATTATTTATTGTCGTGTAATTTCATAATATTAGTCCATTCCCATTATCATTAAAACCTTGGGCTAAAATTTAATTAATCCTCCAATGTTTGCAAATAAAATTTGGATGTGGATTAAACAAAACTTTTTATATCCATCTCCTTTGATTTCTCTCTTAAGCGTGGTTTATACGTGGCCAAATATTTTAATAAATTGGTGAATCACTTCAATGTTCCATATTTGACGAAATTTCCATCACCCCTTCTAATTGTAACCTTCGAATGACAACTTAATAGACAACATACCTTCAAATGTTTTTTCAAGATTTTAATTATTTGAACAAATTTTTTCATCCCTGTGGATCTGTGTTTGGGCGTATACTTAATTTTGCAAAGGATTTTAGCAGTTTTCCAAAGTTTCTTATATCTCGTGAACTTGCGCTATAGAGTGCATATTGATGCCCGTGGAAGATTTTTAAACTCTAGAAATGTTCATTATATGCAATATGCGCTTTGGGCTCATATAAAGGTATTATAGTGGATTTTTATACTTGGGACTATAGTTGAAAATATCGTTATCGACAACTTATCGCCAAGGGCCAAAAAAAAGTTGGCTAAATATCAGTGATTAATTAGCAACTTATTGTGAAAAAATCGACAACTTAAAAAATTGCTTAAATTTAATTAGACATAGATTCTTTTTGCAAAATTCAATGAGGAGATGCATCTAATGAGTCTGTAAATGAGTAAACAAAAGAAACAAGCTGAGTCTAGATATATTTATGTGCAAATGGGGTACAAAATGACATCTCCATGTGGAATGCTGATGGCTAGTAGCCTGATAGTCTAAAGCAAAATTAAAATAACAATTTGTCTTTGTAAAACCATAAGTAAATACAAGTACAATATCAAAATAGTCTACATCTTCCTCTTCCCCTTCCTAGCAACTCTAGTAAAAACTACAGGATTGGTAGGAGGTCTAGTTCTAGAAGTCTGATGTGGCTGTGCCTCCTCCCTCTGTACAACTGGCTATGACTCAACTTCCATCTTGGATTTAGAGGGTGCTGGCTCTGGTAATGACTCCTCATTCTCCTCAATCTCATCTAATCCCATTGCTAATCCACCCTCTACAACCATTCTCACCCTATCAAGTTTTCCTAAGTCCTTCAAAAGAAGGGTAAGGATATGCGTTACACAAGGAGTCCAAAAAAGTGTACTATATTTGTCTTAGAGAATCTTACCCTTTGCCACATATGCCGCTGCATTATCCGTTATGATTTGCACCACATTATCAATTACCCCCTCCATTACAACTTGTTCTAACATTATTTCAGTAGTCTCCACCTTGTTAAAGGCATCCATGGATTTAAAAAACACATCATCCTTGCAAGAAACCAAAAAATTAATGATAGTGCTGTTTTTGCCATCTGTCCATCCATCTGAGAGAATGGTGCAACCACATTGGTTCCACTGTGTTTTTTCCTCTTCCACCACTTCTTTTGCCCTAGAAACTACATCTATAAGCAACCTACAAGTATGAAGTAAAATTAATGTTAACTTTAAGTACACAATATTGATTATAAATATAACTTACATTCAACAAAAATAAGTAATTACCATAAATAAAAAAAGAACATAAATTAAGCCTACACTCTAAAAATAAAAACTCAACATAAGTTATCAAGATTCAAAACTAACTTAAAACATTTAAAAACTAAAACAAGTGAACTAACCTCCCACTCAAGTTTACACAAGAAGGTACCTTGTAGCCTTTTCCTGCCACAGTTTCTGTGGTAACAAAATTCAGCCAATATGAATTTTCTGTAACATTGAAGGGGATGTTGTTGAAGTACCAAAAATCAGCACAAGTAATGTCTACTTGCCGATGCACATCCCTTTTCCACCCAGTGCCCTCCAATGATGGTTGTGCTCCAAGTGTGTTTTCTGTGCACAAAAAATATACCTATAGAAGACGAGTGCTGTATTGATGGTGGTGCTCTACTAGAATTAGCAGAAGTGGTGGCCGAGGGAATGCTGGATTTGTAGATACGTGGGCTCTCATAGCCCTCAGGTGCTGATTCTTCTTCTTCAAGGTCGAGTGAAACACCTTGAAATTCAGCAATGGCTGCCCTAATAGCTAGTTTTGTGCTTTCCCTTTGCAATTTTTTCTCTTCTTGGGCAGAGAGCGAGATATTCATTTCTCTTTTTTATTTCTTCTGTGGTTTCCTCAGAACCCTTGTATCATGCTTTGTGATGCCTACAAGGTGGTATTTCAAGTGGGATATGCCTCCACTAATTAATTTTTCACACTTTATACAAATTATGGAATTAGCTTTAGGTCCTTCAAAGGCATACTTCCAAGTTATATCTCTAGCCCCTTTAGGATGGGTGCCTACGTATCCAGATGGGTATGCCTCTATTGAGGGACTCGTAGACCCTGAAGCCGACCCAATTGTTGAAGAATCTGTATTTGCCATTTCAATGAAATTTCAACCTACATGTATAAATTAAAACTACAAATTAATATTTATATTTTAATAAAAAAATTAGCAAACAAACTAAATTAGTTTAAATAATTTTAAACATAGTTGAAACTTGAAAAAAAAAGTGTTAGGGTTTGAAATTTTTAGGAAATGATGAGATTCTTGAGAGAACAATGAAAAAATTGTTTAAAATTGTTGTTAAATCTTGTTCATTACGTTCTACAACAATTTAGAGTACTTAGGAAATGCTATTATAGGGCTTCTATATACCTAGATGCAACAAAGAGAAGATAAAATGATTTAAAAAAATAGAAAACAAAAAATTGAAAACTTACTTGTCAATCTGATTTTGCTTCAAAAACCTCTTCAAATCTGTTTCAAATCGATCTAAATCCTTGCAAATTACGTTTCAAAACCTTGGAAGGGTTTTTTTTTTTTTTTCTTAATTTGTTTCGGCTCCGATAGCAAAATACAAGTCACAAAATGCAAAATGGTCTTTTGTTTTGACATCAAAACTAAGTATGCAGCTGCTGCCCATATTTAAAGCACTTATTGCTGATAAGGTTGCAAAAATCACCAACTTATCGGCGATAAGTTGTGGAGATAAAGTGTAGCAATTTATCGCCACCCAGAACTTATTGTCTTAAGTTGTCTTATCGCCAATTAGTCGGTGATAAGTGCATCTATGCTTGGAACATCTCCTTGACTTATATGAAATTGCTGTTATTTTGAATCTACTGATTACAAATGGAGGTCGTATGGTTGGATGATGTAGTCTTCAATGTTAGGTATGGTTAATAGCATATAATTAAAAAAAATGTTTTTGCATCCAATTTTGTTATATAGTTGACTAAATGTTGTCTTAGAGGTTCAGTATATAAAAATTATTATCTCAGATAGTGTCTGTCAAATAGTTGTTATGAACAGTTATACCAATAGTTGTGTCTAAACTGAACACTGTCTATACTAGAAATAGCACATCCGATGTTGGGGTAGGGGTGCTTATTTGTGACAGGTCTTCCAGTACTTGCAAAGCATTGTACTGAACTCTACCTACGCAATTAAAAAACATTGTTCTGTGTATTATCTGTTGTTTATAGTTTATTACTCTGTTTTTCATAGTTAATTAATGTATTATATGATTTCATTTAAATTTGTACTGTAATTAGTAGTTTGGTAGTGTAGAATTTATAGCAAACAAATATGAAGACAATTTCAAATGCCTTGCTGCGAGCTTTCCTACAGGGTATACTGCCAGCATATCCTAGATTTGGAAATAGTCATGAACGTAAGCTATTAGTTTATAATTTCAGATTTTTATCATGTTTAATTATCTACATGTTTATTTATGCCATGAATGTCCATTGCAAACTGGAGTAAAGCAATGCTTCTATAAGGTTATTTGACATGTCTCTCTGGGAATACTTGATACTGATATATTTGAGCTTCTTAGAGATGCATGTATTATTGTGGTAGAGGTGAAGTTAGTCTAAAAATCTATTTCCTTTAATTTTTCTCATTTAAAAAATTATGACTCTTGGCATTGCATTTTGCTTTTTTATGTTGATATATGATAATAATTGCTGGAGAATTTGTGTCATAAGGCTATTTGCTATGACCAAGTATCATTTTTAGATTGACATAGTATTTTTGTAATTGCAGTCCATCAAAATGTTTGAGAGAAATATAGAAGAAAGTACAATTATAGACATATTCAATTGCTTTTCTAATGTAACAAATGTAAGGATCATCAGCAAAAGAATGGGTGAAGACGTTATACAGTTGCTCTTAGTGCACGGATTTCAGGTCTGCATGTTTATTTTCTTTATCTATAGGCATTTAGATATACATTTCTTGAAGTTTGTTTCCAAGAAAATATAACTAGAGTATGTAATAAGATTTTTTTATTTTTTATTTTTTGTGTTTGTAGACATATATCCTTTTGTATTCTAGAGAACAATGGTTTTATATCAATTAATCACTATGATTAGAAGGAAAATCTCTTACAACATACACAAGCAAAAAAATGACCTTGGCCTACACCTGAAAGGGTATTGAATTCACATCTTTTGTAAACTACTCAAAACTTATTTTGTACAGTTGAAGCCAAGTGTTTTGCAAGAATTGCATCATTGCTGTGTTAAGTTGACAAATATATTCTTAGAAGGTAGCTTTGCCTCTATACATTGTTGAAATATAGCTTCGTTCGTGTTTAAGTATGCCAAATAATCATAAGTATATTCACACACACACACACACACACACACACATATATATTAGTATTGTTATTATCGGCATACTGTAGAAACTGATTGAATGCATTATCGAATGCATAAACACTGTTATGATGTATATTATTGCAGGCACGATACTATCGTGTACTGTAATGTAATTACAGTCACACGATAGTTATCGTGTGACTGTAATCACATTACAGTGCACGATACTGTCATGGACTGTAATGATATTACAGCCACGATGGTTATCGTGTATCTGTAATATCATTACAGTACACGATGATTATCGTACACCATGCCTTGGTTAAGAAACGACACAAAGTCGTATATATTAAACATGCCATTCTGCAGTTAGTTTGGTTGATTATAATTAAATTAATGTAGGGTCATGACCCTACATGGCAACCGCCATGTATGTTCATGACTTTACATATTAATATATATATTAAAAGATATTGTGTAATCAATCAATCACAAAGGCATTTGCATTCTACAACAGCATATAAATTGTAAGTAATATAATTCAATCTTCTGATCTAATATTCCTTAACATGGTATCAGAGCAAGGTTATTAGAGAAGATATAATTTTTTATTTTTTGATATTTCATATAAACATAATAAAAAATTTATATTTGTGTTTATTATAATATCAAGAAGAAATGGCTCACGGTATGAGAATGGAAGATAGACTTGAGGGTGCATCCAACTTTATATCTTGGAAAACTAGAATTACTTCTCTTCTTCTAGAACTCGAATTGGAGGACTTTATAGAGAAAGAACCAAAAATACCTGAAGATGAAGTAGAAAAATCCACTTGGAAAAAGCGAAATAACAAAGCCAGGAAGTTAATTACTGACTCTGTCAAAGACTCTATACTTCCTAGCATTTCAAGATTAACTACTGCCTTTGAAATATTCAAAACCATTCAAGATACATTTGGAATCAATAATGCTAGTAGATTATTGACTTTGAAACAACAACTTATGAATATGTAAATGAACAAAGGGGAAACAATCACCTCTCACTTTTTGAGAATTTCAGAATTAAGGGATCAACTGCTTACCATTGGAAATAATATGGATGATTTGGAACTATCCTTAATTACTCTAAGAGGATTACCTATCTCCTGGGAATCATTCATTCAGTGCATTAGTGCAAGACCTCCATTACCAAAATTTGAACAACTAAAAAATGATTGCACTCAAGAAGAATCGAGATTAATCTCAAGAGGAATAGGACCCAACAAAGAAAGTGAAGTTCTGGCACTCCACACGTCTAACAAAAAGCAATAATTTTCCAAAAGGAGTACTAAAACCTTAAATAAAAATGACCTTTCAAAAGTACAATGCTACAAGTGTGAGAAATACAGACATATTCACAAATATTGTCCAGAAAGGAAGAAAATTCAAGCAGCACTAGCTGAAGTCAAAGAAATGGAAAATCCACTCTTCTTCCTAGCCTTGTCTAGTGAACTGAACTCAAATAAAAGTACGTGGATAATTGATAGTGGAGCCTCCAGACATATCACTGTATTCAGGGATCAATTTGAAACCTTCAAAGGAAACTCCTCGGAAGAAGTTACAATTAGTGACAACTCTACTTATCCTGTGAAAGGAATTGAGACCCGTTCAATCAAGATAAGAGGAGTAACCTTACAGTTAAAAGAAGTACTATATGTACTTGGAATAAAAAGAAATTTAATCTCCATATTAGGACTAGATGATCAAGGATATAGAGTCACATTCAATGAAGATAAAGTTCTTCTCTGGACTAAAAATTCAAATATCAACAATGCCATTACTATAGGATCTAGGGAAGGTAGTCTATATAAATTATGTGGTGAACAAAAAATTGCCTTAAGCCATGAAGTTCAATACAATAATGAGATATGACACAAAAGGTTAGGCCATATTAGATATAGTGTTCTTCCAACCCTAAAAAGAATCACCTCAGGGATACCTCATCTTAAATCTGAACACTCAAGTATATGCAAAGGTTGTGCCTTAGGAAAAAATACAAAAGGGTCCTTCCCAACAAGTGAACACAAATCTAAAAATGAATAAGAACTTATTCACACAGATCTATTTGGTCCTATGTCAACACACTCCCTGTCACGTGCCTTATACTATGTAATCTTTGTTGATGATTAGTCTAGAAGAACCTGGATATACTTCCTAAAACTAAAAGAATCCAATGAAGTTCTATTTAAGTTCAAAGAATACAAAGCACTGGTTGAAAATCAAACTGGCAAGAAAATAAAAACCCTAAGGTTTGACAATGGAGGTGAATATACTTCTGATAGTTTTAAAGAATTCGGCAAATCTGTTGGGATTAAGAGGAAGTATATTGTACCATATAATCCTCAACAGAACGGAGTAGCAGAAAGAAAGAATAGAACCATTATCGAAGTAGCAAAAGCCATGATGTATGACCAAAACATTCACATCTCCTTCTGGGCTGAAGTTGCAAACACAATAGTATACATACAAAATAGGTGTCCTCATGTTATCGTAGAAAATACTACACCAGAAGAAGTATTTACAGGGAACAAACCAGACTTAAGCCATCTAAGAGTGTTTGGTTGTCCTGTTTACATTCATGTTCCAAAAGAAAAGAGAACTAAATTAGAACCCTCTGGGAAGAAAGGTATATTCATAGGATATAGTGAAGATACTAAAGGATATCGAATCTACATCCCTGGCCAAAGATCAGTAGAAATCAGCAGAGATGTAAAGTTTGAAGAAAACTTCATATCCACAGGTACTGAGGATGATTCCATAACAGATCTAGATAGAGATCTTACAACTAAGAATGAGAGGGAGAATACAACAATAGATCCAGAACCTACATCTTCAAATGTTGAGCCTACCTCTTCAAATATTGAACCCACATGTTCAAATATTGAGAATAATGGAATATCAAATAACACCAAGAGACCTTTATGGGCAAGAAAGATGTTTGAAGAAAATAATGTGGAGACAGATCAAATGTTCAGAGAAAACAAAAGAATAAGAACGCAAAAATGTTATACTGCCCTTCTAACTGAGCTTGTAGAATCCGAACCTGACAGTGTTGAAAAAGCATTAACAAAACAAGCTTGGAGAGAAGCCATGATTGAAGAGTATCAGTCCATTATGAAAAATGATGTTTGGGACTTTGTGCCCAGACCCAAAGACAAATCAGTTGTCTCTTCAAAATGGTTATTCAAAATCAAATATGCTCCAGATGGAAGCATTGAAAAACACAAAGCCCAGTTTGTTGCCAAAGGATTCTCACAAAAGGCTAGGATTGACTATGAAGAAACCTTTGCTCTTGTAGCTCGATACACCTTTGTAAGAACCATTCTTGCAATCACAGCATCTAAAGGATGGAAAGTACACCAAATGGATGTCAAGACAGCCTTTCTGAATGGAAAAATTGAGGAAGAAGTATACATAGAGCAACCAGAAGGATTTGTCACACATGATAAAGATCACCATGTATGTAAGTTAAGAAATCTCTTTATGGCCTTAAACAAGCCCCCAGAGCATGGTACGAAAGGATAGACAACTATCTCACCAAATTGGGGTACTCCAAGAACATAGCAGACCCTAACATCTACTTCAAAGTAGTAAATGGTGATATGATAATTGTAGTACTTTATGTTGATGACTTGCTTATAACAGGAGAAGATAATCTGACTGGAAAATGTAAACAAGACCTAGTAGCTGAGTTTGATATGAAGGATATGGGCCTACTACAATATTTTTTTGGGTCTAGAAATTTGGCAAAAGGAAGATCACATTTTCTTAAATCAGGAAAAGTATACCTCTGACCTCCTAATCAGATTCGGAATGATGGATTGCAAACCATTAGCTACTCCAATGGAAACAAATGTACACAAGCTAAAAAGTGAGGTAGAAGATTTTGAACCTGTAGATCCCACACTATACAAACAAATCACTTGATCTCTCATGTATCTAGTAAACACACGTCTTGGCATTTGTTATGCTACAAATGTACTAAGTCACTTCATCTGTGAACCTAAGCAAATACACTTGATGGCCGCTAAGCACATTCTGAGATATTTACAAGGAACCATTGGACTTGGTTTGAAATATGAAAAGGTTGAGATCCAACTTCGGGGTTATTCTGATTCAGATTGGGCAGGTAGTTCCATAGATCGCAAGAGCACCACAGGATGTTGTTTCAGTTTAGGATCAGTAATGATATCTTGGCTCAGTAGAAAACAATCGGTTGTTGCTCAGAGTTCCACTGAAGTAGAATATATGGCTGCCTCTATGGAAGCTAGAGAAGTAGTCTAGTTAAGGAAGCTATTGTTTGATCTCTTTGGAAAACCTCTGATACCTGCCATTATTCATTGTGATAATCAAAGCTGCATCAAACTCTCAGTAAATCCAGTCTTCCATAATCGATCAAAACACATAAAGATTCCTTACCACTACATAAGATACGTGGTTGATAGGAACATCATTAAACTTGTTTATATCAGCATTGAGGAACAAAATGCTGACATCTTTACCAAACCTCTTGCAAAACTGAAGATAGATTATTTCAGGAGAAAAATTGGTATGACTAGACTTTAAACTTGTTGGGATAAAATTCCTACTTTTGTACTTTGTATTCATGACTATATAAATAAAGTTATTTTGAAATATTTCATTTGTGTTCAAGAAGATGATGATCTTCTATATAAATAATTGGGGTTACTATTACAAGGTGACGATCTTGACAATAGATAACCAAACTTCAAGATTGACACCCTAACGGGTTGTCCTGGATTGTGCCGGATATCTTGATGCTGGAATGTTATTATTGTATGGTGTAATAACTTATATATGATGATTGACCCCGTAATGGGTAGTCCTGGATTGTGCTGGATATCATGATATTGAAATGTCTAAGTATATATCATGACTAAGACTTCTTTATGTTGTCCCGAATTGTGTCGGTAATCATGACATACTATGACCTTCTACAATACATCTTAAACCCTCTCTTACTAAGAGGGAGTGTTGAAATATAGCTTCGTTCGTGTTTAAGTATGCCAAATAATCATAAGTATATTCATACATACATATATATATATATACATTAGTATTGTTATTATTGGCATATTGTAGAAACCGATCGAATGCATTATCAAATGCATAAACACTGTTACAATGTATATTATTGCAGACACGATACTATCGTGTACTGTAATGTAACTACAGTCACATGATAGTTATCGTGTGACTGTAATCACATTACAGTGCACGATACCATCGTGGACTGTATTGGTATTACAGCTACGATGGTTATCGTGTATCTGTAATATCATATAGTACACAATGATTATCGTGCACCATGCCTTGGTTAAGAAATGACACAAAGTCATATATATTAAACATGCCATTCTGCGGTTAGTTTGGTTGATTATAATTAAATTAACGTAGGGTGATGACCCTACATGGCGACCGCCATGTATGGTCATGACTTTACGTATTAATATATATATTAAAAGATATTGTGGAATCAGTCAATCACAAAGGCAATTGCTTTCTACAACAGCATATAAATTGTAAGTAATATAATTCAATCTTCTGATCTAATATTCCTTAACATACATGGCTGCTAACATTGGCATAACATCAAATATTTTCAGTAAAAGATGTGCTAGCAAGTCTACATGCGTGTATCTTTGAAATTTTGTGGACATAGAATCTTAGCCTAGAAATGCAAAATAGGTATTCATTCGCCATTTCCAAACTTATTTTACTGGGGACAACCATCTAGGCTCAGCTTCAGTCCTCTAGGAGAGCTGAACAATATAAATTGATTGTTTCCTTTTGATTGTTTGATTGATATGATTAGTTATAACTGAATTGAAGATGCCAGAACTAGCTAAAATGATGCAAAATTGAATAGATTCGGCATAAATAGACAAAATCATATCAGAAAGCTAATACAGAAGTATAGATCTGGAAATGAGATATGAAAAGGAACCTATCATTGAAATCGTTAGTCTGAAAATGCCAGTCAAGTGTGCTAGGCGCTCTAGACTTGGAGGTGCTTCCATCAGCTAACACTTCATTGTCTTGCGGATTAGGAAGCTCTGTAGATTATTCTCTCCAAAATTTAGCCAAAAAATGTTGGTTGGGTGCTAATCAACAGATCATGAGTTTTTTGCTATTCAAAATTTGAAATTGTATGTCTTAGTCTGCTTAGTGCAATTCCACAACTTCCGACAGTCGTATTTGTAACCTACACATGGTAAAGAGGGAAAAATGTTTGTGTTATATAGATGTTTGCCTAAGTCAAACCTTGGGTAGGAATTAATCTTCACTATAGCAATGATTGATGAAAGAGAGCTTACCACTGGTAGGATAGATGCTGAAAATCTTAAAGGAAATGTTGGAATTGGTAAATGATACCTTTGCTATGAACTTCTTGGTCGGGTGCTAATCAACAGATCATGAGTTTTTTGCTATTCAAAATTTGAAATTGTATGTCTTAGTCCGCTTAATGCAATTCCACAACTTTCGACAGTCGTATTTGTAACCTACACATAGTAAAGAGGGAAAAATGTTTGTGTTATATAGGGGTTGCCCAAGTCAAACCTTGGGTAGGAATTAATCTTCACTATAGCAATGATTGATGAAAGAGAGCTTACGGCTGGTAGGATAGATGCTGAAAATCTTGAAGGAAATGTTGGAATTGGTAAATGATACCTTTGCTATGAACTTCTTGTTAGATAAATCTGCCATTGATGTCAACGAGTATGACAGGAAGATGCAGACAGTAAAATGCAGACAGAAATTATCTATTTGAAGATTGTTCGGATATGCATCTTACATAGGTTAAGTTGCAGGTTTCATCCACTATTTCAGATTGGGCTTTCTTGCATTGAAGATCTTGTTCCCATTTGATTCTGAAGATTTCTTTTGTTCTATGTTGCATATGGCTGCTCATCTTGTTTTTGGTTTACTGATCAAGCGTAATATCCAGATCTGCATACTTTGCATTGAGTTATTTCTTTGGTGGTTCAATCTGCATAATGAATATCAGCATATATCGGGTTGCATATTATTTTCTTATCCCATAAGAAGACTGCATGGCATAGGGTTAACACATGTTGATCTGCATATATTAATTGTCTTGGTTGGTTTAGATAACAGTTATTCAAATATACAGTTACGATTGCTGCTAACTGACTTCAACATTCTCTGCAAACCTTATTGTATATGTCTGCTGTTTTGGTTTATTATCTTTCAGCGATGAAGTCCTGCTGATAACTGTTTTGAAGTTGGAACTGCTTTAGCCAACCTTCAGATGTAACAAAAAGCAGTTACAACCATATCTTAACTGCTTCAAACTGACTTGCCACCCAATGGAGACAAGGAGACATTATTTAAAGATGCAAAGCATCGATGGAGAGGAGTGTGTGTGTAATAAGTATGTAAATGGTGTATCATTGAAAAAGAGAATGTTAAATGAGTAGTGTGAGTGTGTTTCATCAATGAGAAGTGCAGAAGCCTGATGAAGTGTGAAGGTATTGTTGTTAAGAAGAATGATATGGTTAGTATATTTTGACTAAGGCAGTGAGAGGAGTGTTTTGTTGATAAGAAGAGTAGACGCTTGATGAAAGTTATATGAAAGCATGTTGTTGTGAATGCACAACTGGTAATGAACTTCACTGTGATTCAGAGCAGATATAACAGTCAAAAGTATTCAATATTCAGGTTGCAGAAGTTTATTTGCAAAAGAACACAGCTGCATAGAATATCTGAAGATAGCCTACATTCAAGTTATAATAGTTTGTTTACATATGTCTAATGTTGTGAAGTGTAGAACTTCTGAAATTGAAGTCACTTATTGTCTAAAATTGTGACATTCTTATAGTTGGTGCTTTAAGGATGCTGGGTTGATGCCTACGTTGTTAAGTGTAGAGTTTGTAAGAGTTGGTGCTCTAATTAGGAATTTGTTGTTTCCTCGGGGTTGGCGCCCTAAAATTTTGTAAACATTTTTATTTGTGAGGTTGGATTAGGGTAGTAGATCATTGCAACATTCTTCACCGTGGGTTTTTCCATTCTGACTTTCCACGTATTTCCCAAGTGACCCATTTTGGCCCTTGGCCCTCCAGACTAGGCAAATTTCGAACTAGTCCTTGGTCATGGTCCCAGTTCGCTTGTGGGTTCGACTAGGGTTCGAACCCAGGTAGGCTGGTTCATCCAGGCCAAACTTGTTGGCATTAAATGATGATAACTGGTAAGCCTGTCATCGGTACTAGTGTTGTCATTGATTGGTAAAAGGAGTATAGAGACTTGTCATCTCTATAAAGTCTACAAAACCAAACAGATCTATATGAAAGAAGGATGGTTTGGCTGATGATGTCAATATACAAGACAGTTGTGACTAAATGCAAATACCACTGGCCACTATACAAAGCCTTAAGCCACCGGGCTATGTACACAGTAAAGGAAAAGAGGATTCCAGCATCAGCTGAGGACCGTGCTACAACCGGTATAGACAAGTACAGATAAAGCAATAGCTAACCGGTGTCAACAATACAACCAAGGATAGTGCAACCGGTAAGCCAAGCAAGGGACAACAAACCGAGGACGGTGTGACCGGTAAGCCAAGAAAGGGACGGGAACAGGGACTCTTACCTGTTCACAACATGAAGAACTGAACTCAACTAGAACCGGTATATTAATGATTCCGGTCATGAACCGAGGAAGTCATAGTTAGAATAATTGTTCCAACTAACTCTTTGACTGAGATTTTCTGCTCTAAACCCGAAAGTCTTTGAGTTAAACTGGCGATCTGTTTGAAGCAAGTCTGGAGGCTTTAAAGCCGAGATCAGTGGCTTTAAAACTAGCGATCGGATTGAGGCAAGTCTAGAGGATTTAAAGCCGTGATCAATGGCTTTAAAACAAATCGTTATCTCCTATGAAGGAAAGTTGCTTGACACGCAACTACTGCTTTCTTCATTAGGTAGATAAAGCAAGGGCATGCATCGGATGTTCCTTAGTAAATTGGTACTCCACTGAGCAATGAATCCGATGAAGATCTAAAGTTAGGTCGTGCTTAATGAGCACAATTAGGGCCAGGACCCTATATATTCCTCTGTCCAAGGCAAATAGAAGTTGCCTTCATTCTGCCGAGTAAAAGAGTGAACCTGTATGCTAAAGAAGCCAGGGGTGAAAAGAAGAAAGAAAAAGTGAGAAAGAAGATTGTGTAGAATAACGCAACAGTAGAGGAGAAGACACCTGTAGTGGCTGGTTATGCTTCTCTGTTGAGCACAAACAGAGATCTTATCAGGCTATGCTTAGCCATCTGTAAAAGGTCAAACCTGCTATTGTTCTCTAGCAATTACAATAGTTAAATCCTAGTATTTGGGTGGACTCTAATAGGTCCCTTGTATCAAATCCCTTAACCCAGTGGCATCTTGTAAGGTGTTCAAAGTCCTTTAACTAGGCAGATACTAATCGGCCTTATTGTAACAAATCCCTTGACTGGGTTGCATCTAACAAGTGCGTTTTTATCCTTTAACCAGGAAGGCTCCTACAGGGTGTACTCTAGAAGAGTACAAAATTTGTGAGGTCTCCTCACACCGTGGTTTTTACCCTAACCGGGTTTCCACGTGATAAATCTGGTGTCACTGTGTGATTGTTTAGTCACTGATTTATTTGCTCAAATCTACCTTCCTTTCTACTATAAATTTACTTCACCAGTTTTAAAGTGAATAAATTTTAGAGGTGTTGATTCATCCCTCCCCTCTCAGCACCGATTGGGACTGTCATTTGGTATCAGAGCTCTAGGTCTGTTTTCTTTGCTGCTTGACCGCACAAAGAAAAAGTCAAGATGATGAGAAAAGGACCAAAGTTTTCAAAAGAAAACTTTACCCTCTGGTGTAGTAGGATGAAACTGTACATGAAGACCAACGGCGATCAATACTGGAACCATGTCACAACTGACTACACTGAACCCACTGGCATGCTGACACCCGATCAACAGAAGATCAAAGCCGAGCACACAGTTGCTCAGGACATGATAGCCAACACACTACCTGATCATGTGTATGCCGAGATAGAACATCTTGATTCTGCCTTCAAGATGTGGGGCAAGTTGCAAATGGTCTATGGAGGGGATCCAAATGTTCAAAGAGCCAAGGTTGAAAGCCTTAGAGGAAAGTATGATGACATGAGGATGAATGAAGGAGAAGACATCGAGCAATATAGCAACCGGTAAGACTCCTTACGAACTATGGTTTAAGCATACTCCCAGTGTAGGCTACTTCAAGATCTTTGATAGTAAATGTTACATTAAAAGAGATATGTACTCTGGGAAGCTTGATCCTAAGAGTGATGAAGGAACATTTTTGGGTTACTCTACCAAAAGTAAGGCCTATTTGTGTCTGAACAAAAGAACAGGCAAGATAATTGAAAGCATCAATGTAAAAGTTGATGAATCTTCAGAACCAAATAAGAAGACCGGTCATGATGATCATGACAGTGTTGAAGGCCTAAATGAAGGAAATGTCTTTGAGTTCAATGAAGCAATGACTGAAGATGAAGGAGAAATACACATGTACAGACATCTAGATCGGGAGATTGTACCTGAACCCAACAGGCTAACGCAAGATGGTGAACAAGTTGATGCCTAGAACCATGATGAAGATAATGCTCAACCGGAAGAACCAGACCGAGAACAGAGACCGGTTCTTCCAAGGTATGTCACATATCATTCCATTGACAATATAATTGGTGACAAACATGCAAATATCTTAACCAGGAAAAAGGCTAGAGAGAATATCTACTTACTTTCCTGTGTAGAGCCCAAATCCACCAGGGAAGCTCTAGAAGATGACAATTGGGTCAAGGCCACAGAGGAAGAAATTGAGCAGATTGAATAGAACGATACATGGGAACTTGTGCCGAGACCTAAGGACAAAAATGTCATAGGAACCAAGTGGGTCTACAGGAACAAGTTGAATGAGGATGGAAAAGTCATAAAAAATAAGGCAAGATTGGTCTGCAAAGGATACGCCCAGGAAACTGGACTGGACTATGGAGAAACCTTTGCACCAGTAGCAAGATTGGAAGGAGTGAGAATTCTACTCGCCTGTGCTGCTCACAAAGGATTCAAAGTATACCAGATGGATGTTAAGTCCGCATTCCTAAATGGAATATTGGAGGAAGAAGTCTACATTGAACAACCGGAAGGCTTCACATCTGCACACAAGGATGGAATGGTTTGTAAACTGAAGAAAGCTCTGTATGGGCTTAAGCAAGCTCCAAGGGCTTGATATGAAAGGTTGCATTCATATCTTCTGACCATAGGATTCACAAGAATCTGGGACAACAACAATATGTATCTCAAGACTGGAAAAGATGGAAATCTAATTGCTGAGATCTTCGTGGATGATATTGTCTTTGGAGGAGATGACAGGATGAGCAAAGCCTTCGTTGAAGAGATGAACAAAGAATTTGAGATGTCTATGATAGGCGCAATAAAATTCTTCATTGGACTACAAGTCCATCAGCTGAAAGAAGGAATTTTTATTTCTCAGTCCAAATATATCAAATAAATTCTTAAGACCTTTGGACTTGATGATTCTAAACCGGTTGAGACCCCAATGATAACTAACCTCAAGTTATCAAAGGAGGATGATGCTAAAGAAGTAAATGAAACAATGTATCGGTCCATGATAGGTAAACTACAATATGTTGTTCACAGTAGACCGGACATTGCACATTCAGTTGGCATAGTGTGAAGATTCTCTGTAAATCCCAAAGAGACATATCTAATAGCAGTAAAGAGAATATTCAGATATCTAAGGGGAACTGAGGATTATGGATTATGGTTTCCTCACAAGGGAGGATTCGAAGTAAAAGTATATACCTTTGCAGATTGGGCTTGAAACATTGATGACAGAACGAGCACAAGTGGTGGTGCATTCTTTCTCGGTGGAAGAATTGTTTCTTGGACCAGCAAGAAATAAAATTGTATATCCCAATCTACTGCAGAGGCCGAATATGTTGTTGCAGCAATCAATTGCACACAGGTAATCTAGATAAAACAACTGGTGGAAGGAATTAAAGAACAGATACTTGAACCGATAGCTATCTACTGTGATAGCACTAGTGCAATTAACATATCCAAGAACCCTGTTATGCACTCCAAGACAAAGCACATTGCTATCAAGTATCATTACTTGAGAGAGCTGGTACAAGACAAGGAGGTGAGACTAGAGTATGTCCCCACCAAGGAACAAATTGTTGATATCTTCACAAAGTCATTACCAAAGTGTACTTTTGAGTATCTCAGAGGTAAACTAGGGGTGATACCCCTTCATGATCTTCAGTAAACCTGAAAAGGTGGACATCAATTCATTGTGCTTCAATAGAGGGTTAAACCTCATCTTTTCTGAACTAATGAAAAGGGAATGCTGCTCATAGGGGGAGCAGATTAGACAAAGGTAGTCTCTCTGACTAGCCTTTGGCATCATTGTCAGAAAGGGGGAGAATTTGGGAATAATTGAAGGTGATTGCCCATCAGTTTTGCCATCAATGCCAAAGAGGGAGATTGTTGGCATTAAATGATGATAACCGGTAAGCCTGTCACCGGTACTAGTGTTGTCATTGATTGGCAAAAAGAGTATAGAGACTTGTCATCTTTATAAAGTCTACACAACCAAACAAATCTATATGAAAGAAGGATGGTTTGGCTGATGATGTCAATGTACAAGATAGTTGTGACTAAATGCAAATACCACCAGTCACTATACAAAGCCTTAGCCATCGGGCTATGTACATAGTAAAGGAAAAGAGGATTCCAGCATCAGTTGAGGACTGTGCTACAACCGGTATAGACAAGTATAGATAAAGCAATAGCTAACCGGTGTCAACAATACAACCGAGGATAGTGCAACCAGTAAGCCAAGCAGGGGACAGCAAACCGATGATAGTGCGACCGGTAAGCCAAGAAAGGGACGGGAATAGGGACTCTTACCTGTTCACAACATGAAGAACTGAACTCAACTAGAACCGGTATATTAATGATTCCGGTCATGAACCGAGGAAGTCATAGTCAGACTAACTGTTCCAACTAACTTTTTGACTGAGATTTTCTGCTCTAAACACAGAAGTCTTTGAGTTAAACTGGCGATCTGTTTGAAGCAAGTCTGGAGGCTTTAAAGCCAAGATCAGTGACTTTAAAACTGGCGATCGGATTGAGGCAAGTTTGGAGGATTTAAAGCCGAGATCAGTGGCTTTAAAACAAAGCGTTATCTCCTATGAAGGAAAGTTGCTTGACACGCAACTACTACTTTCTTCATTAGGTAGATAAAGCAAGGGCATGCATCGGATGTTTCGTCAGTAAATTGGTACTCCACTGAGCAATGAATTCGATGAAGATTTAAAGTTAGGTCGTGCTTAATGAGCACAATTAGGGCCAGGACCCTAAATATTCTTCTGTCCAAGGCAAATAGAAGTTGCCTTCATTCTGCCGAGTAAAAGAGTGAACCTGTATGCTAAAGATGCCAGGGGTGAAAAGAAGAAAGAAAAATTGAGAAAAAAGATTGTGCAGAATAGCACAACAGTAGAGGAGAAGACACCTGTAGTGGTCGGTGATGCTTCTCAGTTGAGCACAAACAGAGATCTTATCAGGCTATGCTTAGCCATCTGTAAAAGGTCAAACCTGTTATTGTTCTCTAGCAATTACAATAGTTAAATCCCAGTATTTGGGTGGACTCTAACAGGTCCCTTATATTGAATCCCTTAACCGGGTGGCATCTTGTAAGGTGTTCAAAGTCCTTTAACTAGGCAGGCACTAACCGGCCTTATTGTAACAAATCCTTTGACCGGATCGCATCTAACAAGTGCATTTTTATCCTTTAACCAGGAAGGCTCCTACAGGGCGTACTCCAAACGAGTACAAAATTTGTGAGGTCTCCTCACACCGTGGTTTTTACCCTAACCAGGTTTCCATTTGATAAATCTGGTGTCACTGTGTGATTGTTTACTTACTGATTTATTTTCTTAAATCTTCGTTCCTTTCTACTGCAAGTTTACTTCACCGGTTTTAAAGTGAAAAAGTTTTAGAGGTGCTGATTCACCCCTCCCCTCTTAGCACTAGTTGGGACTACAGAACCTAGGTCGAACCAAGGCAGGCCCAGGCAGACCAAGTGCGAACCAGGTACAGTGCCATTGTGAAACATTCTATAATTTAGTGCAGAAAACAATTATTACAAAATTTGAATAAGATTTTTAACATTACAAAACAAAATTTGCTGTAGTTTAGATATTTATTACTTCAAATTAAGCTACCCCTCTAGATTTCTTCGAGTGAAATTTATATCCAATTGCTGATAATGACCCCTGGTTTTATATTCAATTGCTCAGACAGGGGTCATTACCAGCAATTGGATATAATTGATGTTAATTACAAACAAACAATTCTATTACAAACAAACAGGCTCTTTGTACAGTGAAAAAGTAATAAGTATTTGAGGACTTGGAAAGTGAGAATGTTATTGATGCAGCTGATCCCATTGGCATTGGTACTTATTGTGAATCAACTAATGCCTTTGAAGAAGAAGAAGAAGATGAATATTTAGATAATCCATTAGATGATTGAAACTTGTATAAAGTTCCAATTGTTGAAAGTCGAAATAATGGTACTTTAACTCAATATTATGTGAAGAACCCTTGCTAGCTCTTTATTTTGCAATAATAATTTGAAGAGAAATTTGACAATTTTGAATTCTGGTGCTTCTAGAAATTAATTTTTCCACCAAACTTTGAATTCCAACTTAGAATATAGTATTCAAAAATTTATTGAATCGAATTTCCATATCAAAATTAAATCTACACTTTCATATTATTTTCATTACATAAATCGAATTACAATTATTAAACACCTGTTTAGACACTAGCTACAAAACTAACTCCCAGCTAAGACCCTCACAGAAATCCTTCTCTAGCCACGGTTACTGCTGTATACTGCCGTGAGTAACCAGTCACGAAAAACAGGCGTGAGTCACACAAAGAATGGCCACAATTCACAGACGGCTTGCTTCCAAGTGCACACAGCCAACATACAGTCCGTACGGCTCTGCAGAATTACCTACGGCCCAGGAATATTGACGACTCCCTGTAGAAGTCCATCATTGGCATTCTAACACTGTTCACTGGCATACAGATCCAGCTCACGGTGCTTTCCTTAGGAGAATGAACGTTCTCCAAAGCTTTCAACTAAACCCTTGTTCACCCCATTATTTCGGACAGCACCCAAACTCTCAATTTTCGATAATCATAACCTGAATGATGTCTAACGCAAGTCCAAGGCATTTTATAATAACAACAATCTTCTTCTACACACCATTCCTGAGCTTCAAGGACACACTTTTCACTTAAGTGCCTTGGATCGTCAAGCTCACACTTCCAAATTAAAACACTAAAGTGTCATAATAATAAATTAAGCCAAACTTAATTATATAAGTATGAAGATGGAGACAAATTAAGAACAACACTGAAGAAGATGGAAGATCAATCCAGAGCCCAACTGCCATACCCGAAATGGAAACCGGGTGTCTTCTGACTACCAAAAATAGTAAGTGTGCCACAAACACAAACACAGGCTCTTGCTAATTTGGGGACATTACATATTATTATTTTAGGATTTTGATGATGATATGATGCTATGGTTATAAGTTTATAGTATTTTTGTTGTTTTTATTATATTACGTGGCATTCTAATCTTTTTTCATGCTTCTAGACTGCATATATATATATATATATATATATATATATATATATATAATTTTTACATGTTTTTGTACTGACAAACACAAACCCCATTTCAAAATTTTGCTGTACCGACAAACTGGTTCTTCGAACCTGAACTTGAACTTGAACCTGAACCCGAATTGGTAACTTAGTTGTCCTTTGGTTTCATTGTGAGATTACATTCTTTCCGAATTTCAGTTTAATGTTTTTAAGTCCAAAATGTTTAATTGGTTGAAGATTTGAATACATCTTTTACCTATTCACGCTCCCCTCTGTCAATACAAGAAATGTGTTATACAATTGGTATTAGACCTTGGTATTTGAAATGTTGAACAAATGATAGCTTTGGTCAGATGCTGGATTGATAACCGATTCTATGATATATATACACACATATTTAGTTCTTCATAATTATATCACCATTTGATTTAATTGATGATCATTCTTGCACCCGATCAAAACATCACAAGTGCCAAGTATAATATCGATCTGCATTTAGAGATTATTGCTTGAAGATTATTGTTATTTCATGTTCCATACATAATCCGATCGAGCATTGATTATCGGTGATCCAGATTGGGTATTTGTTTGTACAATATTACATCAGATCGTACTTGATAAACAATGGTGTTTGTTAAGTCATGCATAAACCCCGATTAGTGATTGGGTATCTAAACTGAAATAAAAGGCAAATTCGAATAGGCATTCCATGAACGGACATGCCTCCACTTTGTGGAGAGATGTCCGCTCATGGAACATGCCTCTTCCTTTAGTACGTATTGCAGATCCGATCTCCAAAGAGGGATACAAAAATCAATTAGTGTTTTGCCTCTTGGAAATCAAGCACCATAAAATTAGGTTCAGACTTGAGAAATAATAATCAGTATTTTTTTGATTTAGCATCACTTCTACATTTGACAAGAGCAAGAATATTCATATTCTGATTACAACTTGCAGTTAAGGTACAAAGATTTGTAAGAATTATATTCTGATAATTTTAAAACACACAAATAGTTCAAATCTGAAAATAAATTTAATCTCATTAACATGGTATCAGAGAATTGCTAGGGAAGATCCGATTAGATTCGAGAGTTCAGATTCCTCAAATATTTTTCTCTCTTGAAATTGCAATCGCATTCCACTCTTCATAATGGGGAGTGTTAACAGCGTATGGAGATCGATAGTCAAGCAATGAAACATCACTGGTATACAAGGGTCTGCAGGAGACTCATGGGCACTTATTATATTAATTAAGACAGCGATTATGGATGGCAGTGATTATGATAATATCAGCAAATGGTGTGATACTACCCGGGCCCGATGAATATTCTAGTGATCCTGTGTGAGGGATTAAGGATTGTCGACAAAATAACAGAGCTTTTCGTGCAAGTGTTTCTAACAGTGAAGTGTTTGAACAAGCCACAGCAATGATACACTCAGATATTGTTTGTAGAGACAGGAATCGTATGATTGGTCTGAGTTAAACTGATAATAAAATCCATTACTACCATTGGGCACGATTAATAGAGAAGTTAGTGGTCAGCGGTCAATGGCATTATGGACTATGACAATCTCGACCTCTGTCCATGTCAGCAGCTCCTTATGACAAATAATAACGATGATTTATGTACATGGTAGCAGGCTGTCCAAACAATTAAAGCAATCTGAAGTAATAAGGGATCTGCAAAATTCAGCGCTTAGTCTTTTAGATGATGAGTAGTTTATTATGCAGTGATTGACGGCAAATAAACAGTCTGATTGTTATGAAAGGACAGTGGCTTGAGAATTAATCAAATGATGGGAGCAATCTGTTTTAGATGTATGGTCAGTTAGCTCTCAAAAACGATGAACATAATTTATTTCTTAAAACAGTAACTTCATAGACAAAGCACTGTTGACTTTCTTGAAGACAAGTTTGAATATTATTAAGTCAGCAATTAAGAATAGCGGACTTGGATTTGTCAGCAAGGGGTGCCACTTCACCAATTCGTGATTAATTGTGCTTAATTAAATAGAAGAGATTGAGAGGAGAATGAACAAATTATAGAAAAGGATATGAAAAGGTATGATAATCAAAAGATGCGATTTGTGTTCTCCAATAAGTGTGATCTCTTGTGAAAAGGCACGGCATTGATATGAAAACATTATGAATTCATTCGTTCAAGAGCGACAGTGCGGTGATATGTAAATAAAAGGGATTGAGTGAAGTTTAAGAAAAGGGTGTGTACATTTATATCAAGAAAATTTGGTATACACACAACTATAAAGGGATAAAAGTGGTGGCATGAGTCACGACCGAGGGGGAGGCGGTGTTGGCGCAGGCTCTGCCCTTCTTGTTGGGGCATGTCATCTATTGGCAGTGGGATGATTGTCTTTAAATTGGGGCCTGAGTTGAGACATCTAGTTTTTTCCACAAATTAAGTTGCACTTCTAAATTTCTTTTAGAACATTTATAGAAATTAATGAATTACAAAAATGAATTTTCAATGATACTTCTCAGATTTTTAACCTCTTGATAAATAACTACAACCATTAATCCACCACTGAATTTGCTTACAGAGATAATAGAATTGAACAACTATCAAATTAAAACTAATTACATTCATTTGTAAATCTGGCACCTTAATTAAGGAACAGCTGCAATAAAGAATTCTGGAACAGAATTCTCATTTACTATCATCAATCTGAAACCTTGCGTATGCTGAAAATCTTCCATGGCACCAAGGAGACACCAAACTGCTGGCTGTATAACCGATATATGCAGGCGTCTAAAATTGAAAGACGTCTCCAAAAGTGACTCATGCAAGGGTTGGCTGTGTATGACCAGCTTGGTATCGTACGGCTGTAGCTGGGTGCCGTACGGCTTCTAACAGGCACAAAAGGCAATCTTAAATCCCTGTCTGAATAATGCGGCACAATTCATTGGCATTCAGACCAACTCAAAGTGCAAATTCTTGAGAATTTCTCGTTTCTCAATGAATCTCAGTTCATACCCTTATTTCTCCAATTTCGAACTTCTCTTCCAGACCACTTTCAACTTCACAAATTTTATGAAATGACATAAGGTAATGAATTCGATTTCACCAAGGCATATATAAAGGCTTTTAATGAAATCTTCTTCAAGACACTTTTCATTAAAGAGCCTTCACCATCACAACATTAAAGTCCAAAAGTTATTAAATTAAAATAACTTAATTTAATAACTTTTATTATAAATGTGATGCAACTGAGTCTTACTGACAAAATCCTTCGAACTTTTGACAACAGTACCTGAGCTCATACTGCCCTGCCAGAAATAGCCAACTGCCCAAAATAGACTTACTAAAAATAGTAAGTCCCTCAAACTGGAGATCCCTAATAAATGATCCTGCAACACCTGATGACACTATGCAGGCGTCCCTGCTAAATGAAGCTATGCCCAAAATACCACTTACTATAAATAGTAAGTTATCCAATCTGTCCCAAACGAAGTGCAAACTTGACAACCAGAACCTCCAGAATGGAATCCAACTATTGGCACTGCTAACTGACCCCTTCTGATCACCTAATTAGCTTGCGAGGATCGCCAAACAAAGCTAATCTCAAAGAATGAAAAACGGGGACATTACAGAGTTTGACAAACCATTAGAGGCAACCTTGGACGAGGAGGTCAGGAGGTTGATGCAAGAACTTGCTTTAGAGGGAGAAGCTAGAGGTTTTGCTTCGGTTGATTTCCAAGGATCTTGGTCATATTGGTTCAGAGGTAGTAGACCACGTTGAGATGGTTTCCCTAGTGATAAGGAAACTGTAGCTATTAGAGGGCTATGATTCATGGGATGAAGTCCCATGTATGTAGGCTAGAAGGCCTTTATGCAGACACCTAGGTCGTGATATTCTTGGATAGATGGATCTTGGTGAGCTTGGGATTCACCAAGAGTGATGCAGACTCCAATCTTGTTTTTCATGATGGGTCAAAGCATGTGGAGATCAAATATCACTATATTAGATATATGGTGCAAAGGAATGTTATTCAATTAAGGTACATTAGCACTGATGATTGGATGGCCGATATTCTCACCAAGCCCCTTGCCAAAGTGAAGTTTGTGCATTTTCGAGACAAGCTTGAAATTGTGCAGAATGAAGCCCTTGTTGAGAGGGAGTCTCAACATTAATGATTTCTAGAGATTTACTATAATGCGTTCTTCTTTGTAAGAGAGAAGTTTGACGTGCAAGCCCTTGTTAATGCATTCTTCTCTGTGAGGGAGAAGTTTGAGGTGCAAATCCTTGTTAATGCATTCTTCTCTGTGAGGGAGAAGTTTGAGGTGCAAGCCTTTGTTAATGCATTCTTCTCTGTGAGGGAAAAGTTTGAAGTGCAAGCCTTTGTTAATGCATTCTTCTCTGTGAGAGAGAAGTTTGAGGTGAAAGCCCTTGTTCCACCCTTTGGGAGTAGCCATGGTGGATCCACCCTCTGGGATTAGCTATGGTGGATGTCATGTGTGTGACTCCATGACTTTATGGCCCCCCTTGTGTACATTATTGAAAGGTGAAGATCTTTCAAATAATGAACACTTGTTTTTGACATTGTAAAGTGACGACTTTACAATGATTAGTCTTACTATCATGATGGATATCGTGCGACTTGATATTCGTGGACATGTTATGATAGTATCTCTTGGACATTCTGATAGTATCATGAGACTTGATATCAGTTGAAGATCATTATGATCCTTACGAGATAATCATGGTGGATAATATATCCGTGGACATGCCATGAGTTGTTATGGTAAGACATCATGAGATTTGATGTCAGTGCACATACCAAAATTTGATATTTCTTGAAGAATGTCATGTGACTTGATATTCTTGAACATATCATATCTTTTGATATCACTAGTGAGGTGATATCACTTCCCACAATAGATGAGTATATTGTTGTGGTCTATACTTGGTTAATACCTTATCTTCCCTAGCTAAGAGGGAGTGTTGAACAAATGATAACTTTGATCAGATGTAGGAATGATAACCGATTCTATGATATATACACATACATATTTAACTGTTCATAATTATATCACCATTTGATCTAATCGATCATCATTCTTTCACTCGATCAAAACATCATAAGTGCCAAGTATAATATCGATCTGCATTTAGAGATTATTGCTTGCAGATTATTGTTATTTCATGTTCCATACATAATCCCGATCGAGCATTGATTATCAGTGATTCAGATCGGATATTTGTTTGTGCAATATTACATCAGATCGTACTTGATAAACATTGGTGTTTGTTAAGTCATGCATAAACCCCGATTAGTGATTGGGTATCTAAACTGAAATGAAAATGCACATTCGAATAGGCATTCCATGAACAGACATGCCTCCACTTTGTGGTGACATGTCTACTCATGGAACATGCCTCTTCCTTGAATACATATTGCAAATTTGATCTCCAAAGAGGGATACATAAATCAATTAGTGTTTTGCCTCTTGGAAATCAAGCACCATAAAATTAGGTTCAGACTTGAGAAATAATAATCAGTATTTTTTTGATTTAGCATCACTTCTACATTTGACAAGAGCAAGATTATTCATGTTCTGATTACAAGCTGTAGATAAGTTATGTTGTCGGGATAATTTTATGTACGGGTTATTATGTTAATAAAGTATTATGTTAGCCTCGGTTGTTAGTGACCGAGAGGTTATACAGTTACGTCACGACATTTTGGTCGTGGCCCTCTGGGTAGTTTATATACCCTCTCGGAGGATGGACACGGGATATATTATTGTATTATCCGTACGATGTAAATGTACTTGCCAGTTTGGACTAATTAATGAAAGCATCTATTGTTCTCTGATATATTCTGTATTTATTATATTTCCTGTGCTATGTCTGTGCAAAACTAAGTTTACCCCAACGGGCAAACATCTGGCGTCGTTGCCAAACGAATCTGGCAAGTGACGGAATGAGTGGACGGATGGGAATACCATTGGAGGAGAATATCAATGTGAGGACGAATGAGGAAGGAATCATTGAATAGAATTTATGCCTAATCAATTGAATAAAATAGAAATTTAAAGAAGGAACTCGAAGAAGAACAAGCCACTAGAATTGCCGTACTCGCACAACAGCAAGCCGAGCGAAGGGAGAGATTTAGAAGACGCGCCGAAGGACTACCGAAGGGAGTAAGTGAAGGTGAGTGTCTGGAGGAATCTAACCGGGAGGCCAGAAGAAGTGACGAGGACCGCCTAGAGGAAACAAGGAGCTTGTTTGGGGCCTTAACCTTAACCCCACAGATGGAAGCAAGAGAAGCCCAGAGGAAGGAAGAAGAGGAAGCCGCACGGAGGGAGGCTCAGGATACCGCTGCCGCCGAGTGTGTCGAAGTGACAGAGGGGCACGGGGATCACAGTAGCCCAATAGGCTTGGATAGTTCCAGTAGTTCGAGGACATCAAGCGTTACGGTACCGAACAATTCTGGAGGACCGATGCCGGCAGGACCATCCCAACCTACCGTACAACTAGTACAACAAACACTTCCGGCGACCCAACCGGCAACGCAGCAGGTGGCGCATACCACCGTCCCACCCCCGAGGGTGAATATGGTGGCTAACAAGGAGAAGTTACCCAAGTTCCATGGCGATGGAAAAGAAGATCCTGTTCGGCATTGTCGTACGTGCAAGACAATTTGGTCGGCGAATGGCGTCACCGACCACGCAGAATGGGTAAAACAGTTTCTGGCCATACTGAGAGGGGTAGCCATCGACTGGTACTCCGATGTGGACAAAACAAAGGTGACCACTTGGGACGAACTCAAGAATAGAATTCCAGAAGAAGTTTCTGCTCCTGAGGGATGACAATGAAATTGTTTCCAAGATATATGGTACCAAACAAGGTAAGGAGGAGACTGTGTGGGCTTATAGTCGCTGACTCAAGGAGTTAGTTGGAAAAATGGATAGCTAGCCATCGGATGGCCTGAAGAAAAGATGGTTCGTGGAGGGCCTGAAATCTAACCTATGAAGGAAAATGAAGATAGTGCCCCCCACCTCATACGTAGATGCCTATAACCGGGCGATGGACTTGGAGAGCGAACAGAAGACCTCCAAGAAGAAAAGAAGCAAGTCCTCTTCCGACGAAGATGACACTTCGGACGATGATAGTGGTAGTGATGGCGAGTCGAAGGGAAAAGTCAAGGCACTCCAAAAGGACATGGAGTCAATGATGGAGTTCAAGACCATGAAAGGGGGTACCAACAAGGGGGAAGTTGACATATGGTGTACGGACTACAAGGCGAGCAGCCATACAACGGGGTCATGTCCCAAAAAGACATTTTGTGACATTTGCCAGATCATGGGCCATTCCACCAAGGAATGCCCATACAACATGAAGCTGAGGAATCAACAAGTGCTATTTACCCAAGAGCAACCATCTACATCGGGGGCAGAGATTAACAATAACTCATCCTTCGACGGGTACGGAGGCAACCGACGCGGTGGCGAAAGGGGCAATAACAACACCAACACGAGTCGAATACAATATGACTCCAAGTGTCGGCCGATGATCTAGTGCCGAGCTTGGAATCAGTGGGGCCACTTTGCAAGGGACTGCGACAAGGGCGATGCCTCGCAAAAGTTATGCCGCTGGTGTGGTTCTGACAACCACGAGGATGCCAACTGCCCAAAATTTGGGGTCAACTTGCTCAACATCGAGGGAACGAGAAGTGACAAGGGGGTACTAGCCATCACATGATCACAAGCAAAACAAAGGACACGAGAGGGTAAGGAAGAAATAGAGAAGGCAATGAAAGCACAAAAAGGAACATGGGAGATGGCCACCACCTCGGGCCGGAGGGATGTAGAACAAAACATTCTGAGACAAATGTTATAGGTAGAGGTATTGGTGAAACTCCAGGACCTCCTTCACACCATGCCTCACTTGGAAACGACATTGTTGGGGAACTTGGCTACGCAGCCAAATACCACATGTACGGACATCCTTGGAGGGTTTGCAACTGACCCAATGATACTTGCTGTAAACAGCGGAAGGTACCCGATAGTTGTCGAGATGAGCATCCTTGGCTCCATCCTAATAGACTTAATAGTGGACGGAGGGTCAGGAGTGAACATCCTTCTGGAGGAGACATGGAAGAAATTGGGCAAGCCAACCTTGTGGCCCCCAACCTTCAACTTATTGGGTGCCGATCAACAGGGTATCAAACTACTCAAAATGCTGATGGCACAACATGTCGCCATTGGCTCGCAACCATTTGTACTAGACTTTGTGGTGATACCTTTGAAAAAGAAGGGTTACGATGCCATTCTGGGTCAAGGGTGGCTGGTCACGGCAAAGGTAAACCACAATTGGAAGAAAAACACCCTCTCGATGGAGAATGGGGGGAGGAAGTTCACCATCGACCTTCGCACCCCGATGGTGAGCGAAGAGATAGCCTCTTCTTCAGACTCAGGATCTAACTCCGAAGAAGAAAATGATCGAAGGGATGAAGGAAAGGATGGAATGGAACCGAATAGTGAAGGTGTGCTAAAATTGGGGGAATACTCAAAAGGATGATGCAGATTCACTGAACGGTCTCTTCCATTGGCAAATAGAGGATTACGAACTCTTCCGACCAACATGCAATATACTAAGTATTGAGAAGAGCCGGAAATATCATTCCTAAGGAAGAGGAACCTAAGATCATTCATGTCCGCGACGATTGGAATCCTGTGTGGAAGACCACAGCCTTCAAAATCTTTATTCTCCTTCTTATGTACGAGAAAGAGACCGTGGTCCCTGTAGAATTTACGGTTCCAAGCCTCTAGATCGCCATTGAAAACAGACTTGGCGATAGGGAAAGCTTGAGGGAACGGCTGCACAATGAGATTAAGCCAGGAAAATTTTGGGAAGTCGGCTACGACAGGGCTATCGAGTTGTGGACTCTCGACGAATTGCGGATACATGAGGCCATCAACAGGTCCGAATTGAAACCTTACCCGGAGAGGATGGACCCGAGAGGAGGGATAGAGCACTTGAGAGGATGGAAACGAACTTGAGAGGTCAGGCAAGCGACCTGAGAGTTGTCTGTATGGGTGATCGGAGAAGCATCTAGATGGTAATGAAAAAAAAATTTAAAAAAATTCAGAGGACACCGCACAGCCGTACGACATAAATCTTTTACAAAAATGAAAGGAAAAAAGATCATACAACCTATGCAGAAGACACACCAATGGGAAATAAAGTATCGTACGACGTTGATGGAAAAACAAATGTCGTCACCGTATGGTGTTTGACTGTACGACATTTAAACACTATACGACCAGTTCACCATGCAATCATGCTACCATACGATCGGTTCACCATGCAATCATGCTATCATACGTCGGAAAGTAATTAACAATCGCACATACCATACGACGAAGGGAAAAAACATAGTGTGTTGTCCGTATGGCGATTTGTGGTGCACAACTGTGAGAGGAATGCCCGTATAGACCGTACGACCACAAGAGCAAGCAGCCCGTATGGCTTGGAAGGATAGTGCACGTGTTGAGACCTTACATATATTGCCGTACGGCCTTTCCGCAATGTGTATTGCTCTGTAGCGAGTGGAAAGCAGGCTGCGAAAGTTGCATCCATACATCCGTACAATGTCGTGTGAGTACTTGACATCACAAAGCGTGAATAAAAGGAAAAAAAGGTCTCAGCATCCAACGACTGTACAGTATCAGGAGATGCGTATAGGGTCGTACGGCTGCGGGAAGTTAAGAAGAGAGAAAGCCTTCGTACGATCACTGTGTTTTGAGGACCATTTGTATTGTTTGTACAACAGAGAAAGAAACAAAAGAGAGTTTGTACGACTGAGGAACAAAACGCGGGAAGAATTTGAAAGACGGTTATTGACGACAAGGAGTGGCAGCAGTGAGTGGAAGGCTCAAAAAGAAAAAACCAACGGCAAATAAAAATAGTTCGTAGCGCATAACGTATGGTATCGAAGGGAAGGACATAAGCAGGTAGTGAAGAAAACATAAGCGGTTGGCAAAAAGAGTATGGGATGGGAAGAATATCACAAAAATGGTGTGTTCCATGGACTCTTGTGTGGGTTTGAAGGTGCTAATTTGGTCTTGGCGGTGAGGGCCCCAGGACCCCGTGGGGGCGTTGCCCCTCGACCCTGCTAGGGGCGTTGCCCCCAAGACCCCCATTTTCGTTTTGAGGACCCCCATTTTTGTTTTGAGGTACACTACAATGGTGAGTTGGGGCATCAGAACGGCATGAGGAAATTATTCAGTTATCAGCCTTTGGGAAGTGTGACCAGTTGATGAGACCCAGAGCTGATGCAGGCATGGAGTGTCTGCATGCCAGAGGTGGAGAGAGCACTGGAGCAAGCCTTTTGTGAGGGGTACTACGCTTTGAGGGAATTAGAGTAGGTGTTGGCTGGATAGGAGGTTGACTTGGTGGATGCATACAGAGCTCGGGAGGAGTTGACCACTCAGTTGATGGCAGTAGAGCGACACTTGGCTCAGCGTATGCAAGAGTTGGAAGCATAGAAGGCGGCACGGGTGGCTATCGAGGTTAGATTGGCTCAAAAGACAGTATTGTTTGAACAAGAGTTAGCGGAGGCTACAGTTAAAAAGAATGTTTTGGAGACAAGTTTGGTGCAGGCACGGGAGGAATGTGATGTGACGGAAAAAGACCTACTGGAAGCAACATTGATGGGGAGGGCGACACTTCAGCTTTTTCAGGGACGCCCCTCTGCCCGTTCTTCTTAGTGATTTTCTTATTCTATGTCGTGTATTTCATCTCCCTTTTGTTGTGAGTCGTTGGAGACGACTTTGTTTTTTGGGGGGGATGATGTTGTCGGGATAATTGTATGTACGGGTTATTATGTTAATAAAGTATTATGTTAGCCTTGGTCATTAGTGACCGAGGGGTTATACAGTTACGTCACAACGTTTCGGTCATGGCCCTTCGGGTAGTTTATATACCCTCTCGGAGGATGGACACGGGAGATATTATTGTATTATCCGTACGATGTAAATGTACTTGCTAGTCTGGAATAATTAATGAAAGCATCTATTGTTCTCTGATATATTCTGTATTTATTATGTTTCTTGTACTATGTCTATGCAAAACTAAGTTTACCCTAGCGGGCAAAAAAGGTACAAAGATTAGTAAGAATTATATTCTGATAATTTTAAAACACACAAATAGTTCAAATCTGAAAATAAATTTAATCTCATTAACATGAAAAAGCTTAATCAGCCTAATTATATCTTGGAGATAGAGCACATAGCTTGTTTGGAAGGATCATCTTCTAATAAGGCACCTTTATTTGATGGTACCAACTATGCTTTCTATAGTATAAGAATGGAAACTGATTTGTATTCTTTGGGATTTGATGTATGGATGTTTGTAGCAGATGGTTATACAATGCCATAAGATCCTTTGATTGATTTTGCTGAAAAGAAAGAGTGAAAATAACGCCAAGACAAAAAAATGCAATTCGTTGTGGTTTATCTCATACTGAATTTGTTAAGGTGATGCATTGTCAAACAGCTAAAGCCATTTGGGACAAACTAAAGAGTATCTATGAAGGTGGTGATAGAGTGAAGAAAGCAAAATTACAAACTTACGAGGCAAAGTTTGAAGGATTGAAGATGAAGGAAGAAGAGCAGGTTGTTGACCCCAAACTGAAATTCAACTCCCCCTAAAAAATAGGGATCCTCTTTTAAAAAATATTGGAGGTCCCTTGATGCATATTGGTCAACTCCCAGTCAATCCCTAAAAAGTAGGAATCCCTCTTAAAATTCAGGAGATTGTCCCAAACTGTCCAAAACGACTTATAAAGTGTAATGACCCTTACTATAAAGGCCACTAAAACCCCCAAAACTGAACTGTGACAATTTGTCAAACACTTGGCAAGCAACTGAATTGTTTGTTTGAGATGTAGTGTTTCAAGGTTATAGTTGTTGAGCAACAAATCCACAATGTTCAAATGATATAACAGTGCCAATATTGAAATGAAATGCAATCAATACAAGTGCTGACTTCTATGACAATTTTCGGAATATCAATGATTTGGCCTTAAAACAATACAATGACGTATTGCCAAACAAGATAATGCAATGACCAATAATAGAGCTCTAATAATAATGCAATGAAGTCAATGCCAAATAAATTATGAAATTCCCAAGGTCTGATGACAATGTTCTAAGTATGATAATGACTGATTCAGTAGATTGATTTTCTGAATGCGTATGACTGTTACACAGCCCACACATGAACATTGAACTATGACAAGACCTTGCAATGCACCTTCAATTACTATGACAATCTTATTACAAAGGATGAGTAATCAATGACTGATTATGACAAAATTCTGGACTGATTATAACAGTGACTGTACCTATGCAATTTTTGTACAATTTTGGCATTCAATGACAACAACCAAATCACATAAAGAACCTGGAAAATGATGCACCAATTGCTGACCAAATTGATGATGAAGAACGCTGATGTAGACACCGCCTAATGCACCCGAACTGATCCCAATTTGTATCTGTTGTACTTTGTCTGGTGTAGGGCCGTACCTGGGGCGTACAGTACGGCAGCTGTACAAAAATCACTGCTTGGTATTGCTGGCCAAAAATACCCAAAACAGGGTCGCCTAGGGATGTAATGTCATTCCCCAAATGCATAAAATTAATCTCTGAATAGTTTGTGAGATATGAGCAAAAACTTGTGACTCAGGCCTTGGTATGGTCTTCTCAGAAATTGCACAAAATGATCTCCAAAACTTATCAAACTGATTCACCAATAAAATGATGAATTCCAAACCCTTATTCAACCAACTTCAAACCCTCAAATCAATCCTCAGATGAAATCCAACACGAAATGGCTAAGTACCATCTCCAATGAGCAACCCTTCAGAAGATATTTCACTTCCTCAGTTATGCTAATCCGAAGGAGTTATCATTTCCAAAGATCAAATGATATTTGCAGACCAAAAGACTACAAATTGCTCCACAATGGAAGAAGTAGAAGAAATCCCAAAATTAGCTTGTCCAAATGAGAGGCCAAGCCCTCTATTTATTCACTTTTCTAAGAAGTTACTAAGAACTTCTAGAAGCATCCATTATAAAATCCCATTATAATGCACTTTTATAATAAAATAACTTTATAAAATAAAAAGTGCAATCTCAACTTAAAATTATAACATGTGGGCCCCGCATACACATAATAATAAAAATAAGCTCCAAATCACCTCTCCAAGAGCAAATATAACCAACCAGTCTCCAAATAATCATCAAGACGACTCTCTCACCAAAATCATCTGCCTACGAGAGTCCATGATAGGCAAATCTACTGAAAATATCATGTCGCTAGAAAGGGGACATGACATAAAGCCCCTGCGTAGCTCCACAAATCGTAGCATGGGTCCCTGTGATATTCTATTTCTGAAAAAAGAATTTAATAATGAGCAATAATAATAATTTTAAAATATAAAATGAATAAATAATAATAAATGATAGTATACTTTAATTACAAGACCAATTAGAAATAAAACCATATGCAAGAGATTCAATGAAATGTTCCAGACCAATATTATCATGATGTTCTAACATGTCAATAAGCTGTATCAGATGGCAAGAACCACAACTGTCGACTTGAGAATTACAAGCAATAACTGTAGGTTGACAAGATAATGATTATGAAATATACCGCTGGAGATTATAACCGATGATGCCAAGTATCGATAAATATAAGCTCTCGATATCAACCAATATCGATTCATTAAAACTAATCCCCTGAATAATCATCATCGACATCACATAGATCAATTCAGCAAGTCAGCAAACACAAATGCGTAAACCAATTTATCAAGGACTTTATTGAAGGCAGACTGATTAATTGATGGTCATTATCTCAATGATATGAAAGTGGATAAAAAGATCTCTCTATATTCAACTTAGAGGAAATAACTATGAACCTGCCTTTATACCTTGTGCTAATGTACATGTTTCTGTGTTTTTAATGGCTGATGAAGTGATTCACATGCAGAATTCAGAGGGTCAGTTTAGAAGAAAGATACGTTTATATCTAGAATTTTAAACGACACATACCAAGCATCTTGCCAAGGAAGGGAAGAGGATATATCGCCCTGCATGGCACATTAAAACATAATCTTTTATTTTCAAGTTTTGAAAGGTTTCTATGTATATTATGTTTTAGAAGTTCCAATCACTAGTAAACAAACTGGAAAAATAACAAGGTGTGATTAGTATACAAGAGAGAGCATTACTCAATAAACATCAGATGTGTCTTTTGGAAATGCAGCCCATCATATTCACAATCAAGATATAAGAAGGCTTTTTCAACCATTTAAGGAGGGCATTGAAGAAGATTGTATGAAGGCAGCAATAGATATATAATAGGTTCGTATTAATTAATATATTGCATAAGAAAAGTATCAGAGAATTATATATATATATATTCATTCGGACTATATATAATAGTAAGACTGCAATCAGACTTATATGTATATATATAGATAGATTATATATACATCTATAAATCATAGAAGTGAGATCAGAAATAGACTTATAATGTATATAGATTATATATACATCTACATGATAGTAGAAGTGAGATCGGAAATATACTTATAATGTATATAGATTATATATACATCTATATGCTAATGGAAGTGAGATCGGAAATATGCTTATATGTATATAGATATAATAGAAGTGAGATCAAAGTTATAATGTATATAGATTATATATACATCTATGATAATCGAAGTGAACGCAGAATTATATATATAGTAATATTAAATGAAAAACTTTATTATATATTCACATAATATATATATATATATATATATATATATATATATTATAAGAATGATCAAATTATAAGAATCAACACAATATTATTAATAAGTATGAATATCTTCAATATATTTTAGATGTAAGCCAATGATGAATCTTATCACAGATGGAAGGAAGAGGTGTAGGTAAGAGAGTATAAGGCTTCTATCTAAGCAGGCCACCTTGGTGGATGTCAAAGTCACAGACCAGGGCTAAGAGGGTCAAAGTCCCACTCTTGGGCTTAGATTGGATGATCTGAGAACCCCACTATAATCTTCCTACTTTCCTACTATGATGAGCTAATTAACAATAAGAGATGTAGATAAGAGGTTATAAGACTGTCGTCTAAGTAGGCCACCTTGGTGGATGTCAAAGTCCTGCCATCAAGGCCAAGAGGGTCAAAGTTCCACTCTTGGGTTTAGATTGGACGAGTTGAGAACCCCACTACAATCTCCCTATTGTTCCTACTGTTCCTGCCGTGAAGAGCTAACCAACTATAAGGGATGGAGCATGGATAGGAAGCAAGGCATGCATCCCACTAAGTAGGCCACCTCGTGTGAATGTCAAAGTGCTTCCTCTGAGGCCAACGGGGCCAAAGTTCCACTCTTGGGCTTAGTATGGAGTTGGCTTTGCCAAGCCTATCATGACTCAATCCCTATGTTCAAATTTGTTTAATCACATAACAAACTGCATTTTAGGTTTGTACACATCTAGCTAACTAATATTATCAGCCTATTACACCAGTGTGCCCTATGTGATTGCAAGTTCTATTTTAAGTTGAAAAAAGATTTTGGCATAATCTAGAAAGGGACACTACAATCCCCTATCCACTCTGCTGACCTACGTGAACCCGGATAATAGGCCAACCTCCACTGACAACTGAACTGCCTAAGGAGGGGGCATTACAGTCTCATGTAAGGAGTCGACCATCTTTATTTATGTTGACTTGTCTAACAAATGTTCAATTTTTATTGCACCATGCCAATAATGGAATCACTGTTTATTGCTGTCCGATATATTCGCTGACTTCTACTAATCCACCATTCTGTATACTTATGTTGATATCCCGTAATATTTCATTATTTTTCCTTATCCATTATTTTTAATATACAAGTCACTCCTGTCAATGAGTTTGTTTGATGATTATCGATTTATATGCCTTCATCGATCTGCTCAACTTCGGATATCTTCAGAGGTTAATCTTTATGCATTAGTTTCTATTGAATCATATCTGATTTAATCGAGCAATTGGATACTTGCTGTTGTAATTATATTGTATTTTATTATTTAATCTTATTATTTAACTGTAATTATAATCATTTAGATTATAAATATAGATATATATTTTTATTTATCTATTATTTTATTCTATTAGTATTGCTCATTATTAATGCTATACGAGAAAGGGTACATTACAATCATAGTCTGCAAAACAACCATTCTACTTATAGAGATTCAAGACATCAGGTATCCATCAATTTCGATTGAAAATATGCTGTCTGAATAGAATAGTGACATAATCTGATCAATCATATAATAGAGACTAAAACTGAAGGTTGATTTGACATCAATGACAAACTAATAGAAAACCCAAGAATAGGTTAATAGAAAACTCATCTGAGCTAGGTGCAAGAAGGTAATTGTTCGTATTAAGTGTGTGTTGGCTTCAGGTAGTTGTAAGCATCAGTTGGTTGATGGTTGTGTTCCTCTTGGCAACTGTCAGGTCCTTTAAGTGGATTGTGTATCATCAAGGGAAATAATATGATCTTGTCAGATCCGCTCCAATTGTTGGCTGGCCATCTCTGGTCTTCTTTTGTAATAATTCCATGTGTGAATAATGATATATTTTACTCTTGTACTTGGTATGCATTGTCATCTCTATTATTAAGTTATGTATTTATTTTATCAGATAGAGCTATAAACAACCACCACTAAGCTCAAATTAAGGTCTAGGCCACATGAACCTTAAATAAAATGATAAAACCATAATATATATAGACAGTTTGTTTAAACCTTTAAATTTATGTCATTTGTCCTTTGATACATAAATATTCGAATATATGTGTATTTTATAATTTTAACATCTATGCATGTGTATTGAGGGATCTTGAAAACTTGTCATATCAATATCTAATATTGTATCCAGTTCCATTGCATTTTGGTAAAATAGTCTGAAAGTAAATAGGCAAGCAAAAATAAGTTCAAGATGGGTAAGCGTTTGAGATTGTTTAGTGGATTATTAGGGTAGATAGATATATATTATTGTGCTGGTCCTGAATACTTCAGAAACCTAGTCTATGGAATTACAAGTCCAGATTTTGGCTCATTGAGGGTTCCTTGGGTCCAGGCTTGCAAGCCTACATTGGCCATTAGACTGATTCAGAATTTTGCTATCCACCATCAGCATCTAAGCACCCAGGTTGCAGATTTGTTTACATGGGGGATTAAATATGCCCTTCCATGTCTCATAGGACAGTCTTGACTGTGGTGCGCTCTGTGATCTTGTATTCAGACATTAGACTAGTGCGCAGAACCCTCAATATGTCCTTGCAGATGTTATGCCCTCCTCTAGTTGGTTTGATTGGAGACCTCAGATGACTAGCACAGTCCAGCGTTGAAGAGGAGATCTGATTCAACTGAACTCTAAAGTCGCTCACCAACCTGGAACAAGATGGCAGCTGCGTTAGGGATGGAAAATGTATAGACGTATAGTGAATAGGTCCTAAAGTGCTTCCTGTCAATTCTCTGAATGCAGCTTTTATTTTTCTAGTTCTGCATCAAATGATTAAATACATGGATTATGTAATACAGAATGCCAAATGGAATTAAGGATGGTTAGGTTTTTGTCCAATCTCCTTACACCTGCCATGGATTTTGCCCTATAGGTGTTGTTGCTTGAAAACTTAAAAACTTCCAAGATGACTACCAAAAGACCTGTCAAAGCATATAATAGCTGTTTACTAGATAGAGTGCATGAGCCCAGCCTTGGGCCCAATTTGAATTTAGGCTTTGGCGCTAACTTTTTTGAAATTTAAATTTATTATTTAATATCTTTTTTATGCCTTGCGCCCAATTTGAATTTAGGCTTTGATGCTAACTTTTTTGAAATTTAAATTTTTTATTTAATATCTTTTTTATTTTAATATTTTTATTAATTAATAATTTACTATATACATAAGTAATGTTTAAAAAATTCTTTTGCAAACAGAATGTTACTTTTTGCCCCTAGGGAAAAAGAGACGTGACAGTTACAAATAAGTGACAAAAATAAAAAGATTCAATAATTACTTAAGTTGATAATTGATCTGTAGTTGGATCATGTTCTAGAACCTCCTTTGTTGGTTTCTGATTTTCATTAGAAGTGTTCTTATTTTATTCGAGTAAAAATGAATCTTGGATCATTATTATGAACATGTGCATCATTCTAAAGTGGGTTAAGTTGTTCTCAGACAATCTGTTTGGCACGTGGATTTGATTAGGAATTCCTGGTTACTGAGATTATTGTTTGGCTCAGTGGTGATCGTTTTATGTGCATTTTCCAGGCTTATTTTTCACTACAGCAAGGCACCTGTTCTTTTTCTCATGTCAAAGATAATGCAGAAAAAGGGACATTACTCAAGCAAACCTGCAAATTGTTCATAACTTCTTTCAGAAATCTTAAAAGCGTATATAAGTGAGTATGTTATTACTGTTCTCGAAGAAAATCAGGTTAGCAGTGGATTGTGATGATGCTTTGCAACGTGAAAATACAGAATCAATATTTTTCTTATTGCAATTGAAAGTGATAATTTAAAATTTACCCAAGATTACAATTGTTCTCTTCCACATTCTGTCGTTTGATATTCCTTATAATTGTATAAATTTGATTTGTGCAGTAAGAGAGCTATTTCTTTTTGTTGGATTGGAAGCATTCAGCTTTTACAATTTTTTGGAAATGCTCTTCTGCACTTGTCCATTTCTATGTTAATGGAAACTGTTAATGTAAATTATATGGAACCATAAAAAGATTTTTATGAGCGATTAAATGATTTTCATTAAAGATGTCTTCAATATTGATTACATACGTGCCTTTATTGAAAACATATTTGAAAGGTGTTAGCAGCCAAAAACAAAGTCTTTGGCATGCATCTTTTCATTTCATGTGCCCCTATTCTCATATGATCAATGCTTTTTGTTTGACTAATTGATATGTGCCAAGTACCTAATTTCACCCTTAAGTGATAAAATTGTAAAAATGGTAGCTCCCCTCAATCTTGCTGGGGGTGCTGCCTCTCAACTCATTTCAGGTCTCTTTTCCTAAATCCCCACTATTTTCCACCCCCAAAACTTGGTCCTTGCTTCCCTTGGTTGAGTGCAACTGATTGGTTGCAAAAGAAATTGAGGATTTAATGTTTGTGCACTCCAATTTGCATCTCCTCACATAGAAACTTGGTTAGAATATGGGGGTGTTAATGTTTGAAGCTTCAGTCGTATGATCACTTAGAATATATATATATATATATATATATTGTATTTGTATATATATATATGATATATATATATGTTATATTATATATATTATTATTAATATATATTGTTCAAATTTATATTATTCTAATATATGATTGATTAATGAAACATTATAAAATGAATAGACATGTCCCATGAAGGGACAGGTCTCTCATAGCCTCATTCCCAATATAAATAAGAGAGATTCTTGCATTTGGAAAACACATACCGTATACAATTTAGGCAGTGCCATTACATTTGCAGCGATCTTTAAAATCTCGACAGGGGGTGATGAGAAATAGGGATCTAACTCTTTAGTGTGTTGAATTAGATGTTACGGTTATACAACTTTTTGACATGTTTTAGATGAGGCAACTTCTACATATGTAATGGCTAGTGGAAGTGGCATTGAACTTATCATGTTTCAAATAAATTGAACATAATGTCGACTTTGATGTTCTTGATGAGGAGCAATATGAAGATATTATTGAATATTGATTGTAATATTTATTCTATATTGACACTTGACTATTATGAGGCATTTAAATATTTTGTTTATTGCAATTATGAGTATCACTATTTTTTATTAGAGTGGGTATGGTATATATATGAACACAAATCCACATCAAGATTGGTAACTTAGAAGAAAAAAAAAATGGTTATGGTCGATGTACCCTTAGTAGGGTTGATATTGACATTGCACGGCTGATGCCAACTTTGAACAACATTGCCAGCACCTACAATGTTGGCCAAACCATCCAAATCCTTCTTTTTTTATCATTTGTTACCATTTTAATTTCCTCCTTTCAATGTGACACAAAATTGAACATTTATAGTAAAATTATTCTTCAAAGTATGAGGGGAAGCTCCCTACTATGCAGATATGCGAACTTTTTTTTGGGTTTTTGGTACGTTTATATATATATATATATATATATGCAAAAATAAAATTAAAATTGAACCCAATATTGATTGCCAGTACACTAATTGTGGCATTTAAATGTCATCGCAACAAAGATTAGGCTAGTATCGAAGCCATAAACTTTAGAGATTGTGGAGCTTAATGGGCATCGACTTCAATTAGTGTATTGGTCAATTGGCTTTTGGCAACATTGACTGAGACTTGACTATTCCGTCCTAGGTGGCACTAACATTACAATCATGTCTTCTGTAAAGACCCTTAGTGATAACCACATCGACACCTCATGAATGTGAACACTTATATCATTGATCCCAAACTGATTAACAAGGCCTCCACTACTTTTCATTACCCTTGGATTGAAACTGCGAATATCGAAGATTGCTATTAGTCACGACAATACAATTGAAGGATTGCTTGCTATATAATCTGAATTCGGTGTTCTGATTCAATCAAATCTAATATAGATATCTTGTAATTCATTGACGGAGAATAAAATCATAATTGTCTCTGTTGGCTCTACCAAAGAGTGAATATTAGTTTTGACCATTGACATACGTATCGAGCACTGGAGAAAACATGTCAGGCAACATAATTGGTGCGAATGATCTTTGGTATATGTTGCGGCAGATACACTAGCCACCGCTATAGGGGATACCTGTGTACTTCCAAGCAGATCCGCATCTTGATGCATCCGCATCCACCTCTCCCCCTTTACTGAGCGCACCTGGTAACTTAGACTATAATGGATAGTCTCCGTTTTGCAGATATATACTACATATCAGGTATATCTGTTACATACAGCTTGTATAACAGTTATCTTAGCTTTTACAAACAAAAAAATATATAGGTCTAATACATCATGAGTTAGCCAAAATGATTACATCCATAAACATCAACTATACAAAAGTATGAAAGCAACTAGGCCTTCTCAGATCCTGTCATTGAGTTTCCTGTCCACCCACGCAGTCCAACCTGCTGTTCCCTCCATCCATCTCAGAACTTTGTCATCTTGTATGAAGTGCCTACATGGATGATCAACTACCTCAGCCACTGGCAGACTTGGTACAACAGCAAGTGGAATTGCTTCTATTGTAGCAGCTCTCTTTTGTCTCTCCTCTCTTTGTTCATTAATCTCTACCATGAAGTTCTCTAGAGTGGTCTCAAATGGAGAACGATCCGGGGTTTTTCTGGTCCATGTATATCCATGGGAGATTTCCCATTTGAAAATTCACTGTCCCATCTTGAAGGAGATCTTTGAACTTCCTTTCATTCAACCTCATTACAACTGTAACTTGCACAACAATGTTATGAAATATGAGTCTTCGCAGGGACTCAATAAGGTGCTTATCTTTGCCAGCAAATATATTGTCATTACTAAACTTCTAGATAATCCATAGTATTTCAATAGAGAAGTTAGACCAGAAAATATTAGTGTTTCTTTAGGCTCAAGATACATCTAGACAAAACACCAAAGACATTAATATTCCCATTGAAGGATAAACCAAACAAACCCCAAACCTCCTTAGCAAACAAGCAATCAAAGAATATATGATGAACATATTCAAGTGCTTTACAAAAGGAGGAAATATTTGGTTCCCCATTAGGCTTTTTAACCTGCAATCTGTGCTAGAGGAGTTGCCACATGAAGCACTTTTTCTTGTTAATGTTTTGGTAGCTTCAGGATCTATTAATCATACCTGTCTTCAGAACCATTGTGTTGAACTGCTCTTATATACTATGTTATCTGAGAAAGTTATACTGAACCGTGTTCTCATGTTCTGTGACCTGTGAAGATTATACTATGTGGGTCTATTATTCTCTGTGACTCTTCAATTGTGTTGTTGAAGTCACGATGATCTGTATTCTCGTCTTTTGGTGATTCTCATATTCATGGCATTGGATGTTTTCTACTGTTCATGTCATTACTACCGTTCATTGTCATCTTCAAAGGAAACTTAAGCATTGCCAGTTCATTGTGGTTGCGTGGGCTTTATGTTCGGTGTGAAAAACCGAAAAATACTGAGAGGGGGAAGGGGTGAATCAGTATTTAAAAGCAACTTTAACAAAAACCAACAACAGAGAATGCGATCACAAGACGAAGAGGCAAGACACAGATTTTTCTCTTGTGGAAAACCCAATATGGATAAAAAACCACGGCACTACTAATCTCAAATTGGGCAACCACCCTTTACAACAAAGAGCCACACCTCTTCCTTAATCTGACCACAAAACAGGCTCTGACATGTCGTCAAAAGGCTACAACCTTTACCGTAGGATGAGATAGAATGACAAAAGTTAACTTCCAAAGAAAAATATGTCTCTGCTTGAAGTAGCAAAGACCCACCGAAAACGGAGCTTCTTTTATCTGTGCATGAAGGTGCGGATCTTTTAGAACTTAATGGTGTGAGCCCGAAAAACTTTAAAAGAATTTGAGGTTCTTCTCTGTAACTGGTCACTGCAGTAGCAATCTCAGAGAATTGCCGTTCCCTCCTTTACTCATGCAAATTCTTATTTAAAAACAAGGCGTATGCTGCAACAGCACTGCTGTGGTGAACACCCTCAGTGATCAAGAAATTTCATGCTGGCTAGTTACCGAAAACATTTATGACTGATCACATACTTTGTTCAAAACGTGATTTCCAGATAGTTACTCACGCATTTCCCAGTCTCAGCCCAACTTTTTGACACACCCCTGTATATTTTTAATTCCTGATAGCATACTTGATTGAACACCTTGAATCCTTCTCCCTGCTCACAACACTGACATATGTTTTTTTATCTCTTATCAACATTCTTCAGAATTCGCTTGTCCTTTTTACAGACACGATAGCTGGGAGAGACTTATTGCATAGCATTTTTGGAGCCGGGATACCATCTTTTGATCGTATTACAAAACTTTTGCACTCAGAGCACGCACAACACCCATTCAAAATGACGACCATACCATTTTCAATACAATCTGTTTTTCGTATATCATCTGCGACCTTCATACAAGACAAAACAACTTCCTTTGTGTTTTTTACTCAAGTCTCAGCCGCATTTTTTAATCATGCGCCCATTATGTTTTCTTCAGAACATGCAATAGATTTTTTGAAATCTTAGAATGGGCACAGGTCTCACGTTCTGGCCCACAATTTTGTTGTCCTTTTGCTATAGAGAAACAACGTTGCATTATATCCATAACAGCACATTGATACACATCCACTCAAATGCATCATCAGAGGCATTATAGGCTTTGATTCCCTGACCTGGTTGGAAGAACAAGATATCATAACAAAAACAGTCATTCTGAAACACCATACGTTTTATGCAGTAAGAAACGGTTCCAGGCAGAGAATAATTGTTTTGAAAGCCGCATGCTACACATGCCAACCGTGTGTCAAGAAGATTGAAAGCAAACTGATCTTCTGCGAGTTTTTAAAAGATAAAGGAAAGCTTCGATTGACAGCAGGCACGGTAGGCATTAGAGACAGGTGGCAAGGCATCCTATACCACTGACAGGAAGAGAGACAGGAATAAACAAACTAAACATGCAACAAGAAACATATACTGCTGCCAAGTCTGTTGGATCTAACTTGAAAAACAGAAACAAGAGAAGAACATCAATGACAGAAAAACGTAACATGGTGGAATGCAAAATGCTATTGCCGTCTTGAATTCCTTTTAAAGTGGTTGTTAATAAACGTCAGCCTATTTTATTTCTACAGCTTATCCTCTATCGTCTTGGTATATGAAGCATCAGAGGTGAAACGACTCTATTCTATTTCTTATCGTTATTGTCTTCAATGTAGTGTCATCGGGTTGTATGTTTCATGGAGCTGTTTGTGCTTATTGGCAGTGGTTATGTAGTGATCGTGTTACTTCTTCATCAGCCTTCGTTGGTTCACATTAAAGGTCCATTAATATTCAGAGCGGGAGTGACTGTTGAGATGGATTGTCTCTCTTGCAATTGTCGTGGATTGTTTCGTTTGCCTCTTGCCATGACTGCTTGACTACTGGTGGTTTCAAGATCAGACCAAGTGCGATGTCCCCTATATTATTAAATAATTTTGTGTGTATGGCCCCGAAATTAAAATTCTTATCGCTTGGGCCCCTTTTTATTTAAATGTTGGTAACATTTTGGCCATGTCGGTACTTTTTGTAATCCTTTGAGAAGTTTCCCCGAAGCCATATATAAGGTTGGGTTAGTTGTTGTTGTAGGTATGCGGAATTTGGTATTTTCTTTGTACGTGTGACTTCCCGTTGGAGTTAAGCTTGTCTGCCATTTCAGAGGTGGAAGATCCTCCCTACTTGGTTTTGTAGTTTTGGTGGGAGTAATTCCTCACCCTATTTTGCTCTTGGTCCAAATTTGTTGTATTGAATATATATTAATCTAAAGTGCTATCATTATTGAGTTATGTGGCATCGATTTGTAATTTCTCTTGCATGTACAAATCCATCTTCCTTTGCAATACATCATCGTTATCCATAATTCATTACCGTTGTACAGATAGAACAAACTTGGCACTTTGGCATATGTTGTACGGTAGATACAAGTTCTGCGGGTAGCAACAAGGTTGAGCAAGGGATGTATGAATAATTCCATACCAAGGCACTTGCACATTGCCGTATAAACATTAGAATTGCTGTACAAGTCAATACGGGGGGGCCACAAGACAAGTCCAACATTTTGTTGTTGTATGAATTATTAGACATTACTACGACTTGGCTCAGAGCACATCCTCCATGTACAGACAAAAGAAAGTTTTTACTTGCATTGACCGTACATACCATTCGACTTGGCAACAAGCATCACCGTACGACTATCTACCCAACATCACTGTACGATTGATAGCTTCAGCATACAACTTTGGTGTATCTAGCCACAAGATCGTACGCTTATTTCTGGACCATCAAACTATACATTGATCTTTGGGGATTGTCTGCAATTTGATAGAGGGAAATTGGAAGTTTGGTGAACTGATTGGCTTCGGAACATTACAGTGGTATCGGAGCTAGTGATTCTGCCAGCCTATAAGTTGGTGGATGCGTAAGGAACCTATAGTTTACTGCAGAAGGAGATACTGTTCCATGGACATAATGGGGGCCCATAGGATCTTGCTGTTGAAGTCATGACACTGTTGATGGAGCTAACCAGAAGCCAAGCTCAGCTCAAGGACACCATGGTCAGAGGGGAAGAACGAAAACGGCTCATGGAGGAGAGGTTACAGAGATTGGCAGAAGGAAGGATAAACGGAGAACAAAATGGACACAATGATAATTCAGTCATTGGGAAAGAAAACCCTCTGCATTTATGCTCTCAACCATCAATGCTGACATTTCCACTGAGAACCGAAGCACTTCACAGAGAGCGAGAGCCCACTTTCCGAGAGTTACAAGAGGAGTTGAGAAAAGACTGGAGGGATGCAAATTTGGATGGAGACATCCTTTAGGGATTATGTTGATCTGCGTATGAGATACTCGGGCGATAGCAGTCGTGGCTACTACAATGATGACCTCAAACGGAAGATAGGCAAGGTAAACCTATCATCCTTTGATGGATTTGGATCAATACCTGCACGAGCATGCGTATAGAAGGCAAATACCTACTTCTAGCTCAACCGGATGCTTGAAGATGAGGCCATCAAATTTGCAACACTTCACCTCGAAGGGATCGTTCATGAATGGTGGCATCATGGAATGGTTACCCTCGGCCATGATCAAATAACCTCCTATGCTGAATTCACATAGAGGCTAGGTTGATAGATTGTATTTTGATGGGAAAGATCCAAAACTTAATGCTAAGAAGCTAGCTCAGTTGAAGCAATCCGGATTAGTCGATAGTTATATTATAGAATTCCAAAGATTGTCCATGTTGGTAATAGATATCTCGAAGAGGCGATTGATTGTGTTGTTCATGGATGGGCTGATGGAGCCTTTCAAAGGTTGGGTGGAAGGATTCAACTCCATCCCGCTCACCGAAGCAGTTAAGATGGCAAGTGACATGGCGACATCCTCTTCTTCTTCGCATCCCAAGCGTCTACTTGCTTCGAAGGAAAAAGAGAACAAACCCCATCCAAAGAAGCCATCATTGGATGAGGCCACCAGACAGGAGCTCAGAAGGAAGAAGCTTTGTTTTACTTGTAAGGAGCCATGGGAATTAGGACATTGATGCTTAGGCAAAGGAAAAATCCATTACATTGAGGTGATGTCCGGTGGCGAGGAGCCTGAGGAAATTGAGCCTAAAGGAGATGGTCAACAAACTTTTCTTGAGGTTAACATAAACCGCGTGCAGAGGATTGCCATGTTGGTATGGCGAGGAGGCGCCATCGTGGAACTTGCCGGTACTCCGAGATGCAGTCTATTTTGGGTGCGGGGTACCCTCTAGGGGCAACGGGTTGTGGCCATGCTCGACACTGGGGCCACACTCAACTTAATCAACTCATCACTTGTGAACTAAAGGGGCTTGTGTACAGAGGCCTACCAAGGGTTGGGAGGAAATCTCTTGTCATGTACCCATTTCATTCTGTAACTGAGCATTACCATGGGGAACCACACAGTGATAGATGACTTCTTTGTAGCAGATTTGGATGACATGGAAGTAATATTGGGCATCTAGGGGATGGAGACTCTTGACGGGTACATACAGAGTTTCAAGGGGATGGAGTTCTTTGAAGTGGATGTCAAAAAGGTAGTGTCGAGGGGGATGTCGAATGGCATCCCGAAGGAAATCTCAACATGACGGATGGGGGCAATCTTCAAACATGATGATGTAGTTTGGGCGGCACACTGCTTGGTCTCAATAGAACCTATACAAGGGCAACATACTTACTACTAGGATGAGGATCTTCAAGCGGTGTTGGATAAGCATAGCACGGTCTTCGTTGACATCCCACTTGGCGTACCTTCGCACTATGGCTTAGAGCACACCATTGAGTTGGAGGAAGGAGCCAAGCTTGTCATGACAACACCCTACCGCCATCCTAAGAAGTTCAAGGATTAGATAGAGAAGACGATCCAGGAACTCCTCAACAAAGGATGGATCAAGCCTAGCTCTAGCCCCTTTGCATCATTGATAGTGCTAGTAAAGAAGGATGGATCCTTCCGGTTGTGCATGGACTAACATGCGTTAAACAAAAAGACTATCAAAAATAGTTACCCCATCCCCATGATCGACGAGTTGTTGGACGAGTTGCATGGCGCAGTCTATTTTTCTAGAATAGACCTCCACTCTAGCTACCATCAAATCTGCATGAGGGACCAAGACGTGGAGAAGACAACCTTTTGTTGCCATTATGGACACTATGAGTTCTTGGTCATGCCATATGGGTTGACCAATGCTCCGGCTACCTTCCAGTCTTGCATGAACCACATCTTCAACAAGCAGCTGCGCAAATTCCCGTTGGTGTTCTTCGATGACATACTCATCTATAACAAGATTTGGGAGTCACAATCATTTATTTCCAAGAAGTCCAAATGTGAGTTTGGAACAACGGAGATATTGTACTTGGGACATATCATTAGTGCCCAAGGGGTACAGGTACATCAAGTGAAGATTTAGGCCATTTTGGACTGGCTGCCTCGCAAGACTCTCAAATCTGCGTGGATTCTTTGGATTGTGCAGTTATTACAAAAGGTTTGTAAAGGGATTTTCATAGCTCAGTGCACCACTGATAGATTTGACAAAGAAGGGATCTTTTCATTGGGATGAGCAAGCAACAAACCTTCGATAACAAGTTGAAGGAAGTCATGAGTTCTCCGGTTTTGGCGCTACCAGACTTCACTTGCCTCTTCATCCTAGAGTGCGACACATGGGGAGAAGGCATTGGAGTGGTGTTAATGGAAGAACGTCACCCCATTGCGTTCGAGAGTCCGAAGCTCTTAGGAGCGACTGTACTCCATTTACGACAAGGAGATGCTTGCCATCATGCACACATTGACGAAGTTTCGATAGTACCTTGTTGGAGCAAAATTTGTCGTGCATACAGACCACAACAGCTTGAGATATTTCTTGGATCAGAAGGATTTGAACGAATGGAAACAGAAGTTGGGGAGCAAAATCCAAGCATTTAACTTAGATATTGAGTATGTGAAGGGCAAGAATAATGTGGTAGTCGATGGCCTCTCAAGAAGACCTGCCATATGTTCTCTATCTCAGATTTCAGTTGATTGGAAGGCACATCTGTTGGTTGAATACTCCAAGAATACATTTGCCTGCCAGCTGATGATGGTCAAGTGCAGGATGACATATACAAGGTGGTTGACGACATCATTTACTACGATGTAATATCCCCTCAATAAATAAGTCTTTTTGAAGACATTACAAATAAAATATTCATTATTTAATATTTGGCAATGGACTTATGCTAAATAATTAATAAGGAAGTTGGAAATAAAATAATTATTTAATTAATAGCTAATCTGGAACTATTAATTAAATAATTAGTTCCCTTACGAGAATTCAATTGGCATTAGAAGCTTTCTATGGCCATCGCAGGAATGAAGAAAACAGCTTGAATTTGGAAGAGAGTTAAAAAATAAATTAAGATGAAGTCTAATATTCCTTTCGTCAGACTAATATTTGGTCTAGTGGAAATAGAAGCAGCATACAGGATTTCCTAACATCTGGCAAGCAGACTGGTTGAAGACAAATCCAAAATCTGTCTTATTTGGGGGTCATTGGAAGGAAGAATTACAGGCTATGTTGCGCAGAGCAGATTATTGACATTGTCTGTGTTCAGGTGGATTTAAGAAGTCAGAATAAGACAAGTTTCATCTTACGTGGGGTCAGAGATGCTCTTCTGACGTGACTAGAAAAGCTGAATACAACCATTGGGATTCGTTCTGTGCAATCTGATGTAGACATTCCCTGTGCAGCGGGGCCCAACCGACATTAGGAAGGAAACGAAATCGTAATTTTGGTCTTATCTAGAGCCTTCCTTTAGTATTGTGTGAAGCAGCAGGAGTGCGGTGGATACCAAAGGAGGCTAGATCTGTCCGAGTAACCCAAAACGAACAATCTTCAGGTGGACAATGTATATTCTTTTAGAAGATGTAAGAAAATAGGTCTGTTGCATTCAGAATTAATAAACAATTCAACTTCAGTTTTTGCGATAAATTGTGTTAGTATATTTACATTATTTCTCGGACCTGTCTTGTATTGATGCTTTATGACCAATTTAATGAGAGAAACTGCTGCATATTTTAGATAAACACAGAAAGTTATGAATGGTCTCAAACATAGTTGGAAATTTGCAAACTGTAACGTCTGATTAATAAGGAGACACATTATATTGTAATTTCTGTGCAGTGTTATTGTGATAATCTAGTATAAATTGTCACATACAAATCAGGGATTTTACAGTGGTATCAGAGCCTACTATCCTACCAGCCTGTAGGGTAACCTTAAATGCAGAAAAAACCTTGCTATCAGTATTACTTAAGGAGGAATTAATCAAACCCTGATTTACAAAACATGGGAGAGGCAGAAAACAGTAATAGAGATTTAATTGCAGCATTGTTAAGGAGTCAACAGGATATTCAAGATAAGCTTAATAGAGTAAGTATAATGATGACTCAACTAATGACAGCACAATTAAATCACATGCAAAACCAAGGAGGGAACAATGGGGGTAGGGAAGACAATTCAGTTAACAATCATCCACAAAGAACAGGGTCAGCCTCTACCCGACCTTTCATGCCCAACTTTACTCCCAGAACTGTTGCACCAGAGAATGAACCAACGATCAGAGAGATACAGGATGAAATTCATCAGGATTGGATTTCATCAGGGGCTGATTTCAGATCAGAAATGACTTTTCGGGAATATTGTGACCTTAGAATGAAACATAGGCTGCACAAAAATAAGAATAATAATAATGAATTGCAGAGGAAAATTGGGAAAGTATCCATTCGTTCTTATGATGGATCAGGATAAACTACAGCCAGGGCTTGGGTCCAGAAACTTGACACATATTTCCAGTTAAACCCAATGAGAGAGAATGAAGCTATTAAGTATGCCGCTTTGCACTTAGATGGTATAGCACATGAGTGGTGGCACCACAGACAGATAACTCTCGGGAACAACCTAATTGACACATATGCTGAGTTCGCTGAGCGTCTCATTGATGGATTTGATTCTAAAGATCCTGAATTACACCTTAAAGAATTAACTCAGCTTAAACAATGGGGAACTGTGGAACGCTATATTGCTGAATTCGAAAAATTAGCTATGTTGGTAACTGATATATCAAAAAGGCATAAAACAGTGTTATTTATAGATGGATTAGCAGATTCCTTGAAAGGATGGGTGAAATCTTTAAATCCTCCAACATTACAAAGTGCTATCAATAGGGCTAGAGAATCGGAACCATCAGCTAAGGGAAAAAACTATAATAAAGGTGCACCATTTAAACAAGACAAGGATAAACCATCAGTTCCCAAAGAAACCACATTAAAAGGTAAAATGGATAAGGATGAACGTGATGAACTTAGGAGGAAAATACTATGTTTCAGCTGCAGAGAACCATGGGTTCCAGGGCATAAATGTTTAGGAAATGGAAAAATACACTATATCGACGTCATTTTAGATAGTGAGGAAGTTGATATAGAAGCAGATCAAGAAAATTTGCATCCTAACTTAGAACCAAATCAGGATAATGGACCAATCATAGCATCCATGATAGGAACCCCACATTACAATATTTTTAGGGTAAGAGGAGTTCTACAGGGACAGCATGTGATTGTTATGTTGGATAGTGGTTCTACACATAATTTTATTGATGCTTCTTTGGTTAAGAAATGTGGATTACATACAGTAAAACATGAAGGCTTTGATGTTAGAGTTGCAGGTGGCACAAATTTAATGAGCACTCACAACGTTCCACAATTGAGTATTGCCTTGGGTAATTATACTGTAACAGATGATTTTTATGTTATTGATTTGGTTGATACTAATGTGGTTTTGGGTATTCAGTGGATGGAAACTTTGGATAAATAAGTATTCACAGAGCTTCAAGCGTATGGATTTTTCTTTCAAAGTTGATGGAAAAAAGTAGTGCTTCGTGTTATGTCTAATGGTGGTCCCAGGATCGTCTCTGCAAAACGAATGGAGGCTATCTTTAGATATGGTGAGGTGGCATGGTCAACACAATGTATGGTGTCTATTAGCATAAAGAAATGGTAACCAGTAAACCTACTACCGGTACAAGTATTGTCATTGATTGGCAAATGAGGATAGAGATTTGTCATCTCTCTAAAGTCTAAAGATCCAAGGAGATTTGTATGAAAAGAGGCTGGTTTGGCAACCGGTGCCAACATACAAGAAAGAAAAGACTGTAATCAAGAGCAATTGGTCACTACTCAAAGCATCAGCAACCGAGTAATGCATACAGTCAAAGAAAGGAGGATTTAACCGTCAACCGAGGACCAGGATACAACCGGTGTAGACAAGTACAGAGAAAGTAAAAGTACAAATCGGTGTCAATAAGACAACCGAGGAATGTGCGACCGGTAAGCAAAGGAAGGGACAGTGATAAGTCAAAGACTCTTACCTACTCACAACCTAAGGATTTCAACCGATCTAGTAATGACTCCGGTATGAACCGAGGAAGTCATAGTCAACTATATGTTTCAACCAATTCTTTGACCGGGATTTCTTGCACTAAATCCGGAAGACTTTGAGTTAACATGGTGATCGGTTTGAGGCGCGTCTGGAGGTTATAAAGCCGGAATCTATGGCTTTAAAACGAAGAGTTATCTCTTATGAAGGAAAGGTGCTTGACACGCATCTATTGTTTTCTTCATAAAACAGATAAAGGAAGGGCATGCATCACATGTTTCCTCAGTGAACTGATACCCCATTGAGTGATGTATCCGAAAGGGATCTAAAGTTAGGTCATGCTTGAGAGGTGAAATTAGGGCAAGAACTCTATATATTCTTTTGCTTGTTGAGAATTTGAGTTGCCTTCATTCTGCCAAAGAAAAGAGTGAACCTGAAAGCTTAAAAGAAGCTAGGGAAAATTGAGAAGAGAAGAAGAGAGAAAGAAGAGTGTGCAAAGAAGCACAACAGTAGAGGAGAACACACCTGTAGCGATCGGTGATGCTTCTTAGTTGAGCACAAACAGAGATCTTATCAGACTATGCAAACCCAATTGTAAAAGGTAAATCTTTCTATTGTTTTCTAGCAATTACAATAGTTAAATCCTAGTATTTGGGTGGACTCTAACAGTTCCCCTGTATCAAATCCCTTAACTGGGTGACATCTTTCAAGGTGTCTTAAGTCTTCTAACTAGGCAGGCACTAATCAGCCTTATTGTAACAAATCCCTTAACCGGGTCGCATCTAACAGTGCGTTGTAATCCTTTAGCCGGGAAGGCTCGTAACAGGGTGTACTCCAGAAGAGTACAGAATTTGTGAGGTCTCATCACACCGTGGTTTTCACCCTAATCCGGTTTCCACGTGATAAATCTGATCTCTATGTGATTGTTTGCTTGCTGTTATTATATGCTTGAATTTGCTTGGCTTACAGTTATAAGTGTACTTCACTAGATTTAAAGAGAAAAGTTTTAGAGGTGCTGATTCACGCCTCCCCTCTCAGCACCAGTTGGGACTGTCAATTGGTATTGGAGCCAAGTCTTATTTTCTTTACTGCTTAACTGCATAAAGAAAAATTCAAGATGATGAGAAAAGGACGAAAGTTTTCAAAGGAAAACTTTACTTTGTGGTGCAGAAGAATGAAGCTGTATATGAAGACCACCGGAGATTAATACTGGAATCATGTACTACTGATTACACTGAACCCTTCGGTATCCTAACACCTGATGAACAAAAGATCAAGTTTGAGCACACGGCTGCTATGGATATGCACATTACTTGATCATGTCTATGCTGAGATAGAACATCTAGATTCTGCCTTCAAAATGTGGGCCAAGTTGCAAGTGGTATATGGAGGAGACCCAAATGTTCAAAGAGCCAAGGTTGAAAGCCTCAGAGGAAAGTATGATGACATGAGGATGAATGAAGGAGGAGACATTGAGCAATACAGCAACCGTATCAAAGAGTTGATCAACTCCACCAAAAGCGCTGGAGGAAAGCTCAATGAAGAGGAGGTGGTTAGCAAAACATTGAGAACTCTCAGACCTCAGTATGCCATTAAGATCTCTGCTATTCAAGAGCTCAGATTGGTGACCAAAAATCAAGTCACTCTAGACTCCCTAATCGGTAAGTTGGCTGTTTTTGAATTAAGTAATTTTGATAATAGCTTACCCATTTAGGAAGTAACATTTAAGTCCTTTGTCATTATCTCTTCCACCAAAAAGGGAAGAGAAACCGGTAATTGCTCTACCGGTAAGATTGGTAATCTTGTTGAGAATCTGCTCTCAGAAGAGATGGAGCAAGATGAGTTTGAAGCACTCATCGTTAGGAGATTCCCCAGAGGGAAAGGGAAGTACAAAGGAAAGCTTCCTCTGAAATGCTTCTTTTGCAACAAGATAAGACATATTGCTGCAAGATGTCTAGATAATGATAATAAAGATAAGAGAGACCAGTTCAAGAGAAAAGCAAAGAAGGAATGCTATCTTGCAGAGGAAGGAGTCACAGACAATGAATCTGAAGACTCTGAGGATCCAGAAACTGCATTTGTTGCAATAAAAGAGGAGAGTCCAGTGGTAATAAGTGAAATGGCACTTATATCAAGATCTCATCAGCATGATGATTGGATCATTGACATCGGCTGCACTCACCACATGACCGGTGACAAGAACAAGTTTATCAACTTGGAGCTCAATGATAGTGGATCAGTAACCTGTGGAAATAATGCTCCCTGCGCCATTAAAGGAAAAGGTTCTATTGCACTCTGCAACAGTGTTGTCTGTGAAGATGTGTACTGGGTTGAAGGAGTCAAGTACAATTTAATGAGTGTTGCACAACTGAACAACAAAGGATTCCTATTGGAATTCGAACAAGGTTCCTGTATAGTCAAGAATTAGTGTGGAACCCATGTTGCAACCGATAGACAAAGCAAAGGTAATATGTTCTACCTAGACTCAATGGAAGGAGCTTGTCTCATAGCTTTAGTCAAAGGAGAATCAAGCAAAATCTGTCTTATTTCCAAAGAAGACAATAGTTGGTTATGGCACAAGAGACTCTGCCATATAAACTTTGACAGTATTGTCAAGGTGAGCAAAAAGAAATCGGTTAGAGGACTCCCTGAGATTACAAAACCCATCAGAGGTGTTTGTAAAGATTGTCAATTAAGAAAATTGACAAGAACAAGTTTCAACAGTAAATCATTCTCTGCTGAAAATGTTCTAGATCTTGTGCACACAGAGTTGTGTGGACCGATGAAGACAAAATGCTATTATGGAGACCGGTACTTCATGCTATTTGTAGATGACTTCTCAATAATGACGTGGACACTTTTTCTTAGAGAGAAATCAGAGGCCTTCCACATGTTCAAAATCTACAAGCCTAGAGTGGAAAAGGAAACCGGTTAAAGCTTGAAGTGTCTGAGATCAGATAGAGGAGGTGAATACACCTCTCAAGAGTTCACTCACTATTGTGAGGAACATGGAATAAAGAGACAACTATCTGCACCAAGGACTCCTCAACAAAATGGAGTAGTAGAAAGAAGAAACAGGACTCTGATCAACTGTGCTAGAACCCTGCTGATTCAGAAGGATCTTCCTCATCACTTCTGCAGAGAATCCATCAGTGCTGCTGTCTACACACTAAGTCGAGTTCAAGTGAAAAAGGGAACCGGTAAGACTCCTTATGAACTATGGTTCAAACATACTCCTAGTGTAGGCTACTTCAAAATCTTTGGTAGTAAATATTACATCAAAAGAGATATGTACCCTAGGAAGTTTGATCCCAAGAGCGATGAAGGAACATTTTTGGGTTACTGTACCAAAAACAAGGCCTACCGGTGTCTGAACAAGAGAACAGGCAAAATAATTGAAAGCATTAATATAAAAGTTGATGAATCTTCAGAACCAATTAAGAAGACCGGTCATAATGATCATGACAACCTTGAAGGTCAAATTGAAGGAAATGCTTTTGAGTTCAATGAAGCAGCAACTGAAGATGAAAGAGAACACCATATGAACAGACATCTGGAGCAGGAGACTGTATCTGAAGCACAGGATGGTGAACAAGATGTTCATAACCATGATGAAGAAATTGCTCAACCTGAAGAGCCTGATCGGGAATAGCGACCGGTTCTCCCAAGGTACGTCACATATCACTGCACTGACAACATTATTGGTGACAAACATGCTAATGTCTTGACTAGGAAAAAGGCCAAAGAGAATATCTGTTTATTTTCCTGTATAGAGCCCAAATCCACCAGGAAAGCTCTAGAAGATGAAAATTGGTCAAGGCCATGGAGGAAGAAATTGAGCAAATTGAAAAGAATGATACATGGAAGTTTGTGCCAAGACCACATGACAAGAATGTCATAGGGATCAAGTGGGTCTACAGGAACAAGCTGAATGAAGAAAGGAAAGTAATAAGGAATAAGGCAAGACTGGTCTGCAAAGGGTATGCCCAAGAAGTTGGACTGGACTATGGAGAAACTTTTGCATCAGTGGCCACATTGGAAGGAGTGAGAATTCTTCTTGCCTATGCTGCTCACAAGAAATTTAAAGTATATCAAATGGATGTCAACTTTGCATTCATGAACATAATACTGGAAGAGGAAGTCTACATTGAACAACCGGAAGGCTTCACATTTGCACAAAATGATGGTATAGTCTATAAACTAAAAAAGGTTCTTTATGGGCTTAAGCAAGCACCAAGGGCTTGGTATGAGAGGTTGCATTCATACCTTTTGACCATAGGATTCACAAGAACCGGGGACAACAACAACATGTATCTCAAGATTGGAAAAGATGGAAATCTGATTGCTGAGACCTTTGTAGATGACATCATCTTTGGAGGAGATGACAGGATGAGCAAAACCTTTGTTGAAGAAATGAAGAAAGAATTTGAGATGTCTATGATAGGCGCCATAAAATTCTTCATTGGACTACAGGTCCATTAGCTAAAAGAAGGTATATTTATCTCTCAGTCCAAGTATATAAAAGAAATTCTTAAGACTTTTGGACTTGAAGAATCTAAACCGGTTGGAACTCCAATGATAACTAATCTCAAGTTATCAAAGGAGGATGATGCAAAAGAAGTAAATGAAACAATGTATCGGTCCATGATAGGAAAATTACAGTATGCTGTTCATAGTAGACCGGACATTGCATATGCAGTTGGCATAGTGGCAAGATTCTCTGCAAATCCCAAAGAGACACATTTGATAGCAATAAAGAGAATTTTCAGATACCTAAAGGGTACTGTGGAGTATGGCTTGTGGTTTCCTCACAAGGGTGGCTTTGAAGTAAAAGTTTACACTGATCCAGACTGGGCTGGCAACATTGATGACAAAAAGAGCACAAGTGGAGGCACATTCTTTCTCGGTGGGAGAATTGTCTCTTGGACGAGTAAGAAATAGAACTGCATTTCACAATCTACTGCAGAGGCTGAATATGTTGTTGCTGCAATCAATTGCCCATAGGTAATCTGGATCAAACAACTTCTGGAAGGAATCAAAGAACGGATACCTGAACCGTTAGCTATCTGTTGTGATAGCACCAGTGCAATTAACATATCCAAGAATCCTATCATGCACTCCAAGACAAAGCATTGAAGAGCACACGAATATACTGAGAGGGGGGGTGAATCAGTATATTAACAATTTTTAACTTTTTAAAAAAAACTTTATTCAAACGTAACTTTAACAATTGTGCACATAAAAAATAATTCTCCAAATAGTTTATTTTATTTATATAATAATGTTCTTTTACAGTTTATGTGAGCACCAACCCACTGGAAGCACCAACCCCCAAACGCTGTTCTGTGAGCACCAACCCACTGGAAGCACCAACCCCCAAACGCTGTTCTGTGAGCACCAACCCACTGGAAGTACCAACCTCCAAACGCTGTTCTGTGAGCACCAACCCACTATCTGAAGGCACCAACCTTGAAGCAAAGCACCTACTTCACTTCTGAATATAATTCTGAATTCCACCTTTATATAGTTGCTTATTCAACTTGATGATGGATGCAATCTGCTCTTTTAAGTCAGCCAATATCTGAATATATAGTTCTGTAATTTTTCTCTCCTTTCCTCTATTGTTGTTCTTCCTTTTATTTTCAAAAAATATATCTTATGTCAATGTATATTCTGAATATATAGGCTTTGAATTTTTATATCTCTCTCTGCTCTTCTTTTCTAATTATTCCATGCTGACTTGTTTTTCATTTCAAAAAATGGACTAAATATTTATATATAATGTTTCAAGATGAAACAATATGTCTTTTACAAAAGACATGACTTTTTAAATCAAAAAAGATGTCTCCTTATTAAATTATTATTAACTTAATAAATAAGTTAATATTTAAATAAAAACTCTTCCCTTGCCGACAAAACCCCCTTTTTAAAACTCTTTTTATTGCATATGTATTAATGTTTATATCTTTATAAACTTCAAAGTAATATTAAATATTTGATCCTTATATTTCTGCTTCGTAAATCTTCAAATAGTTTATATACGTATATACTATTATTAACTTGTTTATGATTTCATCGTTCATTGACTCTGAGAAACCCATTTCAAATATAAAATGGACACCTTCGGTGAACAACCCGATCCCTGTTACACCTCAGCCTCCGTCCTTACTGCTCTCTTATTGTTCTGAACAATATACTCAAGTCTTCCCGCGCGGATCAATTCCAAATTTCACGCCAGGAGCTGTTTTCGCATCAAAGACGCTCAACTTGTATTCTTCGTATACCACTCCAAGGTAGTATTTGGATATTTTGTATCCACTGGCTAGTCACCCTGTATTATTTTTATCGCAGACTGCAGTGCAATTAGCGATAGAAAGAAATCGTTAAATATATATTGTCTGATCCCTTCAATGCACTTTTGTATGTACATGAGCCTACGCATAGAGTCGTCATAGGATAGATGTTGCCGCCAAGAGTCTTGATAATATATCCATTCTTCTTCGAAAATATATTTCATATGCATTTCTATATGTGCTGTTATCGTATCATGTATCCATATCATACACGCTGTTACCATTTAAGATTGATTCGTATATGCTGATTCATATACACCTCTAAATTTATAATATCTGCCATCGATAACCTCTGTTTGCTTGCTGTATATAATTTTTGACGTTGCATATAATGTTTATGTATAGTCTTCAATGACTGTTGCCTTGATTATATTCATTGCAGTTCTTCATAGTATTGCATAAAACTTTTGATGGCAATCTTATTTTAAGGAATTCGATATAATTGTTTATAATGAGATTGCTGTCTTTTGTAGAGTATGAATTGCTGTTATTCATCGTATCCCTTCATTCTTCAATCTCTTCACGTAATCATATCCTTAACCACCTTCAATAGACTATCTTCGTAATGTGATTATTACTGTGCCAGTTTATACATATTTATTTGCTGCTGATTAAAGGTTATATGTATTCTTATCGGGCGGTGGAAGTAGTTTGCATGCAGTACATTCTTATGAAGTCACTGACCTCACGCATCTCAATCATGATATATTGGTTCTCTCTTCATTGTTCTGCATATGATATATGCTGTTGATATGCTTCTGATTTTGACATCAATGACAATATTCCTTCAATCTCCCCCTTTGTCATTGATGGCAACTTCTCAATTATGATATTGTCTGTACAAAAGCTCCCCCTTAGTTCAATGTTCTTTTCATCTTTTATCTCTCCCCCTTTGTTTGCTGTTTCCATCAACTTCAATTTCTCCCCCTTTGTCATCAATGGCAAAGGGTTTCTAGGGCTAGAGACTAGCTCCCCCTGAACACATGCTTCTCATGATGTCTTCAATAGATGGATGAGAGTGATAGTACTCCCAATTTCTCCCTTAGATACTCAAAAGTTTCCTTCGGAAGTGGTTTTGTGAAAATATCTGCTAACTGCTCCTTCGTATTAATATATTCCAACTTGACTTGCTTCTCTAGTACCTGTTCTCTCAAGAAGTGATATTTGATTGAAATATGCTTCGTTTTGGAATGCATGACTGGATTTTTTGAAATGCTGATTGCACTTGTATTATCACAAAAAATGGGAATGGGATTCTCAAATTCAATCTTTATATCTCCTAGTGTTTGCTTCATCCAAAGTACTTGTGTACAACTAGCAACTGCTGCAACATACTCAGCTTCCGCGGTAGATAGTGTTACTGAACCTTGTTTCTTGCTTAACCATGAGACTAGACTGTTACCAAGAAAGAATGCTCCTCCACTCGTACTTCTTCTATCATCAATATTGCCTCCTAAATCAGCATCTGTATAGGCAGTAAGTAAAAAATCTTTTCCTCTTGGATACCATAAACCAAGATCCATAGTGCCCTTTAGGTACTTCAATATTCTCTTGACTGCTAGAACATGTGATTCTTTTGGCATTGCTTGAAATCTAGCTACAACAACAACTGCTTGCAGAATGTCAGGTCTTGTGGCTGTTAAGTATAACAACTTTCCAATCATAGATCTATATTGAGTTTGATTTACATCGGGGGATTCATCATTTTTGCTAAGCTTGCATCCTGTAATCATGGGAGTGCTGACCGGATTACAATCTTCCATCCCAAACTCTTTTAATATTTCTTTGATATACTTGCTTTGAGAAATGAATATTCCTTTACTTGTTTGCTCAATTTGTAATCCAAGAAAGAAGGATAATTCACCAAGCATGGACATCTCAAATTCTTGTTGCATATTCATTGAAAATTCTTTACACATTTTGTCATTTGCTCCTCCAAATATTATGTCATCTACATATACTACTACTACCAAAAGTTTGTTATTTTCAGATTTGATATATAGATTACTATCAGCCATACCTCTTTTGAAACCTTGATCTAGAAGATACCTGTCCAACCTTGAATACCAAGCTCTTGGAGCTTGTTTTAGCCCATAAAGAGCTTTTCTAAGTCTACATACAAGATCTTCCTTTTCTGAATATGCAAACCCTTCAAGTAATTCAACATACACTTCTTCTTCTAAGTCTCCATTTAAGAAGGCTGATTTGACATCCATTTGGTAGACCTTGAATGCTTTATGGCTTGCAAATGCTAAGAACATCCGGATTGCTTCTAATCTTGCAACTGGGGCAAATGTTTCTTCAAAATCTACTCCTTCTACTTGAGCATAGCCTTTACAAACTAGCCTAGCTTTGTTTCTTGTGACTTCTCCATTTTCATTCATTTTATTTCGGAACACCCATTTGGTTCCTATGACGTTTTTGTCTTTTGGTCTAGGAACTATTTCCCAAGTATTATTCTTCTCAATCTGATTTAATTCTTCTTCCATTGCTTTCACCCAACACTTGTCTTCACTTGCTTCTTTGAAGTCTTTTGGTTCTATTTTGGATAAGAGACAGATATGTGCACTTTCATTAGTATTGACAAATCTCCTTCTTGTTTGGACTTCTCTATTTGGATCTCCAAGGATCAAGTCTTCAGGATGGTTTCTTTGAACAAATTTTGATGGAGTCTTTGCTGGTGTTTTTGCTCTTGAAGGGGTCTTGGAAACTTCTTGCTCTAATTCTTCTTCCTCTTCATCTTTAGGGTCTTCTATTTCTTCACAAGTGCTTGGCACTTCATTATTTATCTTCTCAAATGATTTTCCTTCATCTATCTTTACATTTGCACTTTCAACAATTTTGTGAAGTCTCTTGTTGTAGCATCTATATGCTTTACTCTTGGAAGAATATCCAAGAAAAATTCCTTCATCTGCTCTAGCTTCAAATTTTCCCAAATCATCTTCATCTCGTCTTATATAGCATATACTTCCAAAAATTCTAAAATACCTGACTGATGCTGGTCTTCCTTTCCACAGCTCGTAAGGTGTCTTATCATGATTTATTCTTACTTGTGCCCGGTTCAAGATGTGAACTGCTGTATGTACTGCCTCCTTCCAAAAGGAATCAGCTATCTTGGATTCATTTAGCATTGCCCTTGCCATTTCTTGCACGGTTCTATTCTTTCTCTCTACAACTCCATTCTGTTGGGGAGTTCTAGGTGCTGAAAGTTGTCTTCTTATGCCATTCTTTTCACAATATTCATCAAATTCATGAGAAGTAAACTCTCCACCTCTATCCGTTCTAAGACATTTTATTTTAGCATCCATTTCATTTTCAACTAGTTCTTTGAAAGCTTTAAATTTGTCAAGAGCTTCTGATTTTTCTTTTAGGAAAGCTACCCAAGTCATTCTAGAATAGTCATCAATAAATAATATGAAATATTTTTCTCCTTGTAGGCTTTTTGTCCTAGTTGGACCACAAAGATCTGAATGAATAAGCTCAAGTGGTTTTGATGTAGAATATTCCTTGTTTTTAAAGGTGTTTCTTGTTTGCTTCCCTAGTTGGCATTGTTTGCAAATGATATTTGTAGGTTTTGAAATCTTAGGTATATCTCTTACAGCTCCTTTATGACTGATTTTGACAATATTATCAAAGTTCAAGTGTCCTAATCTCTTGTGCCATAGCCAATTTTCATCTTCTTGTGCAAAGAAACAATTTTCATCATTCATTTCTTGCAAAACATATAAATTGTTTGCTGTCCTACAAGCATTAGCTATTAATTTTCCATCCTTTTTAATTTCACAACCTTTAGAATAGAAAGTCACATTATGCCCTTGATCACAAAGCTGACTTACACTTAGTAAGTTTTCTTTTAAACCTTTTACATACCAAACATCAGCTGTTTTTGTTTTGCCATGGTCTAGACTAAGAGTTCCCTTTCCTTTTATATAACGTTTTGAGTTGTCACCAAATCTCACTGATCCTCCATCTGCTGGTTCAAAAGAAATGAATTTGCTTTTATCTCCTGTCATGTGTCTAGAGCATCCACTATCAACGTACCACCAATCCCTTTTATTTTGAGCATGTAGAGCTACTTGAACAAATAGTGATTTCTCTTTCTTTTTCCATACTTTCTTTTTGAGAGGATCTTCTTTCTTTTCTTGATTTGTAGGAAAGATAGTTCTACAATTGTGGGCAGCATGTCCAAAGTTGTTACACTTAGAACATAAAATATCATATTTTACCAATGGAGCAAAGGGATTATGTAAGCTGAAATTTTGAACATTCTTCACTTTGCTTCTGCAGTTTAGAGCTTTATGACCAAATTTGTTACAAGAGTAGCAATAACCACTAAATTTATAAGAAAAAAGCTGTCTATAATATGGCCTTTTCCATTCATTCATATTTTGTCTAGGTATTCTACATTCTCGTGCTTTATGACCAAAACAACTGCAAGAATAGCAATAACCATGAAAATTATGACTAGTTTTATCAACTTCTTTATTTTCTTTAGGCTTGTTTTCTTTTAGTGATTCATTTATGACTGATTTGCTTCCTTCTTTTATGAAGCCTTTGAATGTATTATTAGTGTTTGAATTTCCTTCAAAACCAACACCTGTTTTGTTGAAAGAAGGTCTTTGACTATCAATGATATCATTTAGTTTTTCTGAACTTTTTTCAAACTTGAGATTATTAATGGTGCATTCCTTCAACTCTCTTTCTAATTTTTCAATTTTTAGTTTTAAATTAGTTTCAGCTTGTTTAGCTTCTTCTAATTGATTCTTCAAATCTTCAATTGTTTGTTCTGATTCTTCTACTGATTTCGTAGCTTCCTCTTTGAGTTTTACAAGTTTTCTTTTTAGTCTTTCATTTTGTTTATATGCATAATGAAGTTCTTCTTGGAGATCAACATCTTCTTCATCATTACCTGATTCGTTTTCCTCTTCTTCATAACTATCATTGGAGACTGCTTCAGCCATGAATAGAATCTCATCCTCATCATCACTTGGGCATTCTTCGCTGCTTTCATCTGAAGAGCTGTCCTTTTTTGAATAAAAACTCTTTTTATTTTTGCTTTGATATCTTTTCTTCTTATTAAACTTGTTGTTACTTTTCCATTTCTTCTTTGTGTATGCTTGTTTTTCATCTTCACTTGAGTCATCATTATTTTGAGGGCATTTTGAGGCATAGTGTCCTATCTTTCCACAATTGAAACATTTGAAAGGAAACTTCCCTTTATATTTTCCACTTCCCTTTTTCAATTTTCTTAAGAAATGAGCTTCAGCTTCATCAGTTTCACTGCTTGAATTATCACTTGAAATTTGTTTCTTGCTCTTATTATTTTTAGAAATTTTAAAGGCTATTTCCTTCTTAGGTTCCTTGTCTCCAATTCTCATTTCATAAGCGGTAAGGATTCCATGTAACTCATCTTTAGTAAGTTTATCTAGATCTTTCCTTTCTTCTATTGCTGATACTTTAGAATCAAATCTAATGGGTAGAGATCTCAAGATCTTTTCAACCACAAGTTGTTCTTCTACTTCTTCACCAAGGGCTTTTATTGAATTGACCACTTCATCAACATGAGAAAGAAATGAGGCTATGTTTTCATCTTCCTTCATTTTCAAACTTTCGAATGTGCTTCGGTGAGTTTGAAGTTTGGCCTTCTTTACATTGTCGGTCCCTTCATATATATTTTTCAACTTGTCCCATATCTCCTTTGCAGATTTACAATGCATAACTTTTGTGAATTCCGAGTCGGCTAGATTACATAGAATAGCATGTTTTGCTTTGGCATTATTTTCACTTCTCCTTTTTCCGGCTACATCTGTTGGTGGGGTTGCTGGTGGTGTATAACCATCTAGTACTGATTGCCAAACATCGAATCCAATAGCATTTAAATATGCTTCCATCTTTATACTCCAAAATGCATAATTTGTCCCATCAAAATTTGGTGCCTTGTTTTGGAAACTTTCAGCCATTTGTGCTCTTTTAGATCTACCTTCAAGCGGTTAGGCTATATAGAAGGAACCCGCTCTGATACCAATTGAAGAGCACACGAATATACTGAGAGGGGGGGTGAATCAGTATATTAACAATTTTTAACTTTTTAAAAAAAACTTTATTCAAACGTAACTTTAACAATTGTGCACATAAAAAATAATTCTCCAAATAGTTTATTTTATTTATATAATAATGTTCTTTTACAGTTTATGTGAGCACCAACCCACTGGAAGCACCAACCCCCAAACGCTGTTCTGTGAGCACCAACCCACTGGAAGCACCAACCCCCAAACGCTGTTCTGTGAGCACCAACCCACTGGAAGTACCAACCTCCAAACGCTGTTCTGTGAGCACCAACCCACTATCTGAAGGCACCAACCTTGAAGCAAAGCACCTACTTCACTTCTGAATATAATTCTGAATTCCACCTTTATATAGTTGCTTATTCAACTTGATGATGGATGCAATCTGCTCTTTTAAGTCAGCCAATATCTGAATATATAGTTCTGTAATTTTTCTCTCCTTTCCTCTATTGTTGTTCTTCCTTTTATTTTCAAAAAATATATCTTATGTCAATGTATATTCTGAATATATAGGCTTTGAATTTTTATATCTCTCTCTGCTCTTCTTTTCTAATTATTCCATGCTGACTTGTTTTTCATTTCAAAAAATGGACTAAATATTTATATATAATGTTTCAAGATGAAACAATATGTCTTTTACAAAAGACATGACTTTTTAAATCAAAAAAGATGTCTCCTTATTAAATTATTATTAACTTAATAAATAAGTTAATATTTAAATAAAAACTCTTCCCTTGCCGACAAAACCCCCTTTTTAAAACTCTTTTTATTGCATATGTATTAATGTTTATATCTTTATAAACTTCAAAGTAATATTAAATATTTGATCCTTATATTTCTGCTTCGTAAATCTTCAAATAGTTTATATACGTATATACTATTATTAACTTGTTTATGATTTCATCGTTCATTGACTCTGAGAAACCCATTTCAAATATAAAATGGACACCTTCGGTGAACAACCCGATCCCTGTTACACCTCAGCCTCCGTCCTTACTGCTCTCTTATTGTTCTGAACAATATACTCAAGTCTTCCCGCGCGGATCAATTCCAAATTTCACGCCAGGAGCTGTTTTCGCATCAAAGACGCTCAACTTGTATTCTTCGTATACCACTCCAAGGTAGTATTTGGATATTTTGTATCCACTGGCTAGTCACCCTGTATTATTTTTATCGCAGACTGCAGTGCAATTAGCGATAGAAAGAAATCGTTAAATATATATTGTCTGATCCCTTCAATGCACTTTTGTATGTACATGAGCCTACGCATAGAGTCGTCATAGGATAGATGTTGCCGCCAAGAGTCTTGATAATATATCCATTCTTCTTCGAAAATATATTTCATATGCATTTCTATATGTGCTGTTATCGTATCATGTATCCATATCATACACGCTGTTACCATTTAAGATTGATTCGTATATGCTGATTCATATACACCTCTAAATTTATAATATCTGCCATCGATAACCTCTGTTTGCTTGCTGTATATAATTTTTGACGTTGCATATAATGTTTATGTATAGTCTTCAATGACTGTTGCCTTGATTATATTCATTGCAGTTCTTCATAGTATTGCATAAAACTTTTGATGGCAATCTTATTTTAAGGAATTCGATATAATTGTTTATAATGAGATTGCTGTCTTTTGTAGAGTATGAATTGCTGTTATTCATCGTATCCCTTCATTCTTCAATCTCTTCACGTAATCATATCCTTAACCACCTTCAATAGACTATCTTCGTAATGTGATTATTACTGTGCCAGTTTATACATATTTATTTGCTGCTGATTAAAGGTTATATGTATTCTTATCGGGCGGTGGAAGTAGTTTGCATGCAGTACATTCTTATGAAGTCACTGACCTCACGCATCTCAATCATGATATATTGGTTCTCTCTTCATTGTTCTGCATATGATATATGCTGTTGATATGCTTCTGATTTTGACATCAATGACAATATTCCTTCAATATTGCCATCAAGTATCATTACTTGAGAGAGTTGGTGCAAGACAAGGAGGTGAGATTGGAGTATGTTCCCACAAAGGAACAAATTGTTGATATCTTCACAAAGCGATTACCAAAGAGTACTTTTGAGTATCTCAGAGGTAAACTAGGGGTGATACCCCTTCATGATCTTCAGTAAATCTGCAAGGGAGTTCATCAGTTCATTATGCTTCAACAGAGGGTTACACCTCATCTTTTCTGACTGATGAAAAGGACTGCTCCTCGCAGGGGGAGTAGATTAGATAAAGGTAGTCTTTCAGACTAGCCTTTGGCATTATTGTCGAAAAGGAGTATTTGGCAATAACAAGTAGATAAATCGGCAATGGCAATAACAATGATACAGAGATGCCAGAGATGCAAGCACAGAAAACCGGTGATATGATAATGATATGGCTGCCCATCAAGGTTTTGCCATCAATGCCAAAGGGGGAGATTGTTGGCATAGAGAAATGGTCACCGGTAAGCCTGCTACAGGTACAAGTATTGTCATTGATTGGCAAATGAGGATAGAGATTTGTCATCTCTCTAAAGACTAAAGATGCAAGGAGATCTGTATGAAAAGAGGCTGGCTTGGCAACCGGTGCCAACATACAAGAAAGAAAAGACTGTAATCAAGAGCAACTAGTCACTACTCAAAGCATCAGCAACTGGGTAATGCACACAGTCAAGGAAAGGAGGATTCAACCATCAACCGAGGACCAGGATACAACCGGTGTAGACAAGCACGCAAAAAGTAAAAGTACAAATCGGTGTCAACAACACAACCAAGGAATGTGCTACCGGTAAGCAAAGGAAGGGATAGTGACAGGTATGAACCGAGGAAGTCATAGTCAACTATATGTTTCAACCAACTCTTTGACTGAGATTTCTTGCACTAAATCCGAAAGACTTTGAGTTAACATGGTGATCGGTTTGAGGCGCGTCTGGAGGTTTTAAAGCCGGAATTTATGGCTTTCAAACAAAGAGTTATCTCTTATGAAGGAAAGGTGCTTGACACACATCTATTGTTTTCTTCATAAAACAGATAAAGCAAGGGCATGCATCAGATGTTTCCTCAATGAACTGATACTCCACTGAGTGATGTATCTGAAGTTAGGTCATGCCTGAGAGGTGAAATTAGGCAAGAACTCTATATATTCTTTTGCCTGTTGAGAATTTGAGTTGCCTTCATTCTGCCGAAGAAAAGAGTGAACTTGAAAGCTTAAAAGAAGCTAGGGAAAATTGAGAAGAGAAGAAGAGAGAAAGAAGAGTGTGCAGAGAAGCACAACAGTAGAGGAGAACACACTTGCAGCGATGGGTGATGCTTCTCAGTTGAGCACAAACAAAGATCTTATCAGGCTATGCAAAGCTAGTTGTAAAAAGTCAATCTTTCTATTATTTTCTAGCAATTACAATAGTTAAATCGCAGTATTTGGGTGGACTCTAACAAGTCCCTTGTATCAAATCCCTTAACCGAGTGACATCTTTCAAGGTGTTCTAAGTCCTCTAACCAGGCAGTCACTAATTGTCCTTGTTATAACAAATCCCTTAACCGGGTCGCATCTAACAGTGCGTTGTAATCCTTTAATCGGGAAGGCTCCTAACAGGGCGTACTCCAGAAGAGTACAGAATTGGCGAGGTCTCCTCACACTGTGGTTTTCACCCTAATCGGGTTTCCACGTGATAAATCTGGTGTCTCTGTGTGATTGTTCGCTTGTTATTCTATGCTTGAATTTGCTAGGCTTACAGTTATAAGTGTACTTCATCAGATTTAAAGAGAAGTTTTAGAGGTGCTGATTCACCCCTCCCCTCTCAGCACCGGTTGGGACTGTCAGTGTCTACCATGGTATCTAGGTTTAAAACTAAACATTGTCAGGATGATTTGATGGAAATTTTGAATTCTCACAAGGTGGTTTTTAGTGATATACCTCCAGGAGTGCTCCCTGACAGAGGTTTTGAGCACACTATTAAACTTGAAGCAGATGCAAAGCCTGTCATAACAACTCCATACAGGCACCTCAAGAAATTCAGCGATGAAATAGAGAAGGCAATTCAAGAGTTGTTGGATATGGGGCACATTCGACCTAGTTCGAGCCCTTTTGCATCATTTGTAGTACTGGTGAAAAAGAAAGATGGGACACTTCGCATGTACATTGATTACCAAGCTCTCAACAATAAAACCATGAAAAAAAGGTATCCGATTCCCAGAATTGATGAATTATTAGATGAATTACATGGAGCAGTTTATTTTTCTAAAATAGATTTACGTTATGGGTATAATCAAATCAGATTAAGAGAACAAGATGTGCACAGAACATTTCGTTGCCACTATGGTCAGTATGAATTCTTGGTTATGCCTTTTTGTAATGTCCCCAATTTTGCCAGCATCGGAATTTCAAGGATTAGCCTATTATTTTGATCCTCGTAGGCTAATTATTGTGGATAGAGGGTCTTTTGCGGCAGAGCCTTAGCTTGGGAGGGTCTTGTCTTCTCCACAATGCAGTAAGTTACAGGTTGGTCTTCGTTTGGCTCAAATTGAACTTCGTTTGGGCTTAGTTTTGTGTACTTACTATTTGTGGTAAGTTGAGTGTTGATCGAGATGGACCCTTTCTATTTATGTAAAGTGCATTTGGTCACATGGAGAAATAATAGGTGTGATTCCTATTTCAGATGGCATATTTAAATGATGAGTATTTTGGGAGTTATTATATTTTTAGTGGCCAAATTATTATTAAATCATTAAATGACTTATTATAAAGTTATAATTTGACTTTATAATTTCACTTAAGTTGAGGGTTAAGTCATCATTGGAAGGGGCCATTATTTAATTGATTACTAAACCTAAGTCGCATTATTATAATGATACTTTATTATAGTAATGTTTTGAAGGAAGTTGTTATAAAATGATGTTGTGTTGAAGAAGCTTCTTAAGTGAAAAAAGTAAAGTTGAAGCTTTTTCAAAAAGCTTATATATTCAACTTGAAAAAGCACTTTACTCATCCATTGTTCATTTGATGAAAATTTTATGAATTTTCTTGGCTGTGAGAAATGGCTAGGGTTTGAGGACTGATTCCTCATTTTGCAATTTGAATCATCACTGATTCATGATGAATTTTGCCATTGAAATTCTGAGAATTCAATTATGATTTTGTTAATTCAATTTTGTGTTGAGGTATACCAAATTGGAGGAAGAATTATCAAGTTATATTTGATACAGAGGGTTTTCCAGGCTGGATCGAATTTACATGGTATATCTGCAGATTTGTTCAAAACAAGAATATTGGGTGAATAGTACAAATTTTATTTGCTGTCGTAATGTTACTGATAAGTGCCGTACAATTTAAATTAAGAGCTGGGAGCTGTTGTTGGTGTTGCAGTCCTTTCTTTGGCTGCGTTAATGATTGGTAAAGGGGTTGCGTCTTATTTTAAGGTTGGAGTTACTCACTTAGGGGCTGCGTGACTTCTCCAGGCATCTGCATCTCCTTTCCTAGGGTGCTGCGTTTCATTTCTTGAGGGTTGGATTAGTCATTAGCAGTAGGCGTTAATCCTTCCTTAGCTGCTTCCAGTCGGTGGATGTTGACATTGATTATTATGCAACGTTTATTCATAGAAGATGCAAAAAAAAAAAACACTTGACTATTGTTTAATCCATGTTCAAGCTCTTTCATGATCAATAATTATATTGGTAAATAATCAGTTTTATGATTATTGAATTAAATTGTTGTTATTTTTTAAAAGTTTGGAAATTTCTTATAAAATTATTTATATCTGAAAATACAAAAGAAATTGCAATTAAATTGAGATAGAAGTAAAGTCTACAGCCGAGAGCTAGTTGGGCTCTTTACACTTTTGGACTAATGAATGCTCCAACAACTTTTCAATCCTGTATGAGTCATATTTTTAACAAATAGTTGCGGAAATTTTTATTGGTTTTCTTTGATGATATATTGATTTATAGCAAAACTTGGGAAGAGCATTTCAAACACATTGATGAAATTTTAAGAATTATGGAATCACAATATTTGTATGCAAAAGCTTCTAAATGTGAATTTGGTATGACAAAGATTTTGTATCTAGGGCATATGATTAGTGCTAAAGGAGTACAGGTGCATCAGGGGAATATTTAGGCTATCTTGTATTGGCCTCCACCCCGAAATTTATTAGATCTAAGAGGATTTTTTGGTTGTGCAGCTATTACAAGCGTTTTGTGAAAGGGTTTTCACAACTTGGAGCACCCTTAACAGATTTTACTAAATAGGGGGCTTTCAGATGGACTCTAGAATCACAAGTATTTGACAAACATAAGGAGGTAATGAGTTCTTGTCTCGTCCTTGGTCTCCCTGACTTTAAATAACCCTTAGTTTTAGAATGTGATGCTTCGGGTGAAGGGATAGGACCAATGCTGATGCAGAACATGCACCCCATCGCATACAAAAGTAGGAATCTTTATACCAAGGAACAGTTGTACTCCATCTATGATAAGGAGATGCCAGCTATCATGCATGCGCTAGCCAAATTCATAATGTATTTGGTTTGGGCCAAATTTGTAGTCTGAACCGACCATAATATCTTGAAATACTTCTTCGGACAAAAAGATCCGAATGACAGGCAACAAAAGTGGATCAGTAAAATCCAAGCTTATGATTTTGAAATAGAATATGTTAAAGGTAAAAATAATGTGGTTGTTGATGCATTATCTAGGACACTTGCAATAAATGCTTTATCATGTGTAATTGTTGAGTGGAAATCACTCTTATTGGTGGAATACTCAAAAATTTCATTTGCATGTGATCTTTTGGATGGGAAATTGCAGGATAATAGATATAAGATTGTGAATGATGTCATTTATTATAAAGATACGATTTTCTTGGTGCTTGGCTCTAAACTAAAGGAAAGAATCATGCAGATTGTTCATGACTTGCCCTTAGTTGGACATCCTGGATACTTCAAGACCTATAGGCAGATTCGTGAGAGATTCACTTGGAAGGGGTTTAAGGATGATGTCTTGCGTTATGTCAGGGAATGTGCCACATGTCAGCAAAATAAAGCAGAACATACATTTCCGACAAGTTTGCTACAACCTTTACCCATGCCCGATTAGAGGTGGGAAAGCATATCAATGGACTTCATTACTAGTTTACCTCAGGCGGAAGGTAAAGATTGTATTTTTGTGGTGGTTGATAGATTGACTAAGTTTGCACACTTCTTTGCTATCACTGCGGAATTTACTGCAGCCTAGGTTGCAGAGCTATTTTTTAGGGAAATATTCCGTTTACATGGGTTGCCCAAGAATACTATTCGTGACAGGGATAGCAGGTTTGTGAGTATTTTTTGGGAAGAATTGTTCAGGCTAGCAGGCATTGAGTTGAATCATAGCACCAACTATTATCCCCAAATAGATGGACATACATAGATCGTTAATAAATGGGTAGAAGGATATCTCTGAAACTATGTGGCAGGGCACCAGAAGGCCTGGGTCAAATGGTTACATCTAGGCGAATATTGTTATAATACAACCTATCACATGTCCATTGGTATGTCTCCTTTCCAGGCGTTGTATGGATATAAAGCTTTATCCTTTGTTGATCTTGCTTTTGATGTCAGTAAAGCGCCCAAATCACGAGATTGGCTCCAGGAGTGTCAGGATATTCTTAAGGCACTACAAGAAAATTTAGATAATGCTTAGTCAACAGAAAATCTATGTAGATAAAAAATGGGTGGAATGTAGTTTTGAGGTAGGTGATTTGGTGTACCTTAGATTGCAGCCTTATCGTCAATCTTCACTTAAGCACAGCGGATCGGAAAAATTGAAGCCACAGTTTTATGGGCCTTGTCAGAACACCTGGAGAATTTGCGCGGTAGCATATGAATTGGAACTGCCATAGGGATGTAGGATACACAATGTATTCCATGTTTCTTGCCTCAAGCAGGCATTGGGGCAGCAGGTGAAGGTTTCAGAGAATTTACCTCCACTAAATGAAGACGGATAGTTGGAAATGTTGCCGGACAATTTTTTGGATGCCTGTGAAAGGCATTTACGCAATAGGTGTATCAAAGAATATCTGATGCAATGACAAAAATTGGCAATTGAGGATGCTACTTGGGAAAGTGAGTAGGTGTTGCAACACCCTAAACTACAGTTGCTTGTGGGCAAGCAACTTGAGGTAGGGGAGACTGTAATATCCCCTCAATAAATAAGTCTTTTTGAAGACATTACAAATAAAATATTAATTATTTAATATTTGTTAATGGACTTATACTAAATAATTAATAAGTAGGAAAGTTGGAAATAAATTAATTATTTAATTAATAGCTAATCTGAAACTATTAATTAAATAATTAGTTCCGTTACAGGAATTTAGTTGGCATTGGAAGCTTTATATGGCCATTGCAAGAATGAAGACAGCAACTTGAATTCGGAAGAGGGTTGGAAAATAAATTGAGACGAACTCTAATATTCCTTTCGTCAGACTAATATCTGGCCTAGTGGAAATAGAAGCAGCATACAAGAGTTCCTAACATCTGGCAAGCAGATAGGTAGAAGACAAATCTAAAATCTGTCTTATCTGGGGGTCATTGGAAGGAAGAATTACGGGCTATGTTGTGCAGAGTAGATTATTGACATTGTCTATGTTCACGTGGATTTAAGAAGTCAGAATAAGACAAGTTTCATCTTATGCAGGATCAGAGATGCTCTTCTGATGTGAACAGAAAACCTGATTACAACCAAAAGGATTCGTTTTGTGCAATTTGATGTAGACATTCCCTATGCAGGAGGACCCAGCTGACATTAGGAAGGAGACGGAATCGTAATTTTGGTCTTATCTGGAGCCTTCCTTCAGTATCATGTGAAGCAGCAGGAGTGCCGTAGATACCAAAGGAGTCTACATCTGTCCAAGTAACCCGAAATGAACAATCTTCAGGTGCACGATATATATACTTTTCAAAGATGTAAGAAAATAAGTTTGTTGCATTCAGAATTAATAAACAATTCAACTTTAGTTTGTGCAATAAATTTTGTTAGTATATTTACATTATTTTTCGGACCTATCTTGTATTGATGCGTTATGACCAATTTAATGAGAGAAAATGCTGCATATTTTAGATAAACACATAAAATTATGAATGGTCTCAAACTTAGTTGGAAATTTGCAAATTGTAACGTTTGATCAATAAGGAGACACATTACATCGTAAATTCTGGGCAGTGTTATCCTAATAATCTAGTATAAATTGTTAGATACAAATTAGGGATTTTACATATGAGGGCAGAGTCTATTTGGTACCCGAGTCCAAGATGAAGGAAAGAATTCTAAAAGAAATGTATGACTCACCCTTGGTCAAACACTTGGAATACCTGAAGACCAACAGACAAATTCTGGAAAGGTTCTCTTGGAAGGGCCTTAAGAATGACGTACTCTAGTACGTGTGGGAATGCTCAACTTGCCAGCAAAACAAATTTGAGTACAGCTTACTTGCGAGACCCCTTTAGCCGTTGCCAATCCCCAACCCGAAGTGGGATAGCATCTCGATGGATTTCATTATTGGGCTTACCAAAGTGCAAGGGTGGGATTGCATCTTCGTTGTTGCAGATCGTTTGACCAAATATGCCCATTTCTTTGTGATCTCGACCGAATGCCTGACAACTCAAGTGGCCGAGTTGTTCTTCCGTGAGGTATTTGACTTGCATGGTCTTCTGCGGAACATAGTGAGTGACATGGATAGCTGCTTTCTTAGCACCTTCTGGATGGAGTTATTTCGGTTAACAAGAACAAAATTGTCGCCTAGCACGAGCTACCACCCAAACGGATGGACAAACATAGATTGTGAGCAAATGGCTGGAGGGTTATCTTAGGAACTACGTTTCAACACAACAAATGGTGTGGGTCCGTTGGTTACACTTGGGAGAACACTGTTACAACACCACATACCACATGTTGATAGGTATGAGACCCTTCAAAACACTGTATGGTTATGAACCTTCCTCATTCGTGGATCTGTGTTGGGTGACAGTTGCGCACCAAGGGTCAAGGAATGGCTACAGGAAAGTCTAGATATCCTGAGATCTATCAAGGATAACCTGTAGAGGGCTCAAAACTAGAAAAAAATGTATGTTGACCGACATTGGATGGAGTGGGGTTTTGAGGTAGGCGATTTGGTATACCTTAGGCTTCAACCGTACAAACAATTCTCCCTGAAGACATGTGGTAAGGAGAAGCTGAAGCCCCGTTTCTATGGACGCTACATAGTGGTTCGGAGGGTGAGTGAAGTTGCCTACGTGTTGGAACTTCTTGAGGGGAGTCAGATTCACAATGTTTTTCATGTGTCGTGCCTCGAGAAGGCTGTCAGACAACGTGTCATAGTGTCGAAGGAAGTGCCACCCATTGATGAAGAGGGGAAACTAATTCTGGAACCGGCTGAGATCATCGACGTTCGAGAGAAGAACCTAAGGTCGCACATTGTGAAGGAATTCCTAGTGTGATGGAAAGACCTGTTGATCAAGGATGCCACTTGGGAAGGTGAACAGATTCTGGAGCATCCAAGTCTGCAATTGCTTGAGGGCAATCAATTCTTGGGCCAGGAGAATTGTGATGTCCCTGATGTTATTAAATAATTTAATTTAATTTTTTTGTGTGTATGACCTTGAAATTAAGTTTTTTATCTCTCAGGCCCCTTGTTATTTTATTGTCGGTAACATTTTGGCCATGTTGACACTTTTTGTAATCCTTTAGGGAGTCTCCCCAAAGCCATATATAAGGCTGGATTAGTTGTTGTTGTAGGTATGCAAAATTTGGTATTTTCTTTGTGTGTGTGAATTCTCGTTGGAGTTCAACTTGTTTGCCATTTTAGAGGTGGAAGATCCTCCCTACTTGGTTTTTGCATTTTCGGTGGAAATAATTTCTCACCCTATTCCGCTCTTGGTCTGAATTTGTTGTATTGAAGATCTATTTAATCTGAAGTGCTATGATTATTGAGTTCTGTGGCATTAATTTTTAATTTCTCTTGCATGTACGAATCCATCTTCCTGTGCAATGCATCATCGTTATTTGGAATTCATTACCGTTGTACGGATAGAGCAAACTTGGCACTTTGGCATCTGGCGTACTGTAGACACGAGCTTGTACGGGTAGCAACAGGGTTGAGTGAGGGATGTAGGGCCAATTCCATACCAAGGCACTTGCACACTACCATACAGATATCATAATTGCCTTACGGGTCAATAGGGGGGCCCACAAGACAAGTCCAGCATTTAGCTGCCATACGAATCATTAGACATCACTGCGTCTTGGCTGAGAGCACATCCTCCACGTATGGATAGAAGAAAGGTTTGACCTGTATTGACTGTACATATCGTATGACTTGGCAACAAGCATCTCTGTACAGCTATGCACCCAACATCACCATACGGTGGATATCTCCAACGTACAACTTCGGTGTATCCAGCCACATGATTGTACGCTTATTTCTGGACCATCAGATCGTACGCTGATCTATGGGGATTTTCCGCAATTTGGTAGAGGGGAATTGGAAGTTTGGTGAAGTGATCGGCTTCAGAACATTACACAAAGTAGAGTATGGTTGAATGATTGTTCAAAGATGGGGTTATAAAAACATTATCATGCGTATGAAAGAATAATAATCGAGCCATTGTTAATTTTCACGACAGCTGTTGTTGGCATTACCGTGCTGCTAAAAAAATGGTTATTTTACTTACAATTGTGTTTTGTAAAGAGAGTGATTATTTTGGAGTATCAGGTGAGACATCAGAGTGCATGAATGTTAGTAATCTCTGTAACTGCAATATGATTTATATCTTTAGAGTGAGCTCTGTGTATAGAAAAGAATTATATTCTGCATATGATTTATTGTGTAAAGCATTTCAGTATCTATGAGATACTTTAAGTATTGTATGTTTTGTAATAAGCATAGCAGATGTGCCTGATCTGTTGAAAAGCATATTGCTTGATTGTGAGAGCTGGTATTTGGATTTTTAAACATTACATTAAAGACCTATCTTTCGAGTGTGGCTGGGTTTTTCCCTCAAGTGGAGGGTTTTCCCAGGATAAACTTGCAATTATTCTTTTGTGCTTTTGAGTTTCAGTATATTGCATTTCTAAGTATTCTGGTTCGAAAATTAACATTTCTTGGGTTCAACTAGTCTGAGTCACAAACCTTCAAATAATTTTGCCACTCCATGAAGTGCTCCAACAGGAGTTGACATGCTCAAATGTCACATTATTTTCAATGATGAGGTTGTATATGTACTTGGCTTTGGCATTGGGGAGTGGAGAGCCATCCGGCCATTTATAGAGGGTCATTTTTGAGTCATTAAAGTTACAAAGCCTAGGCAGGGAGACAGGGTTGCAGGTATCTCTTGACATTGAATATGTCATCCATTGGGATTGTGGGATAGTAAGCTTCTGCCATATCTCTTGCCAACTCAAAAGCTTGCCACCTTGAATGATATCTGCAAACTACCTAATACCTTTGGTTGCCCAACTCCAAGCAGAATAGCCTTGAAGCAAGGCCAGTGGTTTATCACCATGTTTCAAGTTTCACCAGATTGATTTTTCCCCACAGATCAAATTAGTGTCTGCTATAATGTTATTGTTAGTTATTGACAGCCTTACACTTTCCCATCCTTTCTAGATGGATTTAAACACATTTGAGCCTACAACCTTAATTGAGAGTAAACTTGTCATAAGATCATTTGGATGCAGTCCCTTCCATGATGGTCCTTTGATGGGGTCTGCTCTAGAAATGTTATACCTAACCAGAACCTTCCAGGGCTCTTCTCCCTGAAGACGATACAACTATCCTTATTGAATTGGAAAAAAAACAATGTCAGTGAATTAATGCATAAGTTGGACTTGTTCTGTACTGCTTCCAGGAGCAAAGTTTCACTTGCCAAATCCAATATGTTGGTGTGGAGTGACCACCCTCCATCATGGTGTGACAGGTTCTCCTTATCGTGGGGAGGACCCAACCATCAAGTCAGATATCTTGGTATTCCATTCTCCATCAATCCAGACTTGAAAGAGATGTGGGGATGGATAAAAGGGAAGATTGATAAGAAGATTGGAAAATGGAATAGTCATTATCTCTCCTTGGCTGGTAGATTTCAGGTTTGTCAGAAGACTCTATCCTCCTATACTGTCTACTATGCCTCTGCTTGGCTCTTTAATCAGTCCCAATTCAATTACAGACATAAGCATATTAGAGAGTTCCTGTGGTTGGATGGAAAGGGTGAAAGATGAGCAAAAATACTGAGAGGGGGGTGAATCAATATTTTAAAACAATTAAGAACTTGAAGCAAAAAAATAAGAAGCTTAACAGAAGAGACAGAGACACAAAATTTTATCTCGTGGAAAATCCAACAGGGTAAAAAACCACGACACTCACTATCAAAGATGGGCTCCAACCAAGTTACATCAAAGAGAACCCACTCTTACAATCTAAAACTTCAACCTTAATCACAAGGCTCCAACCTTTACATGCACAAGTTTGAAATAATGAATCACACTAGAAAGCTCACTGATTTATATTGGATTGTATAAACCTCACTGGACAAGAGAAACAATTACACTTCTAGAATGAAATTTTCAAACATGGTAAGCACTAGCATCAATTTGTACACCCCCAATACACTGTCACAGCTTAGAATGCACACACACACGCACACACACACTTCAATTGCTTTCACAAAAACACCCAGCTCTATCTGAATGATACGGTTCAGAACTCCCATAAATATAAACGTGGCCTATATTATTGGAAAATTCACAGTTCGCCCCGTATTACATTATTCCTGAGCTTTTTATTTTCACTTCACCTTATTTAGGAACAACATGTTGAACTAAAAGATATCGCTCAATACCTTTCATATACACATCTTTCATGCCAAAAACAATTGATTAGCGTACACCATCTAGTGTTAGTCATTATCGCAGCCTCCCTCTTTCAAAGACACGACTACACTGTTTTTAGCCACATGACAGAAATAAGTAACACATATTATAAGCTTTGCCCAAAAATTGCTAACACTGCCCAGCTGGTCACATATGCCTGGTTGAACACATAAAACTACTGCCTAGTCATATTGAATACGATTCCTGGGAGAAATAATTCAGTCCAAAAGAAATAATTAACAATGCAGACCATTTTCCAGCCATGTAAAGAATAAATCACAACAAGAGAAAAATTGTCACACAAGAAACCTCCGTTACTGTAGAAATAGGTGGAGTCATTAATAAATTTGTTCCCAAGTTTATTCGATACAGTACTAGATTTTTGGCTTCAAGGTGTTATTTAAAATTATGGAATAGAAGTGATTCCTTTATAAAAGCGATTGCCCCTTTATATTCAAGAAGTCTGTGCCATTGTTAATTGAGAAAACCTTTACTTTTTCTACATTGAGAAAATCAAACCTCTTTGATTTATTCAATCAATAACATGGCATGAGATCTGACACTTCGCATACAAGCAGGTAAGGAGTCAGCTGAAGTAGACACACTTCTAGGTGAAGCACACACCGTACTAGCTGAAGTACGTAGGCAGGTGGCTCAAGCAGCTCAAGTAGGCAGGCAAGGAGCTCAAGCGGCTCAAGTAGGCAGGCAAGGAACTCAAGCAGCTCAAGTTAAGATTGATGAATAATCAACAGCTTAAAGTATTTCATTCCAATTCTCTTTTGAAAACTCAAACTTTAACATCAATGACAAAAATGTCCCAACGATGTCCTCCTTTTTGTCACTAAAGGCAACACCATCTCCATTTGGAACCAAAAGAATGCCACTTCTCCGCCTTTGACATCAATGACATTTAAAAACTGAGAAATCTGAAAATGGGGAATAAAATGAAGCAATAGATACTCTCCTTGAGTTCAATCTGTAAATCAGTGTTGGAGTGAGATCACTCCATGGTTTTACCTGAGATATTCGAAAGTTTCCCTTGGCAATGGCTTTGTAAAAACATCTGCAACTTGTTCCTTAGAAGACACATATTCCAACTTAACAACCTGATTAGTAACCCGCTCTCTCAAAAATTGATACTTATAGGATTATGCTTAGTACGAGAGTGCATAACTGGATTTTTTGAAATGTTGTTCGCACTTGTGTTATCCAGAAAATAGAAATTGGATTATTATACTTAACCTTGTAGTCTTGTAGTGTATGCTTCATTCAAATCACGTGTGCAAGAAGAAACAACTATGTACTCAGCTTTTGTTGTTGACAATGAGATAGATGCCTATTTTTTGCTTAGCCAGGAAACTTTTTTGCTTAGCCAAGAAACAAGACAACCTCCAAGAAAGAAAGCATCATCACTCGTGCTTTTTTTGTCATCAACTGAACCTCCCCAATCTGCATCAGTATAGGCAGTTAATGTAAAATATTGACATCTAGGATACCATATACCAAAATTCAATGTTCCCTTAAGATATTTGAAAATCTTTTTAACTGTCTGCACGAGTGTCTTTAGGCAAGGCCTGAAATCGTGCAACATAACCAACTGCCTGCATAATATCAAGTTTGGTAGCTGTAACATATAATAGACTACCTACTTTAGACCTGTAATAAGTTTGATCAACATTAGGATATTCATTACTAACACTCAGTTTACATCCTGTTAGCATAGTTGTACTTACAGGATGACAATTCTCCATTCTGAATCTTTTCAGCATCTCTCTAATACACTTTGTTTGAGAGATAAAAATACCTTGTGGTGATTGCTGAATTTGAAGTCCCAAAAAGCAAGACAGCTCTCTCAGCAAAGACATTTCAAACTCCTGTTTCATGTTTGTAGCAAAGACTTTGCACATGCCTACACAGTCACTGCCAAGATTTAGATAATCTACATAAACAACAACCACTAAAATACTTTTACCTTCTTTCATATAAAGGTTGCTGTCCGCTACTCCTTTTTTGAAGCCTTGTTACTGTAAGTACTTATCCAACCTGTCATACCAAGCTTGTGGAGCTTGTTTTGAGGCCATACAGTGCCTTTTCTAGTTTGCAGACATAATCAAGTTTGTCAGTCAAAATAAATCCATCAGGCTGTTCAATATAAACCTTTTCACTCAAATAACCATTAAGAAACGCAGATTTCACAATTTGAAATGTCTTAAATCCCCCATACGAAGCAAAAGCAAGAAAAAGCCTAATAGCTTCAAGACGTGCTACAGGTGCAAAGTTCTCATCATAATCTACACCCTCTACTTGAGCATAACCTTTACACACCAAACATGCTTTGTTCCTTACCACTTGACCTTCCTCATTCAGTTTGTTTTTGTAGATCCATTTTGTGCCTATAACATTCTTGTGCTTGGGTCTAGGCACAAGTTCCCAAGATTAACTCTTTTGAATCTGCTCAAGGTCTTCTTTCATAGCAGCTATCCAATGCTTATCTTCAACTGCTTCTTCAAAACACTTAGGTTCAAACATGGAAACCAAAGAAACATCTTCATCCTCAAAATAATTAACATTCCTTCTAGTGGCTTTAGTCCTATTTTTGGGTAAAATCTGATCCATAGGATTTCTTTATACAAACTTTGAAGAAGTTTTGAAAGTAGTTTTATCATGATCACACTTTGAATCATTTTCAGAATGTATACTTGTTCTATTTTGCAAACTAGAAGAAGGAATTGTATTTTCCTCTCCTTGGTTGATCATTTTTAGGACTATTCTGAATATTACTACTTGCTGTCCCAGCAAGCATTTGTGAAGATGAAGATTGAACAACACCACTTGCCTCTTCTATTTGAGCACTGCTGCTGCCATTTCCATTCTCACCAGAAGAGTTAGTAATCTCATGAACTTTAACATTAACACTTTCTACAATCTTATGCAGCCTTTTATTAAAACACTTATAAGCTTTGCGTTTTGAAGAATAACCCAAGAAAATGCCTTCATCTGATCTAGGAACAAACTTACCTAGATTATCATTATCTCTTTTGTTGTAACAAGGACTGCCAAAAATTTTAAAATACTTAATAGTTGCTGGTTTACCTTTCCACAGTTTATATGGAGTTTTGTACTTAGCTCTTAACAAACCTCCGTTTTGAATATACACAGCTGTATGGAAAGCTCCTCTCCAAAAAACATCACTAAACATTACAACATTAAATCTATATACTAGTAACTATACTATATATTAAATATCATTATTATTAATTAAAACACTATTAATAAAGATCAGTATTATTAAACTTAATTATTAAATAATAACTATTGAAAATAATATATTAATAAACATTAATGTTATTTAAATTGATAATAATGAACATGAATAAAATATATAATATTATATATATTAAAATATATAATATTATATATATCATATAAAATATTAATAAAATATATATATTATATAATACATATCATTATATATTATATAATATATATAATATACATATTATATAATGTATATACTACTATATAAAATAAATATAAATCACAAATATTAAAACATGCCTCTATGCAACTAGTCGCACCCCCTAAGGGGTTGCGACCAGCAGTGAGGAGGGGACGTGACTCCCCCTCCCACTCCCCATAATATATGTAGTAAGGAAATTAAATAATAGGGAAAGGAAATACAGAGGATATAAAATAAAAGAGGTACACAGTCAGCTATAACAAAGGTGCACAGTGAACAGTCAATAAAGGTGTGCAGTCAACAGTGTAACAAAGGTAATAAGAATATATATATATATATATATATATATATATATATATATATATATATATATATATATATATATATAAAGAAAATAATATTAATTAAAATGATGGAATTAAATTCAATTGAATTGTATATATATAAATGAATTGATTTTTTATTAAAATGTATAAATATATAGATTATATATATATTTGGCAACATTTAAAGATTTATATTAATGAATATATTACTTCGAAACTATGATATAGATAATGAAATTGACAGTATGTTTACAGTTGATAATTAATTTTATATTCTTACTCTCTCTATTAGTGGGATGTATGAATCTTATATTCATCCCAAGCTATATAGAGGTGAACATAATGGCAATTCGAGGTTGGTATAGCCCCGTTGCCTATTTGAGATGGACGACAATTCGAGATTGGTATAGCCCTGTTGCCTATTTGAGATGGACGGCAATTTGAGGTTGGTATAGCCCCGTTGCCTATTTATAATTAATGACAATTCGAGATTGGTATAGTCCCGTTGCCAAAGCCGAGATTGTTATAATCTCACGTAGGTAGTATATATACCGATTACCAGTCATATGCGTAGGGTTGGAATGCATTAGCGCTTCCAAGAGATTCTTATGGGCAGTGCTCTATGGAATGACGTGCCGATAGCCCGATTGCTTAGAGCGGATCTTATATCCCTCAAGCCGAGGATCGAGAATTCTGTGAAGCCCGACCTAGAGGCAACCTTAAGAATCAAATTCCCCCCCCCTTTACTAACGTAGAGTATGAGTCATATAAATATTACATGTTATTTTGTACTAACGTCGGTTTTGCAAGAAACTATAAAAGGAGAATAAGAAGGGACATTACAATTACCTAAAGTTAGTGTCTGATGCCGTGCCAAAATTGTCTGTAATAATTACCCAAATCGTACCAAGTAACCAATAAAAGACCGTATGGTCTCAACATTGGAGTCATTGGTCTGTACGATGACTTGACCAATCCGTACGCTGAGTCCACTGTCTGTACAATAGGTAAGGCTCCGATCTATTGATCGTACAAAGGCTGTATAGGAGTGTGCATGCTGAGAAGTTAGTGGGCGAATGGTGAGAAAGTCTATGTTGTTCTGTATAGAGAGGCACTTGGGTAGCGTAAGGTGAGTGTCGTACGAACATAACAGATACACTACGTCAGCCGTATGTGCATATATAGGAGTCTTACAAATGGTGATTTACACAGTGGGATCATGGTACAGAGGTAACAGGCGATGAATGTGACATTTCCAGAAGGGCAGTAGCAGTTTGGTGGAGTACCGGTAGCTTGGTTCATTACAATGGTATCAGAGCTGGCGATCTTGCCAGCTTGTAGGGATGATTGAGAGATTTTGGGATGTAAATCACACTATGGTGCCCAGTAGCAATGGAGAGTGGTGGTTGAAGGCACTACAAAAGATAGGAAAGGAACTCAATGATGGTATTAACCTTCCTCTAGATATATTGGAAGTATGTTTGTGTAAGGTGGACCAATCACCTTCAAGATTCATACAAAAGATCCTTGATCCGATTAAGGTCGCCTTAAGTCAACCCAATTTGTTGAGACATCGTGACAAGAAAATCAAGTTGGCCGTTGCAGCTTGTCTAAGTGAGATTTTGAGAATCTTGGCTCCTCGAGCACCGTATGATGATGACACCCTTGCAGAGATATTGTACTTGATTATTGACAACTTTCAGAGCTTGGATGAAATCAGTAGTGATCCACTTGCCAAGAGATTTACAATATTGAAGAATTGTGCAAATGTCAAAGTAATCTCCTCTAAGATCTAGGATTGCAAGATTTGATATGCAATATGTTTCATCATTTCCTGGTCATGATAAAGGAGCACCATGATAATAAGATTTTCTCTGACATGGAAAATATTATGATCTCATTTATTGAGGAAATGGAGATAATACCCCAACCTATCATATCTATGCTATTGGTTGTTCGTAATCTAGAATGTATTCCTTTAATTGCGGCATGTAGATTGGTCAATAATTTATTCAAGCATAAGCATTGTGAAGAAAAATTAAAGTCTCATTTGCACAAGTGTGAGGAAGTTGATGACGACAAAAAGAACGATGCACTACATGAAGAATATGAAGGGCCACACGAGGATATGCAAGAATCTACTGCTACCCCTACAAGTGGAGAAAACCTAAGCCTACATGACAAAAGTAAGGTTGAAGAAGATACTTGCATGGAGCTTGTTTGGAAGACAACATTGATCAATCAACTGCATGAAGAAGTAGACACTACTTGTGATCCTTTTTATGGGCATGACTGCATGAAGATTTTGGAGTAGAGCTCCGATGTGTTTTATGATTGGCTTCTGTGGGATGCTGATGACTCTAGGCATGGCAATGTTTATATCAGAATGGAGCAGCATAAACTTGATGGAGAGTTACGCTTCACTGGTACGATGGTAGTGCCGACTGGCATGGTGGCAGTGTCGACCGGTACGGGTGCGGTGGTAGTGCCAACTGGCATGGTGGTAGTGTTGACTGGTATGGGTATAGTGGTAGTGCCGAGTAGTATGGTGGAAGTGTCGATTGACATGGTGGAAGTGTCAACTGGCATCATGGTAGTGCCGACTGGTATGGTGGAAGTGATGACTGGTAGAACGACAATGCCGACTTATATGGGTACAGTGGTAGTGCCAACTGGCATGGTGGCAATGTCGACTGGTACGGGTACAGTGGTAGTGCCGACTGGCATCATGGTAGTGCCAAGTGAAGTGTTGACTAGCATGGTGGTAGTGTCAACTTGTATGGGTATAGTGTTGACTGGCATTATGGAAATGTCGACTGGAGCGGTAGAAGTGTCAACTGCCATGGTGGTAGTTCCGACTAGTACGGGGATGGTGGCAATGCCAATTGGCATGGTGGCAATATCGATTGGAACGGTGGCCGTAGTTTGGACGAGCACGATGACAGTGCTGATTAGTACGATGGGAGTGTCGACTGGTATAGTGGCAATGTTGACTAACACATTGGTAATGTCGAGTAGCACTGTGGGAGCACTAATTGGTATGATGGCAGTGTACTCCAAAAATTCTTTTGTGGGCAAAGTGATGGAGGAGACGCTCAACCACTTGATAGAAGCAAGGACAAAGGGAGATTCATAGTAGTACAACACATGGCCAATGGTACATCACAGAGAAGGCCTGCGGTATAACACAGGACTTATGGTACATCACAGAGAGGGCCTACGGTATAGCATAGGGCCTACGGTACATCACAGAGAGCCTACGGTACAACACTGGGCATACAATACATCACGAGAGGGCCTACGATACTACACAGGGCATACAGAGAGGGCTTATGGATCTGCTTCAGGCTGAGATTGCCTTCGGGTCGAGGTCCCCTTCAGGTCGAGATTGCCTTTGGGCCGACAGCCCGATTGGGCCAAGATTGCCTTGGGGACGAGATCCCCTTCGGGCCGAGATTCCCTTCGGGTTGAGGTTTCCTTCGGGCCGAGATCGTCATTGAGTCAAGATCTTCGTGCTGAGATCCGATTTGGACAGAGATTGCCTTTGGGCCGAAATCCCCTTCGAGACATTACAGTGGTGCAACACAGAGTCGACAATGTTGACCTTCCTTCTGAGGATCCTGAGTAATCATCTGAGTCTGTTTGGGAATAAAATAAAACAATTTTATTCATAGATGGGTTAGCAGATTCCTTGAAAGGTTGGGTGAATTCTTTAAATCCATCAACATTACAAAGTGCTATCAAGAGGGCTAGGGAATGGGAACCATCAGCTAAGGGAAAAAACTTTAATAAAAGAGCACCATTTAAGCAAGACAAGGACAAACCACTAGGCCCCAAAGAAACTACACCAAAAGGCAAAACGGATAAGGATGAATGTGAAGAACATAGGAGGAAAAAACTTTGTTTCAACTGTAAAGAACCATCGGTTCCAAGGCATAAATGTTTAGGAAAGGGGAAAATACACTATATTGAGGTCATTTCAAATAGTGAGGAAGATGATAATATAGAAACAGATCAGGAAAATGTGCATCGTAATCCATAACCAAATCAGGATAATGGATCGATCATAGCATCGATGACAGGAACCCTACATTACAATATTTTCAGGGTAAGAGGAGTTCTACAGGGACATCGGGTAGTTGTGATGTTGGATAGTGGTTGTACACATAATTTTATTGATGCTACTCTTCTTAAGAAACAAGGTCTACATACAGATACACATGAAGAAATGAGGTTCTTTCAGTTGGCACTACTCTTGATGGCAACCTCACACTGGTTAGTGGTATTGAAAATGTCGGTGACACAAGGTCTGATTTTTAAGACAACAATTCCTTATATGATCATGTTGATGGTGTTGCTGATGCCACTATGGGTTCTGACTCATTAGATGATGTGGTTGTATTTGGAGACTGGGAGGAGGATATGAGCACTGACAATTTTGATTTTTATGGCAGCAGTCATAATGATGAGTTAGTGTAGGAGACAATAGTCTTCTCTTGTGTGGAGGGAGAGAGCATGGAGTTACTTGGTGATGACACTCACAATTCGAGTGTTAGGAATGAGTTAAATGATGAGTGTTCATGCCATAGTGATTCTGATTTTTATGACAGTAGTGGGTCATGTCTCCAAGAACATGAGATAGCAGAGGGTTTACAGGTGGAGATATTGACACTTGTGATTTGGGCACTTCTGATGATATTTATGAGGATGACTCATGCTTTAGTGAGTCTGATTTTTCATATCAGATTTTAGAAAATGGTTCAAAGGATTCATTGGTTCATGATAGGTCCCAAGATTGTGATTTACATCGACTTACAGTAGAGGGGGAAGCAGAGGCATGCGAGGAGTTTGATATAGTTGTGGCTTCCACTCCATATAAGATATTTGCAGAGGTACCCAGTAGTATTACCTCGTTGATGGACATGTGCGAGGTTGTTAGCGCACATGATGTTAGTGAACGTGCGGTGAGCAATGAGGATACAACTTCCTATCACTGTGCAGTTAGTGAGTCAGGGAGCGTACATGGGAGCTAGGGCATGCAGAGACATCATGTGACTAGTCAGTTGAAGGTGAGCGATAGTAATATTTCTTTAGCTCTTGAACATTATGATGCTATTTGACAGATGTTGGCTGTATATGGTTGGGGTGCTCCTATGTCAGATGAGCACGGTGGTAGTTGCCTTTCCCTAGTAGAGATTCATTCACTTCGAGAGGTTCTCAGGATCTTGAAGCATAATTATTTACAGTTGGTAGTTGACAGGGATTACCTTCTTGAGTGGGGTAGCTCTTGTTATGAGGCATTGTTAGGGAAAGAGGAGGAGGTGGTTGAGCTCACTTTGTTAATCCCAACCAGTTACTGAGAGGGGGGGTGAATCAGTAAGAACTATACTCAAACTATTTTCTTTTTGTAAAATACTTCTTGTAATCTAAGCAAAGCATAAAGCAAACATTCACAACTATAAAAGAAGTACACAGATCAACACAAGATTTATACGTGGAAACCCTCGGTTAGAAGGAAAAATCCACGGTGAGATAGAACTCACAACTTCACTACTGCAGAATGAAGGCGCCCTATTAGGAGCTTACACAGCATTGGTTAAGGTGCTACCCGGTTAAGGGATTTTACAAGAGATCTGTTAAGATCTGAACTCTGTTAGGAGCTGCCTAGTTACAGGACTTTGAACATCAAAACGATGTTACCCTGTTAGGGGATTTTACAACGAACCAATTAGGTCCACCCTAATAAAGGGATTTTAACTTGCTTTCACACTTAAACAAAAGCAATGATCTGTTATGACATTGAATGTCTGATTAGATCATACCTCCTTCCTAATTTGCCTGGCTGTTGATCTCTGCTACCTTTGTGTCTGTAGCTCTTCCCTCAGAAGATGTCTTTCCTCTGCTCTATGCAATCACTTATAATCAACAACTTTCTTGCATCCTATGATCTATATTTATACAAGAGTTCATCGTTATGAAACCCTTAACTCATAGAACCGTTAGGCTGTAAACTCAACAAGAAAATCATGCAACTAGCAGTTAAGCTTTGCATTCTGATCTGGAGTTTACCTTGCAAAACATCCGTTGAAATAAAGCTAACTCCTGTTAAAAAGCTAACTCCACTTCAATGCGGTGGATGTCCCGTATAATCCAGTTTTAACTCAAGCTGCTTCTGCAAAATCTGGTGCGGATCTTTAGGCAGTTTAGATCGGTGCAACCTTTATTCTCGGTTCAACTTTGTATGCACTTCGAGACCGGTACTATGTACTTAGATCGATCTACTGGTGTATACCCTTTCCTTCAATTACCGGTGCATACATTGTGTTTCTAGTCTACCGGTGCTTTCCAAGTAACGTGAGTAATCGGTGACCTTTTACCAGTGCATGGTGTTTGTGAATTTACACTAATCACAATCTTAAATTGCTAACAATCTTCCCCTTTGTCATTGGTGGCAAAACTGTACACAAAAACCACACTCACTTATGACAATTATCTAGTCTGTAGTATACTTCCCCTGTTTGAGTGCTCCGGTGACTGTTCTGCTCTGCTTCCTCTCTTTCCTCTTTCTGCTCTTCTTCCCCTTTTTGCCTCCATAGGACAAAGGGTGTGACATTTCTCAGATTTGAAGTTTGGTGAAGATGTGTCTATAAATTGTTTTGGCAGAGTGAAGGAAAGGTGCCCATTGATTGGTTACGTATTCAATGTTCTTTTGGGATGCTTTAAGAGAAACAATGATGTTCTCCATATCTTCCATGGTTTTGTAATCCAGTTCATTCATCAGAGCTTCTGTTGTTGTGGCTGTGTTCTGCATAGAATCAAATTTTGGGGCTAAGAATAGCTAAAATCCAACAATGTCCTGGATCCTTTTGTTTTCTTCTTCAGTTGTCTTCCTCTGTAGTAGAGCCAGACTTGTCATCTCTCTGCTGTAAGTTGTTGCAGATTTGTTCTTTATGTCAAATTGAGAGGACAAGACTCTTTAGTCCTTTGAGATCTTGGCAGACTTCTCTATTAGATGTTGTAAAAATAATTCAAAGTTTGAAGATCTGCTCATCAAACTACTCGCCACTTGAACTTGCTGTTGAAGCACTTTTAGGTTGTTTGACAAATTTTCTTTGATTTCTTCAACCTGTTTGTGGAGAAACTCCACTCTTTTCTTCTCATAGTGGTCAATGGCCACTGTTTCTGAATCAGTTAGATCCTCACCAATTGCTTGTGCCAAAACTTCAAGTTGATCGATGACCGGTTCATCTTCATCGTCTGCTTCTGGTACAAAGTTGCACAAGATGTTCTTTACCGTGGTCAGGACCATGTACTGTTTCATTTTGGTCAGCTCTTTCAGCTGCCTTGTTGACATTTTACTAATGTCCACCATTGTATCAGTGACTTTATCCCGTTTGACTTCCTTTTCTTCAACGAAAGACAACTTCCTCTTAGATGAGGAACTTGGTATATCAGATTGGTCCTATTGCCTTTGCTCTTGCTCTGGTTGAACTTTCACAGTATGGACTGAGAATTCTTCCTCTTGTCCCTTGTTCTCTTCAGTGTGAGTTGTGTTATCAGGTTGAGTCTCTTCTTCAGGTAGAACTTGCTCTGTAGGTGGTTTTTCTACATTCTGAGCATCATTTTCTGGTTGCTCTTCAACTTCTCTATTTTGTTCCTGTTGTGCATCCGGTTGCTTTGCTGCTGTATGAAGTTCACCCATAGGTATTTGAATTTCTATTTCTTGTTCAACATGGGTTTGTTCACTAGTTGTGAACTCTTCTATTTGACCTTTTTCAATTCCGATGGCAGATTCTTCACCTATGGTGAATCTTACCGGTGCTGACTATAATTGTTCAGCTGGATCCTGAGGACCTAAATTGTCCAAAGTACTAAAGTCATACTTTTTCTAGAAATCCAAGGTCTCTTCGTAGACCTCTTTATCAAGTCCATTTATTATTTTGGCAACTCTTAAGCCCGGGTTGCAAATTCATTGATGCCTCTTCCAATAGAAGCTTGATCCTATCTTCACTAAGGCCAGATCTAACTTGAGTCAAGGTTTCTTTATTTATTCTTGTATTAGTTCCTAGACCGGTTCTCCATTTGACTTGAAGTCTAGAATTCAATTTTGGTGGAAACTTTGACCTGTAGTCCCTTGGAGTTCTATGAAAGTCTAGAAATGTTCCCACTAATGCTGTAATGATTGCTTCTTTATCCTCTTCTTCTAACACACTATATCACTTGGCAGCATTGTCAACTATTCCAAAGTCCATTACTTCATCAACTATGTCACTGACTGTCATAAGTTTAGTCTTACCTTTACTTGGAGAAAAGAGGACTGCTAGTTCGCTGCTTTTGTCATCTGTGATATCGATGACCGGTATTGTGGAGCTATTTTCATTGACAAGTGCACCCGTTCTAAGCATTCCTTTGCCTTTACCGGTGTCAGGGACCCGTTGAACTGTGGCTCTTTGAGCTGTATCTTCCGCCTGCTGCTGGGTTCGAAGAAGTTTGGTCCATATCTCAACTCCTTTGTGAACTGTCTCAGCTTGACCCACAAGCATGAGACCAATCCTCCTTTTTGTTAAGAAGGATTGCTAATGTAGTTCAGCCTGTTCCATGGCTTCCTCCATAGTGAGATGATTCTGTACTTCTAGAAGAGCACGTATTCTCAGCTCCTTTTCTTTATCCATAGAAGCCTTCCATTGATCTTCAATAATTTGTAGAAGACCTTCAGGTAGAGTTGTGTGAAGTGCATCAGGATGTAGATAAAATTTATGAAGGCAGAAAACTATCGCTTCTTCAATTTTCCTTTTGTCTTCATTATTGGCCAGTTGATATCTTCCTCTAATAGAACCCATGCCACCAGACTCTTTTAGTCCTGCCACAAATTCATCAATTGTGAGCTTTCTTCTCCTTTGTGGATCTTCCTTTGCCAGTTTGCTTGAACCTCTCTTTCTTTTGATTAAAGGAACTGTATTTTCTGGATCTGTCTGCTCTTGTTTTGTTGCCTGAGCACTGGATACTTGTTCCGCTTTCTGCTTACGAGGTTTGGGTTGCTCGATGGTCGGTTTCATCTTCGGTGCGGGGGTCCTCTTGTAGACATTCTTGATTGGTGCCCTCTTTGACAGATTCTGTAAAATCTCATCATATGTGCCAAACCGATTTGCACCGAGGTCCAAATTTGCATCATTTAGGGCATCAGCATATGCCTTAGCAATTCTGGCAGAGATCTCATACCCCAGCTCAGGAGCATATACGTCTCGCTGTTCTACTGCTTGAATGATGCAGTTATCGGTGGTAACCAGAAAACATACATCATCCTTGTACAGGTCAACAATAGTTGACGACACCCTCTCTCTTTCATGCATTCGAAGTTGAAATGCCTCGAAATGTTCATTCAAGACATTACTCAACTTGTCTTCCAGTCGATTCTCCATTTCAGTGATTTGATGCAAGACCGGTTTATTGGTCCTCCAAGTCACTTCACCAATACCTAGAAAAAAGTTTGAGTAGTAGAAGTATAGGCAAACCAGAAGGGTTCCATACTTTATAGACTTCTTTTTCGCAACTCCAAGCTTCTTCATGTTTTCAAATATTAGACTTTGAAGCATTGCACATATGTCATATTGGGCATTGTCATACATAATCCGGTGTGGGGCCTGAATAGCTCCACCCAGTATGCTGTTCAGATTGCTAGACTGATAAACCTTGTACCCAATGATAGCAAACGCAAAACAGACTCCATCATCGTCAATGTCGTTTACGGTCATAAGTCAACCATCAGGTCTTGACTTGGTTATTTTGTTGACAACGGCATTGGCGATGGTCCGTAGGGTTAGAGCTTCCCCTTTGTTGCTATATCCAGTTACTCTGTGGAGATCATCTTTGGTGATTTCGTGACATGCACCTCGGGTGAGCTAGAGACCTAGTTCGTGAAGACGGCTCAGCACCAGTCTGATTTGATCTTCCTTGAAGATTGTCGGGTAGCCTATTCCGTTGATAAGTCCGGAAGATATTAGCTTGGCATACTTATCAGAAAGTCTCCCCTCTTCACACAGTGCCAGATACTCTCCTTGAATATAGGTTTCACCCAATTCTTCTTGTTTGGTGTGAATGAACGTCGTGACATCCTTTGTTAAGAAGACTCCTGGTACAGATGAGAGCACACCAGCCATGTCATTCTCTCTGTTCTGAACCGGCAAAATGTTGTATGCTAGCCTGTTCGCCTAATCCCCCTTGATCAACTTTACAGTAGAGGATGATGATGCCATTGCGAACAGTTGATTGTCAAAAAAGAAACTTTGATCGGTCTAACAGATAGTCGCTTATGATGATCAAAGTGCAAGAGTATTACTCGTAAAAATTCGTTAATCACAATGAAAGCAAAGTAAAATTTATGAGTAACTCTTCTTTCTTTTATAGGGTTAGGGCATAACAGTAATTACCAAATGGTAACTATTCGCTAAACGACTACAGTAATAAATGCCCTACCTAAATTTTCTTTCCATTTTTCTCAACCGATAAAACACTTTTATCGGTTGTTCAAACCTCGGTTGACTGCTTTTTACCTGTCCGGTTGTCCTTGTAGACTTAGTGAGTCCGGTTCTCACTAGCACTACCAGGAACGGTGAAAGGTCTATCAGTTCCCTCTAAGCCATTATGACTCAGTTTGCTGAAGAGGTATCACCATTGGCTGATGATGATCTTTCCTCTGTCTTCTCCTCACCAGAGGTCTGAGACGCCTTTTTGAACCATATTTGCTTTACCACCTTTGGGATCTTCTCTTATTTATATGTTTTCTCTTTTGAAGATGAAGTCATGTCTTCAGGTTTGACCGATTCTTTCCTTATGCTGTTTGGTTTGTTCCTGCATTTTTTGGCTAGGTGTCCAACTTTGCTGCAGTGATAGTAGACTATCCCGTTTACCTTCCATGGGTTCATTCTTCTTGGATTGGGTGTGAGTCCCACAGTTTGCACAATTGGTTGTGCTCCGGTTCTTGTTTCTCTTGGTGTAAACTGGTCTAGGTGATCTGAGTGCCATATTCTTCGATCTGCATTCTTCGGCCTTGTGTCCAAACTTGTTGCATAAATAGCAGTAGCCTCTTAAGCTTCCCCCACTTCCACTGGACAAAGTCATGGGACTTGACCAACACTCATTAGTCCTGTGGCCATTCTTGCAACAGTTCTTGTAGTAGCAGTTGTTTGGCTTTATCGGTGCATTCCTGCAGTTGCTTGCTCCATGACCCGATTTCCCACAATGCTTGCAAGATAAGTTAAAGGTTTTCTTACCTTTTTGTGCCAGTGGCTTCTTCTTTGTTTTCTTGCTTGTCTTATTTCCAGAAGATTCACCAGTTTCTGTGGTGATTTCACCAGTGAATCCAAGACCGGTTTGATCTTTGTGCTTTCTTTGAGCTTTGAGTTGCTCATCAAGTTTGATCGAGCTCTCATTGTATCTTTTCAAGGTTTCATTTCTTTCTTCAAGCTCTTTCATCTGCTCCTTTAGTTGATATAATTCCAGTGCCAGTCTCTTGCATGCCTCATCCCTATCATGCCAGGCCTTCTGCATGTTCGCATTTTCTTGGGTGACAATTTGCATGTCTTCTTGGAGTTGCAGAATCATAAGCTCAGTTGCACCAACAGCTTCTACTACTCAGTCTCTTGCTTTTTCAGAGGCTGTTAAAGACTTGACTGCTGAGTTCCTTTCATCTTCAACTTTTCTCTTTTTCTCAATCAGTTCAGTCATCCTTAGGGCATTATCCTCTTGTTCCCTCTTGAGATGGGAGACTTGATTGGTCAGAATCTGGTTCTTCTCCATCAGTTCGGAGATAGCTTCCTCAGCTTCATCAGAGCTGCTCTGTCCTGAGAGTTCATCTATGGTCTCATTGCTTTCATTCAGTTGTAGAGCCAGCTCCTTCCTCTTAGCAAGCAACCTTCTTAGCCTATTCTCCAGAGTGGCAATTATTTCATTATCTTCCTCTAGCTGCTTTTGATATCTGTAGCCCTCCATGATCTTTTTCTCAAGCGGTTAGGCTTTATATATGAGAATCTAGCTCTGATACCAATTGTTAATCCCAACCAGTTACTAAGAGGGGGGGTGAATTAGTAAGAACTATTCTCAAACTATTTTCTTTTTGTAAAATACTTCTTGTAATCTAAGCAAAGCATAAAGCAAACATTCACAACTGTAAAAGAAGTACACATATCAGCACAAGATTTATACGTGGAAACCCTCGGTTAGAAGGAAAAAACCACGGTGAGATAGAACTCACAACTTCACTACTGCAGAATGAAGGCGCCCTGTTAGGAGCTTACACTACACTGGTTAAGGTGCTATCCGATTAAGGGATTTTACAAGAGATCTGTTAAGATCTGAACCCTGTTAGGAGCTGCTTGGTTACAGGACTTTGAACATCAAAAAGATGTTACCCTGTTAGGGGATTTTACAACGAACCGATTAGGTCCACCCTAATAAAGGGATTTTAACTTGCTTTCACACTTAAACAAAAGCAATGATTTGTTATGACACTGCATGTTTGATTAGATCATACCTCCTTCCTGGTTTGCCTGGCTATTGATCTTTGCTACCCCTGTGTCTATAGCTCTTGCCTCAGAAGATGTCTTTCCTCTACTCTATGCAATCACTTATAATCAACAACAACTTTCTTGCATCCTATGATCTATATTTATACAAGAGTTCATCGTTATGAAACCCTTAACTTATAGAACGGCCAAGCTGTAAATGCAACAAGAAAATCATGCAACTAGCAGTTAAGCTTTGCGTTCTGATCTGGAGTTTACCTTGCAAAACATTCGTTGAAATAAAGCTAACTCTTGTTAAAAAGCTAACTCCACTTCAATGCAGTGGATGTCCCGTATAATCCGGTTTTAACTCAAGCTGCTTCCGCAAAATCCGGTGGGGATCTTTAGGCAGTTTAGACCGATGCAACCTTTATTCTCGGTTCAACTTTGTATGCACTTTGAGACCGGTACTATGTACTTAGATCGGTCTACCAGTGTATACCCTTTTCTTCAATTACCGGTGCATACATTGTGTTTCTAGTTTACCGGTGCTTTCCAAGTAACGTGAGTAACCAGTGACCTTTTACCGGTGCATGGTGTTTGTGAATTTACACTAACGACAATCTTAAATTGCTAACACACTCATGAGCTTGAGGCGAATTCTGAGGGGTTGGAGAGAACCCAGTTGACTCTCCAGGAGTTGCAGCTGCAGTTGAGTGAGGTGACCATGGAGTTGGAGAGAGTATAGTCTATACCAGCCACAAATCCAGTTCAACTACATATAGTGGTGGTTGGCGGTGAGTTGATTTCCATGGATGGTGGTGGTGGAGGTGATGAGGGTGTAGTTACATCCATCCTTGATACGAGTGCAGAGACATGATGCGGATGATGGAGCTAAGGGTACCAAGGATGGCAAGGAGTTGTGGTGCACCAACAGAAGGTTGAAGGCCACACAATTGAATTGCCCAAAGAAGTCCTTTTGCAACATCTATCAAGAAATGGGACACTCCATTAAGGAGTGCCTGTAAACTTAAAGCCCAGGAGCACACAAGTGCTCTTCACTCAAGCAGAGTAGACAACACCGCCAAGCACACTGCCCAGGCCAGCTACAAACTCTAATGCCTTGCTATGTGGATACCGTAACAACTGACGAGGGAACAACAATAAGAACAATAACAATAGTAATACACCCAGAGGCTGGATATAGTACGACACGAAGGGACGATCCATGATCCAATGCCGAAGATGTAATGAGTGGGGTCACTTCGCGCAGGATTTTCAGAGCATGCAAGGGAGTGGAAGTTTGCTGTGCAAATGGTGTGGTCTAGAAATCCTTGAGGCCTCCGACTGTCCAAAGAAAAAGGGAGTAAACATATAAAGAACTTGGGGGAGGAGGGACTGGCAATCACCAAGCTTTAGGCCAAGAAGGCGACATACCCTAACCGTCGTACGGAGAAGGAAATGCTTAGGGAAGCTAAGGTCAATATTGTATGAGCAAAAGAAGAGGAACAGAGAATTTCACATGATATTGCTAGTATTGCCCTATAGTCAAAGTTCAGAAAGAACATTATGAGGCAGATGTTGCAAGCCACTGTACCCGTACGGGTATCAAACCTTCTGGAGGCCATGCCACAGTTGAAGGTGGCCTTTACCAACGTAGTTGGTAACAACACAAGTGACTAGGATAATGGCAAGCCGATAGAGGAACAAAAAGTTGATCACACCACTGGCCCCATGCTTCTTGTGGTAGGTGTTGGGAGGAAACCGACCGTGTCAGAGATGAAAATAATGGGAGAAAAACTAACAAATAATATTGTGGATGGAGATGTTGGCGTGAATGTATTGTCGGAGGAGACATGGAAGGCCCTTGACAAGCTGACACTCTAGCCGCCAACTTTCCATTTGGTAGGTGCCGACTAGCACGTCATCAAGCCAATTGGAACGCTTATGTCCCAGAAGGTAACATTGGCACACAACACTTCCTTTTGGATTTTGTCATAATTGCCTTGGAGAAGGCGTATGATACCATTCTCGGAAGGGGCTGGCTGATTACAACAAAGGCAAAGCATAATTGGAAGAACACTCTCTATCGAGAGTGATGGAAGGAAGTATGTCATTGACTTGTTGAATTAGACTGCCAGCTAGGAGATGGCATCAGAGTTAGAGTCTGAAGGTGGGGAATTTGACATGGAAGGAGGGGGATGAAACCCACTGATGAGGGAATACTAGAACTTGGAAATTGCCCAGAAGATGAAACAAGTTCCCTCAATGGGTTGTTCCACTAGCAAATGGAGGGCTACAATGTCCTCCATCCAGGCTGCAATATGTTGGAGATTGAAGAAGTGGGCATGGAGATTGACACTTCCCTCTCATGTATGAGTACAAAGAGGGTGTGGCAAAAGTGGATGATACACCAGAACATCGGTTCGAGAGGGACAAGGAAATCAAGTATGAGGAACCAAACATACAAAATGTAAACTTAGGAGGGGAAGACAATCCCAAGATGATTTTAGTTGGGGAAGAAGTATGACATGATGAAAAACTATGTTGCCAAAGTGTAGGAGATAGAAAAGATGTTGGAGGCAGGCATCATTTTCAAGGTATAGACAAGTGACTGGGTTTCACCTATTGTCATCTCCCTGAAGAAAGAAGCAAACCAGATTCAGATCTATGTGGATTTCAAATGCCTCAACGCGGTTAACATTAAGGACCCCTTTCCGATCCCATTCACAGACAATATATTAGAGGAGGTGGTGAGGCACGAGATGTATTCCTTTATGGACAGATTTTTTAGGTACAACCAAATTAGTATTGTTGAGGAGGACAAATTGAAAACCAGATTTGTTGTTGAAGATGGAGTGTATGCTTACAATCGGATGCCCTTCGAACTGTGCAACACCCCTACCACATTCCAGAGGATGATACTACACATATTTGACAAGATGTCTATTGGCAATTTTAAGCCTTACTAGATGATTGGTCTATCTACAATGGCAAGGAGACTCAGCTTACGATGCTGAAGGAATTATGGAAAGATGCCAGAGAGCATGACTGACACTCAATCCATAGAAGTGTTGGTTCATGGTACTATAGGGTAAACTGCTTGGGCATACAGTATGCAAGGAGGGATTAAAGATGGACCTGGACAAGGTGGGGGTCATCATTCAGATGGAGATCCCAAACGACGTGACAAGAGTTAAATCATTCCTCGAACATGTAGGCTACCTTTGAAGATTCATCAAAGGCTTTGCACAGATCTTGTACCCGGTTGATTGACTGACACAAAAGGGGCATGTAATGAACCCTTGCCGGCTCTTAATTTTGCAATACAAAATTTCTAAAGAAATCTGATAATCGAATACTTGTATTCCATTGAAAAAAAAACAAATTCCACGCAGTTCTCTATTTTGCTATGATAAATTTTAGAGAAGTCTGACAATTTGAATTCTTATGCCTCTTGGAAACAATAATTCCGCTAAACTATGAACCTCAGCAAAACACTTAATTGAGAAATTTATTGGAATGATTCCATGTAATGATAACAGTTATACTTGTTTATAACTACTCCTATGTAAATCGAATTGCATCTAACTGCACCTGATTTATATTCACCGATTGCAAAACGTATCCTCCAGTATTGAAGATTCAGGTGAGTCTTCTTCACCTGACAGCTTGACCATTCACGTGAGTCCTTCCTTAACTCACAATTGCTGCAGATGAAGACGCCTAGGAATTCGAATGCACTGTTTAAGGCGTGAAGTCCTGGTTACTCTTGAATTAATATCGAACCCTCCTGCTGTGGCTTCACGTAAGTATATATAAGGGCGTCTGCTATTATGGAAGCCACTGGCATCTAATAACAATGCGTCTGCTGTTGTGGAACCCACTGGCACCCATCACCTATCATGAATGTATTTCCCTGCCATGAATCAACAAACTCTAACCCCATACGCTAAGTCTTGGAACGGCTGGCTTTGACTAACGTACGGCACTGTTACAGAACAGTACGGCCCAGAATTATTAACAACCGGCTGCAACTTTTAACCGCAGGCATTCTACTCACAATTTGATGGCATTCAGATCCATCTCAAAGTGATTACTCAGGAGAATAGAACGTTTCTCCAAAGCGTGCTTCAAACCCTTACTTCTTCCTTCATTTCGAACTTCTCCAACTTCACCAATTTTCATAATCATAAGCATGCCCTCTTTATTCGAAACTCTTTGCTTATAAACAAAATGCCAAGGGAAAACTTCTTCCATACGCCAAGAGATGTAGCTTCAAGAAGACATCTTTCACTAAAAAATCTTCAACAACACACTTTCGAAATATAACATTATTAAGCATCTTATAAAATAAAGCCAAGCTTAATTTATTATCAAAACATGAGCAAGAGATAGACTTATCCAAGAAGTCTGAACACGCATCCAAGACCCCAACCTCTTTCACGAAATAGAAACCGGCCTCACTTGACTTACTAAAAATAGTAAGTGTGTCAAAAACACAAGCACAGACTCCTGCCAATTTGGGGACATTACAGGGCAACTGTTCATTTGGGGTGCAGAGGAAGAAGAAGCCTTTAAAGAACTTAAAGGCCAAAGTGGTGAGTGCACCCATCCTAGCATACCCCAACTGGGACAAGGAGTTCTATGTACACGTGGATGCCTCAAAATATGCCATTGGCTCCACCTTGGCAGAAGAAAGCCTTGAGGGGTTGGATCACCTCGTCTTTTTTGCTAGCTGCCTCCTTTCAAAAGATGAACAAAACTACAATACGACAAAAGGGAGGCACTAAGCATGGTCTACTCCGTACAAAAATTTCAGCACTATCTATTGGTAACACCATTCCCATTCTATGTGGACCATCAAGCACTTGTGTACTTGGTCAACAAGCCAATCATCCAAGGAAGGGTGAGTAGATGGCTACTTTTGTTACAAGAACTTACCTTCAACATTGTGGTACGGCCTACGAAGAGCCACGTCATAGCAGACCAGCTCTCATGGATCAAATTGGGGGAGCCTTCCAAGGGAGTGAATGAAGACTTCCCTGACGCTCACCTATTTCAAATTGCAACATTGCCATCATGGTAAATAAGTATTGGCGAATACTCTTCCACATCCACATTTCTACTAGGCATGCCACCAAGTGAATAGAGGAAATTGGCTCTAAAGAGTAAGACATTCCAACTGATCAATAGACTGCTATACAAGATGGGACCAGATGAGGTCCTTCGAAGGTGTGTAATGCAGGTAGAAATTCCCGAAGTACTGAAGGAGTCACACGAAGGGTTGGCAGGAAGCCATATGAGGTTGGTTGCCACCACACAGAAGGTACTGCTAGCTGGACTGTGGTGGCCTATCCTTCACACGGATGCCTGAGAATGGGTACTTAGATGTGATACTTGCCATAGGGTGGGCAAACCATTGAAGAGGGACTCCATGCCCCTATTCCCTTCGTAGCTACAAGAACTGTTCGAAAAGGTGGGGTCTCAACTTCGTCGGGCCATTGAAGGTGAGCAACACACATTGATGCAGATACATTGTTGTGGCCATTGAATATCTGACAAAATGGGCAGAAGCAAGGGCACTCCCAGACAATACTACACTTAGTACGACTCGATTCCTATATGAACAGATCGTCACACGATTTGGTATACCCATCTCCATCACAAGTGATGTACACTTCGTAAGACAGGTTATTTGAGCAATGACAGTAGAATTCAGAATATTTCACAACTTGTCAAGTCCATATTACCCTTGGGACTCCATGCCCCTATTCCCTTCGTAGCTACAAGAACTGTTCGAAAAGGTGGGGTCTCAACTTCGTCGGGCCATTGAAGGTGAGCAACACACATTGATGCAGATACATTGTTGTGGCCATTGAATATCTGACAAAATGGGCAGAAGCAAGGGCACTCCCAGACAATACTACACTTAGTACGACTCGATTCCTATATGAACAGATCGTCACACGATTTGGTATACCCATCTCCATCACAAGTGATGTACACTTTGTAAGACAGGTTATTCGAGCAATGACAGTAGAATTCAGAATATTTCACAACTTGTCAAGTCCATATTACCCTTGGGCCAATGGTCAGGCCGAATCAAAAAACAAGGTACCGGTGTCAGTTCTGTACAAATTGTGCAGTAGAGCAGGAAGATTGGGAGGACAGGCTTCCGGTCGTACAAGTGCCTTTGAAGTTTATTATAAGTTGTTAACTGTTTAATCATCATCTCAAAAAAGAAGAAAAATTTGTAGTTAGGGTTTCAAGGTGATATGCTGAGTGGACTTTCATTGATCTTTACTGCTGATTGGGATAACATTTTTGTGGGTTTTGAGATTGTGTTAATCAAGTTGCAGATTCAAGGATTTGCCATATCTTTATTTTTAAGGTTTCAATATAATTTTATAATGTTGAGAAAACCCTATAAGTTATTTCTTACCTTGTGGATAGATTTGTGGTGATTAAGGTTTCAATACTTGTCAAATGGAATTAGTTTTAGTTCAAAATGTGTTTCAGAATCATGGAGGATGTTCATGTGCAAAATTGCTATTTTTAGCAGTGTCTTATTTCAATAGCAGCTCTTTATGATGTTCTGTTCTGGGCGGTTGACAAGGAGCTATTTTTAGGCCACATTAGTTGAATTTTATTAGTTTTTTAAGGATAGATTCTCTTTAAGTTGCTTTCTTTCTAGTCGTTCCTGCCGATCTCAGAGAGTTTCACTTTAAAATTTTGTTTCTTAAAATATTTAATTATTGTTCTCAAATCCGTAAACGCTGTTCATTGTAACTTTCAAATAAGTGCCTAGAGCACAAGACATTTAGAGTGATAGTGAAAGTTGAACTTGTGCTGCAAAGATTATCATTTGCATATTTGATCTAAGTTTTATATATTTGTGTATGATTTTAAGCAGATTTTAGTGAAGAATTGTGTTCAGCTTTGTATTAACACTATATTACATCTTAGTTGTGTGCTTCAGAGGGTTTTCTTTTCTTAAATCTTGCAGAGTGTGGTTTCATCGGGACTGTTTTTTTCCTAAACTCTTTCATTTATATGCATCATGGACCTCTGGCGATGTTTGGTCATCGAGTTTTTCTAATGTTTAGAAAATGAAAATTCATTCATGACATTAAAAAAGGCTGTTAAATATATCATAACAGCATTATAACTGCAACAATAAATATGTCATGAGAGCAGTATAACAACAATTAAATTAATCATGACAACGTCGACAGTAATACAACAGCAATAAATATATCAAGATTCAGATTCATAGCTAATGATATAAGTTATATAACAGATAACATTAACAACTTCTTGAATTTTTTATTTCATTGTTCAAACTTTAACTTAGTCTCAAACTTCAAAATTTTAAATATAGCATTAGACTCGGTTATTATTATCTGTTGCAAAAGATATTAAAAGTGCATTCGCCATGGTCTGGTACAGTGTGGCATTGTGGGAGAATTTCAGACAATATATTTTTTTGGGATGTGGTTGGTGTGCAGGCTTCTTCAGATATCATTTAACATCACTTTTGTTGAAGTTTTGAACTTGCTGTAACTTGTAATAGCACTTGCTGTTTTTCTGTGTTTCAAGTCACTCTTACAATGAATATGTATATGATATGAAGAGGCATGTCTCCCGTAGAGGCGTGTCTCTTCTTAACTCATATTTAATAATAATACTTACTTTATGTATTATTATGATGATAATAATTTATATATAGAATATGTATATGTATAATATATCTCATATATAATATACATATATATATTATATAAATATAAATAATATACATATATATGTATAATAATATATCTCATATATATATATATATATATATATATATATATAACAAATGAATTTAATTAAATCAACAATATAATATTTATTATATCAACTTAGTATGTTCATTATTGAGATAAATTGATCTGACCGAAGCTATAACATTAACACTCCCTCTTAGCTAGGGAGGATAAATATATTACCTCAATGTAATATTTGAGTATAGATAATCATTTAAAATTTATATCATTTTACTAATATCACGAGCAATGGTCTTCAAGTATCAAGTCCATGGTACTCACCAAGTACTTAGAGCAATGGTCTCCAAATATCAACTCACAAGATATTCACCAAGTGCTCAAAAATGATTATCATGAGTAATGGTCTCTAAGTATCAAATCCATGATACTCACCAAGTACTCAAAGTAATGGTCTCCAAATATCAAGTCCATGATATTCACCAAGTACTCAAGATGTCTTGTATGATATGTGCACTAGTATCACATATGTGATACTTACCATACAGACATGATATATCCATACAATAGAACTTGTAAGTAATTTAAACTATACCTTCTAGTCCATATTGATTTATAGGATATATCTATCATGATCTGCTTAGACATCAACCATATGATATCCATCATGATAGAAGGTTAGACTATTGTAAGATCATCACCTTACTATAGTAACCACAAACAAACATCAATGAAAGATTGTCACCTTCCATGATGTTTCCACAGTCATGTAGTAAGTCACATGACATCCACCATGAACATTTCTAGAGGGTGGAACAAAGGCTTTCACCTCAACTTCTCTCTCCCAAAGAAGAAAACATTACAAGGAATTTCACCTCATTGAAAGTACATCTTAGGCAATTACTAAAGTTGAGTCCCTCTCTCAATAAGGGGTTCATTCCATAACTCCGAGCTTGTCTTCAACAGTGTGCAAACTTCACTTTGGCTGAAGGCTTAGGAGAAAATATCGATTGTCAGATCTTCAATGATAATTGTACTTTGAAGGAATAGCATTCCAAGTATTCATCTACGGTTTTAGGCATTCATATAAAGGCCTTTCAATTTACAAATATGGAACTTCATCTCATGAATCATAGTGCTTTGACTACTACATTTTCTTGATCACTAGGGAATTCATCTCAACATGGTCTACTCCCTCTAAATCGATATGATAGAGATCCTCAAAAGTCAACTAAAGCATATCCTCTATTTGCTCCCTCTCTTCGTCCAAGGTTGCCTGAAATGTCAGGATCCCTCTTGATATAGAAGGGTACTCATAATTTCAGTCATCAAAGATATCTAAGAATCTCTTATTATCTGACATTATTCATAAGTGGCTGAAGGTGCTAGATCCAAGACCACTTTGGAGTTACTATCATAAGATCGAGTCCTAGAGTAAATAGTTATATGACCATCTTGATATTTGAACAAAATCCCATCGTAGTCTACTCCCTCTCATTGGAAAAGCCCCTTGTCTTGATTTTATTTCATAGTTTTGGATGTTATCACCCGCAAAAAAAAATGCCTCAGCAACATTCCTAATGCACCATTCTTTTCTTCCTAGAAGAACATCCCTGAAGACCAAGGAAGGGAACAAGAGTTCAAGGAAAATGGCTCTTATTGTTCATACATATAAGCGAGACACTACAATAAGAAAATAAATGTAATACTAAAAGATAATGAATATTCATTTGCACATCCTTGATACAAGTTGCTTCAATGAAGGTTCATATACATCAAATCAGAAAACACCTTCTCAGATTATTTGAGAGTCATCTCCCCTTTGAATCATCTCCCCACTAAGGATGGTTCAAATTTGAACTCTGATAGTGTCTCTTCTCTACATCTCCCCTCTAAGGATGGCTCAAATGGGAATGTAACATTGGTTATTATTCCCCCCACAATGTAAAATTCCCACTCTTATATCGTTGAACAATTCTGCATCATATCAAATATGGCAAACTTCTTTTTGTTCTTTAGTGCTCACACTTTTCACCAACAAATCTCAGTCCATTAATTTCACAGGAATAGCCATAGTCGTCAAAACCTAGAGGATTCAGTTATGAGTGCCTCACAACCCCAATATCAAAGTCTCCAACTTTGACATTGTATATTGAATACTTGATTGGCCACTTCACAAGTGCTAAGTTGCTCTGTGATTCACAACATTGTCTTCCAACTGCACAAAAGATTGAGATATCTAAAATTTCCTGGTGAATGGCTCCAGACTGCTTGCACATTATTCACCAAGACTCACTAATGCATACAATACCGTGAATGCTAGTAAATATTGAAACCGATGTAGTATTTACTAATATTGTCTTTTTCACGGGAATGTGAACAGTTCTTGAGAGTGAACCGACCCAAAAAACACTCATCCACGGCAATGATTATTTCATGAATATTAATTTCCCAACATTAATAATAAAATTTATGTCGTTATAATATAGTTTCAATGGGGAAAATTCTCAGCCTGATATGTTTCGATTTCTCCACTAAAACTTTATTATTTGTGGCAATATTATGGAAGCCGTCTTCAAACATGCCTACTGAACCATATGAAAATCTTTGATGTAAATTGTTGTTGCTGATTTGTCTTTAGTAATCTCCAAGTACCCGAGGGAATTGCTTGGCATTGGAAGGCGCCAAGAAAGATGACATCGATTTATATTAATGTTTGCCAATGCTGACTCCGATCCAACTATGAGTTGAGTGACCTCAGCTACAGAGATTTAGTTGTCCTCAACATTATTTCGAATGCCTCAAATTTCCCTAGGCATTATACATAGGGTGATTGACTTAACTTTATGATTCCACCAAGATATGCCAGTAGTTTGCTCCAGTTTGTTCATATATATATGCGCAGAACGGGTTTATATACTCACTTTTGATAGGTTATGTACCCTTAACAACAGTAATAGATGATTCGTTGCATTTCTTCTTTCTTCCCTCATTTCAATGCTCTTCCACAAGCGAGTCTCAGAATATAACTTATGTATGATGCACACCATGCACTAAGGAAATACATTATATTCCTCTACAAATGCAGTGCCTCCTGCAAACTCAGAGGCGTTCCCATGTACCTTCACACTGATTGGAAATTATATTTTTTTTGTTGATCGATGAGGACTGATCTTATTTCTGAATTTTCTGTAGTCGAATTAATGATCGAGACAAATCAACTCACTATCTCTATTTCAACTCTTATGATTCTTTATTCAATTCTTTAATGTCTAATTCTATTCAGACTTCACTTTCTATAGCTATAGTCTTCTATTAAATCTTTCCCACGATAGGGATCAGCAGCAAATTGGAATGATATCATTGGCTATGTTTCTCCATCGCATATGGAAACATGTAATCGCTTTTCCCATGATTCTTAAGGGGAAATTATATTCCTACTCAGGGTTTGATGTTTGTACTTCTAATCCTTCCTTCAATTGCTGCAGATAAAATGTCAATTAAGATGCTGCCAAACAAGCTTTCAAAGCTATGTGAAGGCATGGATTTCGTGGGACCATTATAATCCTTTGTGAGCTCTCTGGCGATTAATACATGGGCCAAAAAGATCAATCACGCGCAGACCAAAGAAATGATATAGTGGGCTAGTTAAGAACTTAAATGGTCGGCCCAGCCAAGTAAAGTGCACCAATGAATAATTAATGTATCCTAATGAAGTCATTGTCGCTTCTTGTTGTGGTAGAGTTGTCATCGCTTACGCTTGGGTCAAATTCTTTCACGCACTCACCAACATCGTCGTTGTTTGACAGGTAACAGTAAAGCTTCATAATATTCTTATGCCGAATTGTACGAAGAGTTTTGACCTCTACTTTGGCCAGACGATTTTCATGTTCTTTGAAGACATTCTGCTTGTTATGACAACAATTCTCAGGTTTGTTTGCATCATCTTCCATTTTGTTGCTTGTCCAAAACTGCTTCACTGCTACAACTTCATTGTTCGATAGATCCACGCAATATACCGTACTTGAACCATTGCTTCCGATAAGATTTTCCTTTTGTAATATAGCCATGGAGATCTCATTGGTACTGAAGCTCTGATATGTAGAATATGCATTTTCGTTATTCCTGAGACCTCACTAGCTGGTAGAGAACCTGCTCTGATACCATGTTAAAGTTTTGAACTTGCTGTAACTTGTAATAGCACTTGCTGTTTTTCTGTGTGTTTCAAGTCACTCTTACAATGAATATGTATATGATATGAAGAGGCATGTCTCCCGTAGAGACGTGTCTCGTCTTAATTCATATTTAGTAATAATACATACTTTATGTATTATTATGATGATAATAATTTATATATAGAATATGTATATGTATAATATATCTCATATATAATATGCATATATATACTATATAAATATAGATAATATACATATATATGTATAATAATATATCTCATATATATATATATCTATAACAAATGAACTTAATTAAATCAACAATATAATATTTATGATATCAACTTAGTATGTTCATTAGTGAGATAAATCGATCTGACCGAAGCTATAACATTAACAACTTTAACAGTGTTATGTTACATTCCTGCTGTTATACTGCTATCCATTAACTTGTAGAAATTTGAGTCTCTCTACATACTGATATAGTAATATATATATTGTCATCCCTTAAACACATTTCTTGCTGTCCTGCCATCCCATCCCTGAAATTCCCTTGAACATAGCAGATTATTTGTCAAATATAGGTTTATTCTTAAAATTCTTTATGAAGTAATCGATTTAGCCTCTTAGATATATAATACATTAGCTGCTGGATATACTCCAAATTCACAAAATGGACCTTTCCCATTCTCAAAATATTGTTCAACAGACGATTAGAGGGAAAAAAACTGTCAGGGCATTTGTGACATCAATTTCTATTTGCATTCCTGTTCTTTGTATGACATTGGTATGCTATAACTGATATACTTAAAACTGTGGATCCTCAAACCTGTCCTTCCACAAATATCATGCTCCCACAATTTGAATTATTGACTGCTATGAGCCTCTTCTGGCAATGCACTACCTTCGCCTGATGCTTTGTGTTCATTATAAATTTATAGGTTAAGTGCATCTACTATACTATTACAAGCACATTTTTAGTTGAATTGATAATTTATTACTTATATGGATGAATGAGTACATGTATGGAATATTGGATTTTATTTGAAATAGAGGATTTAATATGAGTTTTCAATTTCAATGTTAAACATTGCTCTAGGTATCTTTTTCTAGCAAATAAATTCTGTGCCTTGAAGGGATAATTACTGCATGTCAAAAGTGGAGTAATTCAGCTTTCCTAACAAATATTTTTGCATGTGAAGGGAACTAGAACTTGTTGCAGGTGGAAGAGAGGCCTTATTTACTGCAGCAACCATCTTGTCACGAGTAACATATTAATGTACTTTTTAGAATCCAGTAAGTGAAATCTTATTCACATAATTGGAGGAAGTCCTTCCGGAATTTGTATATATTGTATAATGTTAAAGAAATTGCAACATGCTGTCTCATATACAACATACGATTATTTGACTCAGTGAAGTCTACTTTTCTCTAGCAAAATAAAAGTCTTTCAACGAGGTTAAAATTTGTTTTTTGTTTATAATTGACAAAATGAAATGATTAAAGAAATTGTTTTTGTTTTTCTATTTATGATTCATTAATTGTAAGAAAGACAATTTTATGGTTTTTTTAGTTAAAATTATGCAGGATGGAAATGACTGAATTTGAATTTGTGCAGATTCAAGCAACTTCTGTAGTTAGGATCTGTCATCCCACAGTACAAGCCATAGTTGGAAAACTCAGACTCGGCAGCCCAAAACTTTGTACTCAGATTCTGACTCAAAAAAAACTTGGGAAAGGACTCGGCAAAAGGAAAAAACCATAATTTTACACACAATTTTTTTTTAATGCATATAGAGAACATAAGAGCCATAATTGAAACTCTACAAGGTTACAATTTTTAATTGTTAGCAATTTCAAATTGTAATCAACAGCTTTTACCTATTTCCACACAATCTAAATGTGCAAAGATATCCATTGGATTTGAACTATGGACCTCTCTAGCACTAGCATATAAGCCATGCAATGTAGGCCTGAAAACACCAAACAAGAATGATTTGTAGTATTATCTGTTGTAGACAATTAAGAGCGAAAATCAATGTGGTTGATGTTTCACCTTTAAATACCAAGTGTAAGTGACAAGTTAAATGTGTGACCTCATGGGAAGTTCCCATGTGTCCCTATGAGCATCACCTAGATGTAGTGAGTGATAAGTGCCATTCATTCTCATGAGAGATGGGTTCATGTGAACAACTAATATGGGTTAATGAGTTTGACTCAAACCACACTATTGAATCTTGATCTAAAATATTATAGTTGGACACATTGTGGAAAATGTCTCCTACTCATCAATTATTGAGTTAAAGGGGCTTTATAAAGAATGACTCATAACAGTTTACTCATGTTGGAGGTTTTGCAAATGGGGTTGCAAGACAAGTGGGTTTGATCTTGGAAGAAAATTTCATTGTATGCCTACTTGATTTGAAGCAGGAGAGAGGAGCCAGTACATGCTCACGCTAACTTTGCGCTTCTCAAAATCCTCTGAAAATTTCAAATTACTCTCAATTTTTTAGAGTAGGTTACTTGTCAAGTCCCCTACATAAAATAAAAATTTCAAGTCCACATGGTCAAATTGATGCCACATCAGCATGCTTTTTTGTGAAGGTGTCCAAAATGGTCCCAAAAAGTGATAAGACCAATAGGTGTGCACTAAGTCATGTTTAATGGTCTGCTGATGTGGCACCACATGAGTGGTTGTTTTTTGAAATTTAGAGGCTTCTTTTAGGGGATATGCATTGATGGGACATTTTGAGTGCACTACTATAGGGTCTATTTTGTTCACCTTCTATAACTTGTATTGGACCCTGCACATTATTGGCTCCTCTCCCCTAGTGTTGGGATGGGTGACCTTGTAGGAAGTCCTAACGAGTCACCCATATGAGCATAACTTAGATGCAATAGGTACTAAGTAGACCATTCATCTTCATAAGAGATGGGTTCATGTGTGTAATGACCACTAATGCAATCTTTTAGGGTTTTGACTAATTTCTTAGAATTCCAATTGAAGGAGACTTTCTTCTAACTATAACTTATCTCAATTCTTTAGTTTGGCACAAATGAGTGTATTACATGGTGGTAATGTTTAAAGGACATATATCAATACATATGTGGGCCTATCTTGATGTTATGTAAGGTTAGTATTACCAAATGACTCTTAGTTCACTGCTAGAATTACTTGCTATAGTAGGGAGATTATCTTGAACAATGGTATCGGTTATATAGAACAATACATAGCTGCAAATGTCTTGCTACTATGAAATTGTAAAATTGTGGAGATGAGGACTTTGATCTTCACCGATCAATTATGTATTCAAGTTAGTCTCAGTAACAAGATTGATTTGAATATGATGAAGATAGTATGTGTTATTCAATCTGAGTATGATCAAGAGTCTTATTTCAATATTTTCTCTGAAGTCATATATATATATATTCTTCAAGTTCAGAATAATATTGCTGATCCTGAATTTCCTTTAGTATGTATGCAATATGATTAAGCTGATCCGATGGTATAGGTTGACCACTGTTTCTGATGTTTGCCTTAATGTGAATGCAATGTATTTGATGCTGTTTGGTCTAAAGACCTTTACTAGTTACTTGTTCGCTTGTCTGATATAATAACTTTGTAAAAGCGATCAATGATGGTCAATCTGCAATGTATTATCATTGTTTCAGATAGGTAATTTAATGCTTATGCGATGATTACATCATGATTCTTGATTTATATCCTTGTATTCATGCGATCTGATTATCTGACTAAACAATGGATTACTTCCACTTAGGTCTGCAAGATATATATTAGTAATCTGAATTCTGAATTCTTTGGAATGTTATTGTTTTCTCTTTAATATGCCTCAAGGGCATACAAAGATGAATAGTTGCAGCTCTTCATTATACTTAACAAAAATTGTACCTTTTCCTTTTATAAATTGTTGTTTGTTCTAATCAAACAGTTGCATTATCTAAATGGATTGCACCTTTTGATGAAGTCATATTTAATTATTATTTACCATCGTACATTAACAATGTAAATTGCGCTTGTTTGTGGATTATGAATCACAGTATATATTAAGGTAATTGCTCATCCTTTTTTTATCGCTACCATTCAAAGTGCTGCTTAACTTGGGGAATAATAACTTCCCTTAATTTGTTGCCTCTCATAGTTTTCTGTCTTGCTTAATAAAATGAGATTCTTTCTTTAATGAGATCGCTGCATATATATATATATATGAATTGATGACTAATATATATAGATTGTTGTGTTTGAATCATCTTTTATAGCTGTATTTGTTAAAGTTGTGTCTCTTCCTTTCAGACAATCTTAATTCCTTGTCCATATTAATCAACTAGCAATTATCTCCACCACCTTGGTCACAAATTGATGACATGATCTTGTAGTTGCTTTTATTGATATTCATCAATTCCTATCTTATGCTCTTCTCAAAGAAATTTCTTGTACAAGATTGGATGGGGACATCACAATGTGAGCCACTACTTATGAACTATGGGTAATGAGCTTGACGCAAAATCTACACAATTGAATCTTGATATAAAACATCACGAGCTAAACAGATCACTTAGATTGATGTAGGAAGCTACTTTTGCACACTCAACTTAGTTCAAGTTGGTATTGAAAAAGTAAGAGAGCACAAATGATTTGATAAATGCATTGATCTCAATCTAATAATTTACATTAATTAGCATTGGCTATATAAAGCTATTATTCTAACATACCTAATTTATTACTCTTTAACCTAAACTAATGTAATACTCCAACATTACCCCTCTATTACATTAATCCGAACAAGAGTGGAACATTGCAAGGGTTTTGAACCCAATGCTTCTAGAGACTTAAATAAACCGTCTTTATCAATTGTCTTCGCTCGTCCAAGAAACAATTGCATCAGTGGATCTCCCGACTTCCTTGCTTATCTAAGAGACACCAAACTAATTGCATTAGAGGATTGCCTGACTGTAGAACCTGAAATTATATGCACATGAGTGTTCCTACCTCTGATGGACAATGAGGCACATTTCCTATGAAATTCCACATCCCATTTAAGTGTATCTAATGCCTCCTCTAGTGTTGCACATGAGACACATTTCCTCTAAAAGTCCACATCTCTTTCGAGTGTGTATAATACCTCCATAAGTGCTATGAAAACAATCCCTCCTCTATTGCACAAGTCACCAATCATATGCCTGCACATAAGACAACCTTTCTTCCAAAAGTTCACATTTCCTCCAAGTGTGCCTAATACCTCCTCAAGTGCTCAACAAATCACCAATTGAACATGAATACACCAAGTGCACCCACAAGATCTCCACCCCCCCCCCCCCCCCCCCCCCCCATCTTGCTCTTTGAAGGGACAAAATGTCATGCTCCCTCTTTTCTTCAGGGACACAGAAGATGCTTCTCATGCAATTAATCATCTCTGAGAAAGAACCTAGCTCAAGATGATAGGTATCCTCCCGCCTCCGTTGCTTCCTACCTCCTATTTGATCTTCTTTACATTTTATACATTAGAGTCTCCAATAAGACAACCATGAGTTTTTCAAATGTTCCTCATGTGTAACAAAAATGGCCTCAAAGGTACAAACAATTTTCGACACAAGTGTGGCCATACTCAAATGCTAAAAAATAAATGATGTTGATTACACCAATAATTATTCTGGTTTATATCCGTAACTTGGTGAAGATATCCTTGTAAATTTTCTTCGATGTTTGAAGAAAGGGATTCCATAGATCGGTGACATGCTCCAAGTTTTAGTGTGCTACTTGGAGTGATATAACTATGTTCTCCATGTCTTCTACAGTTTTGTAGTCCGGTTCTTTGAGAAAATTGTTTGCCTCGGTTGCAATCTTCTGCATCAGATCACTTGTGGGGGCAAGAAATAATTGGAATCCAATAAGATCTTGAATTCACTTTGTTCTTTCTTTAGATGCCTTTCTCAAAATGAGAGCCAGGCTTGTCGTTTCCTTGCTAAATTTTGTTGCAGATGTGTTCTTTACATAGAATTTTGATGAAAGAACCCTTATTTCCTTTGAAGTTTTAGATGTCTTTTATGTGATATCCTGAACAAAATTTGAAGTCCTAATCATTAGACTTCCTGCATCTTGTATCTGTTGATGGAGTGCTGTTGTATTTGCAGATACAATTATCTTCAACTCTTCAACCTGTTTTTGCAAAATTTCTACCCTTTTCTTTTCGTAGTGATCAATGGCTGTTGTCTCCAGATCGATGACATCTTCTCGAATAGCTTGTGCCAATATCTCCAATTGATCAATAATAGGTTCGTCTTCATCAAGGTTTGCATCCGGTACAAAGTTGTACAAGATGTTCCTTACACTAGTGAGGACCATGTTCTGTTTCCTTTTTGGGAGCCCTTTCAATTGTCTAGTTGGCATCTTGCTTATGTCAACCACAATGTCGCTAACTTTGATTTTCTTGACTTTTGGTTCGGTTGCAAAGGTTAGCTTTTGCTTTGATGAAGACGAGATGGGAACATCTACCCGTTTCTTTTTCTTTGGTTCTTATACCGATTGTTCTTCTGCAGGCTTTTCTTGTTCAGTATGTACAAGTAACTTTTGTTCCTATTTGTTCTGTTGTTCTTAATTTTCTTCCCCTCCTAGTTGTACTTCCTCTTTTGGTAGAACCTCTTTGTCAATATGGACCTCTTCTTTTGGTCGTTCTCCATCTTTTGGATGAGCGTCTTCTTCTAGATGAACTTCCACTTGATGTTGTACTTGTTCTTTTAGTGGAGCTTCCTCTATGTGCTACTCCTCAACTGCCTGTTGTTTATCCACAATGATCTCTTCCTTATTTGTCCCTTTATCAGTAGTCATCTTGATCGATGAATCTCCCAGTACTTTTTCTTCTGATAGAACTTGTTCTCCTAGATTCACATGTTCACTGGTTGTGAACGTTTCTATTGGAACTTGTTGCTCACTGGTTTGTTCATGAGCAGTGAATTGAACTGGAGGTTCCTGTACTGTCTCAGGTTCTTCCTGTGGACCTGTTGCCTTCAGAGCACTAAAGTCATATTGTTGTCAGAACTCAAGTGTCTCTTGATAGACTTCCTTTTCATATCCATTGACTATCTTGGCAACTCTATTCTTTGTATCCAAATTCATTGATACTTCCTCCATTAGAAGTTTAGTATCTTTATTGAGACCAGGTTTTACTTGTGACAATGCCTCCTTAACAATTCTATTGTTGGAGCCTAGATCGGTTCTCCATTTATTCATAAGTTTCTTATTGAGTTCAGGAGGAAATTGGGCCCTATAGTCTCTAGGACTTCTGTTGAAATCTAGAAAGGTTTCCAACATAGAAACTTCTATCTTTTGCTTATCTTCCTCTCCTAACACACTGAACCATTTGGCTGCATTGGCTACTTCGCCAAAGTCCATGACTTCATCTAAAATTTCATCTACATTCAGTGTACGAGCCTTACCTTTTATTGGTGACACCAGTATGGTTGGTGGAGGCAGATCACCACCTTTGTCTTCGGTAATATCAACGATGACCAGTTCAATCGATACCTTTTCTTTGTCTTGAGCCCGGGCTCCCAGTATTCCCTTTCCTTTACAAGTATCTTTGACCGATGGCTCAATGGTTTTATGGCATTCTTCTTCTGCCTGGTGTTGACATTGAAGAAGTTTTGTCCAGATAACAAGTCCTTCTCCATGCACCTTGTCCACATCTCCAATAAGTACTTGACTTATCCTTTTCCGTATTAGGAAACTTTCCTTGTGCAGGTCTTCTTGTTGTGTGGCTTCTTCCAAAGTTAGATGATTTTGTACCTCAAGTAGAGCCCTAATTCTTAGCTCTCTTTCTTTTTCAATCGAAGATTTCCATCTAGCTTCTAGAATCTCCTGGAGATCATCAAGTATTGTCTTATGAAGTTCAGTAGGAGTAAGATTGAACTTATGAATACAATGAACCCAACTTCTTCTATTTTTCTCCTATCTTCTTCGTTAGCTAGTTCATACCTCCTTCCGACTGATGCCATACCACCTGTATCTTTTAACCCTTTCACAAATTCATCAATTGTAGGTTTCCTTCCTCTCGGTGCATCCTCTTTCATCGGTTTTGCAGATTTCCTCTTTTAGAGAAGAGGAGTTGAGTCTTCAGTCTTTGTTTCTTCATGTTCTTCCTCTTGTTTACTGGACACTAGTTGTGCTCTTCTTCTTTGACCTTTGGGTTCATCTGTTGCTAGTTTCTTCTTTGGTGTGGGAGACCTTTTGACATATACCTTCTTCGGTTCTTTAACCGATGACTTTTCTTCTGTCTCTTGAATTTCTTTAAAAGTCCCAAACCAGTAGGCTGACAGATCCATATCACTTTCTTGTAGGGCATCTGCATATGCCTTGGTTGTCTTTGCAGATATCTCATACCTCAATTCTGGTGCATATCCGGTTCTAGGTCCACAGCCTGAATAATGTAGTGATCAGTGGTGACAAGAAAACACACCTCATCTTTGTAAGAATCAACAATAGTTGAAAGAATTTGTTCCCTGGCGTGCATCTTGAGCTGGAATGCCTCAAAATAATCGTTCATGACTTTACTAAATTGGTTTCCAAGTTTGTTGGCCATATCACTAATCTGAATCATTACTGGTATATCAGTGTCCCATGTTACTTTGGCTATTCCTGAAAAGAAATTCCGATAATAGAAGAATAGACATACCAGTAGGGTTCCATATTTCAGGAACTTCTTCACAAGACTAAGCTTCTTTAAATTTTCAAAATTTGTCCTCGAAGCATGGCGCAAATGTCATATTGTGTGTTGGCATGCATGATCGGTGTGCAACATGAATGGCTCCTCCCAACACACTGTTGAGATTGCTTGATTGATAAATTTTATACCCTATCACTGCAGACGCAAATCGAACTATCTCATCTTCAATATCATTTACAGTCATCAGCTGATTGTCAGGGTTTGATTTTGTTAATCTTGCAACAACAACATTCACAATGGTTATGAGGGTAAGAGCTTCCCCTTTGTCTCTATACCCGATAACCCTATGCAGATCCTCCTTGGTGATTGCAGTGCACGTGCCTTTCGCTAGCCAGAAACCTAGTTTATGCACTCAACTTAGAATCAGTCTTATCCAATCCAGTTGAAACACAATTGGATAACAGACTCCATTGATTAACCTTGAAGATACTATCTTCGCATATTTGTCTTGAAGCTTTCCGTCTTGGCACAACAAGAGGTACTCGCTCTAGATGAAGGTTTCACCCAACTCTTCTTGCTTAGTATGAATAAACGCTGTAACATCTTCGGTCATCAAAAATCCATTAGGCACTGATGATAGTGCACTTGATATATCATTTTTCTTGTTCTGTACTGCCATGATGTCGTAAATGGGTCGGTCGAATTGATTTCCTTGGATTAGCTTGACGACAGAAGATGATGATGCCATCACTATTGACCAGTTTACTTAGAGAATCACTTAATCGGTCTTACAAAGGTAACTTATCAACGACCATGAATCAAAGTATAAGAATATAACTCAATCATAAATAAAATCACAAAACACAATTCACAAAGTAAAGTGAAATGAGTAATCTTCCTTTGCTTATATAGACTTAAGGTCTAACGGTAATTTCCAAATGGTAACAATTTGTTAACAGCTAAAGCATTAATTACCTAACCAAATCTTTTCTTCAACGATCGGTTTTCAAACATTTACCTGTTGATCAAACATCGGTTGAGATGACAACACTTACATGTCTGGTTCATATGATAGACCGGTAACCTCTTCCAGTTTTACTTACTGACTGTGTGAGTTTATTACCCACCAGTCTTATCGGGAATAGTAGACGGGCTACCGGTTCCCTCTAAGCCTTTTGGGCTCAGTTTGCTGAAGAGATATCACCATTAGCAGATGATGATCTTCCCTCTTTCTTCTCCTCAATGGAGCTCTTTGATTCCTTCTTGAACCAAATCTTCTTGACTTTTTTCTTGGTCTCTTTTCCTTTGTCCTTTTGATTGGGAGATAAGGTCTTATTCATCGGTTTGACCTATCCTCTTCTTTTGTTCACTAGTTGGTTCTTACAATCTTTGGCCAGATGTTCAACTTTGTTGCAGGTGTAACAGACCATCCCAATTTCCTTCCATGGATTTATCCTTCTATTCTTGGGTGAATGACACTAGGAGTCATTGTGGTTATGAATGTCATAGTTAGCACAATTAGTTGTGCTCCAGTTCTTATTCCTCTTAGGGAATATAGGTCTCAATGGGGATGTGAATGTCATAGTTTTAGATCTGCATTCATCAGCCTTGTGTCCGAATTTGTTGCATGCATAACATTAACCTTTGAAGCTTCCCCTGCTTCCACTATACACATTGTTGGTACGTGACCTACACTCAAAGGTCCAGTGGCCATACTTTGAACAGTTTCTATAGTAACTGTTAGTAGTAATTGGTTTTACTAATGCATTCCAGTAGTCATTTGTTTTGTGACCCGGTTTACCACAATGATTCCAAGAAGTTTTGAAAGAGTTTTTACCCTTTTGTTCCAACGTTTTCTTCTTTTCCTTCTTGCCTTTCTTGACTCTAGATAACTCACTTATTTCCTTGGTGCTTTGACTGGTGAACCCATCCTGCAGGACTCCGTTGTGCTTTCTTTGAGCCCTTAGTTGCTTATCAAGCTTTTCTGAGCTCTCATTGTATCTTCTAAGTGTTTCATTTCTTTCTTCGAGAGCTTTCATCTGTTCCTTCAGTTGATACAACTCAATAGCCAACTTTTTGCATGCATAATCTTTATCATGCCAATTCTTTTGCATATTTTGCATTTTTTTGTGTAATTATCTGCATGTCTTCTTAGAGTTGTAGAATAACAAGATCACTTTCCCTAACTGCGTCTTTCTACTAGATTTCTTGCTCTTTCAGAGGCTGCCAGTGATTTCACGACACTGTTCCTTTCATCTTCAGCTTTCCTCTTTTTCTCAATGAGTTCAATCATTCATCAATCATTGCCTTCCTACTCTCTTTTCAGGTTGGAGATCTGATTGGCTAGAATTTGATTCTTCTCCATGAGCTTAGAGACTGCCCTCCTCTGCTTCATTAGACCCACTTTGTCCAGAGAGCTCCTCAATTGTTTCATTTCTCTCACTCAGTTGCAGAGCTAGCTCTTTTCTTTTTTCTAGTGACCTTATCAACCTATTCTCAAGAGAGACAATGATGTTATTGGCTTCCTCAAGATGGTTTTTGATACCTGTAACCCTCCATGATCTTTTACTCAATGGTTTATGCTTTATATCTTTGAGAACCAAGTGCTTTGATACCAATTGTTAGTCCTAGCCGGTTACTGAGAGGGGGGTGGGGTGGAATCAGTATATATAATTTCTATTTCAATTAAACATTGTATATATTCTTGCAGTATAAACATAATATAATCAACCACTCATAAAAATAAATAGAAATACACAGGTCAACACAGCATGTATACTTGGAAACCCTCGGTTAGAAGGAGAAAACCATTGGTGGGACAGAACCCACAACTTTACTACTATAGTAATAAAGGTGCCCTGTTAAGAGCTTACAAAGCACTTGTAAGAGTGCTACCCAGTAGAAGGTATTTGGTAGAAGAACTGTTAGGATCTTGACTCTATTAGGAGTCGCCTTGTAAAAGGACTTTCAACACCAATTAAGATGTTACCTAGTTAAGAGATTTATACAACAGAACTTGTTAGGGTTCACCCTGATATAGGGATTTGAATATGCTTCACAATAAAAGAAATGATCTATAATGACACTTTCTGTCTAATTAGATCATTACCTTATACCTTTCACTTGCTTGGCTGTCGAACCTTTCTTCCTTTCACTTCTTGTGACCATAGCTTCTCTCCGAAGATATCTATCATTCTCTGTATTTTCAACAAAACATCTTGTGTATGCTATATCTTGTATTTATAAGACATTACTCGTATTAAAATACTTTCTCATAGTTCCGCGAAGCTGTAAACTCACCCATAAATCATGCATGCAAAAAGCTTGCGAAATGATCTTTGAGTTTACCTTGAAACATCCGTGTAGAAATAAGCTAACTCCAGTTAAAAAGCTAACTTCAGTTCCAACTGTGAATGCTCCGTATAATCCAGTTTTTAATTGAAACATCTCCGCATAACCTGGTTCGGATTATCATGTAGTCGACTGGTATCAATTTTATATCCGGTTGTTCATACATCCCCTGCATGTCATATAAGACCGGTTTGTAGACACTCTGTTTGGTCTACCGGTCCATACATATGAGTACCGATGATAGATTTGTCTACCGGTGCTCCTGCGGGATTGATGTTTGCCCCTAACTTAACCAATGACAACTTAAATATGTCAACAAAGATAGCACATGGCATAAGTGCTTTCCAACAATACAAATCAAACCAAAAGGCTTCCACAAACACATTGGATGATAAAGGGGAAGGCGCAAAGGCCCACATAACTCTTAGTTCATTTTTTTGTTTGTTTTGTTCTTTTATATCAACATCTTGTTATGAGACCTGTTCAAGTTAAAGAATTCCAAGAACTGTTGTTGTAACGTTCAGAGAAGACGAAGGGACTATTTATATCTCTATTGAACATTTCATTAAGGATTGACAATTTTGGTTTAGATTTTGCCCCCTTTTGTTGTGGCAATTGAGTGTGACTTGAAAATCAAACTATGGTTGTTCTTAATTGTTAGATTTGTGATTTTGTTGTTGAATAAATGAATAGTGAATTTGATCAATTAGTTTGCAGATTTTGTGGGAACCATGTTTTCTGTAAATTTGTGACTACAAGATGATCTAAGAATCATTATCAGTTATATTCTATCATATTCGTCTTGTTTGACAATTTTATTTTCATTCAGTAGATGTGTTGTATGTATGGTTTCATGGTTTGTGAGATTGTACATACAAACTATGGTTTAAAATTTGCTGCTACATTTCATTTTCATGGTCATGGGAAGTAGCACAACACATATTCATATAAGTTTGTTATTCATTAATGGGTATATAATGGTGATGAATATCCATTAGAAGCCTCTCATACTCTCTGATTAAGAGTATACCCCCGTTTATATTTTAAAAATATAAAAAAATATATTTATTGAATATCTATTCCAAGGAGTTGTACCTGTCAAATTCAGAGATTTAGCTAATAGAGAGCTCTTTCAATTGTTGTTAGTAGATAAGTTTTTACTATGGGCCGAAGTTATATCATTAGAAGACCTATCTGTTAACTAACACAAGAAGCTTCTATATCCGCCATCATTGCATAGCAAAACTTTAATGCGCCACAAACTTACTTTTGTATAGTCTTCCCACTTTCCACAACCACAAACCTTCACATTTTATTGTGGATTTAAAAATTCACCAACAATGGCAACACCAATTATTACTTCTATTTAAGTGATTTTTCTTAATTTGCCAACAACATCCTCCATGGTCAATGCCAATTTTTGTCAACAATAACAACAATTAATCTAAAATCTTTCTCAATTCAACATTTTGCATTTAAAGAACAAAACCCCTATCACCTAAGGTCTGATACCAAAATGAAAAAGTAAGAGAGAAAAAATGATTTGATAAATGCATTGATCTCAATTTAATAATTACATTGATTAACATTGGCTATATAAACCATAATTCCTACAAATAACTGCCTATGGGTATGCAACTTCCCATTATTTTAACATAGCCAATTTATTACTTCTTAACCTAAACTACTAGCCTAAACTTAAACTATTATAATACTCCAACATGTATTAGAACTTAGCTAACTTTTGGTTCCGTTGTTGGGAAGATGTGTTTTTTGTACCGATCTCAATTTGATTGAGAGCTTTTGCGAAACATATTTTGTGACCATATCATAGGAGAAAGAAGACAAGTAGATTTAAAAAGATTGAGATTGAAAATTTTAATGACAATAATTTTGAGCTATGGAAGCTCAACATATCTAGGATATGGTCATAGACAGAGACCATGGACTGCAATATTTGATGTAAAAACCCACTAGCATGACTAAGACAATTGGGAGCTTATGGACTGGAAATCCAAGGGTTTGATCAAACTCTTTTTGAAAAACTCCATTTTACTAAATGTTCAAAAATGGAAGACCATGACACTTCTATGGAAAAATCTTGTGTGAGATTAATCGAATTAAATGCTTGGTAAATAAGTTGTTCTTGAGGAAGATGTTGTATCCTTTGGTAAGGAAGGAGGATTTGTGCTTAATCACTTGAATGCCTGTCGACATGTTGATTTCCCAATTCCAATTCTATTGGTGTCGATGGAGGGATAAGGATCATTGCATGACATTGCTATGTTCTTTGCTAGACTTGTAGGAGTATGTTGCAGGTGATCATTGGGAGTACCACTAGCATCTTCAAGATGAATGTAGTTGCAATGTTTATTTTTGATGACATTGCAAAGAAAATCGTTCGAGATGGCTAAGGAGGCCTTCGATGTTTGTAGTAGAAAAAAAAACAAGACAAGAAGCCGAAATTGAAGTCCCTTGCTGGAGATCTAAGTCTCTTGGAAATTCCAATGCAAAGTGTTGGAAGTGCAATGAGTCATTTTCATAAAGAATGTAAGGAGGAGAAAAAGAAGAAAAACAAAAAGAATGCTTCCAATTCTAATTGAAGCAAATCTTCCTAGGATGATGTTGAAGCATTTGTTGCAGCTTTGACAACTCATGCATTTGAAGATATGTGGTTGATAGCCTTAGGTGCACTTTTTCAATAAATTATCATAGGGTTAGTTCTCGAATTGTGAAGAAAATCACAGTGGGAAGTTATATCTAGGTGATAACTCTTATCTAAATATTGTTGGTCGTGGGTGAGTCAAAATTAGATTCTTTGATGGTAGAGTGAAGAGGATAATAGTGTGTTGCATATCTTGGGTTTGACAAGAAACCTTCTTTTAAGTGAATAAGCTAAATGATGCAAATGTGCAAGTTATTTTCTTGAGTGAAGGACACAAGTTGAAAAGAACTACAATGTTGGCTAGTACTTTATTCAAGCTAGATGAAAGCATTGGTCAATGCAATAGTTTTTTCTAACAAGCCAAAGAAAATAGTCTTAGATTCTTCATCCTCATTATTGGATCAAGAAGTGAAGAAATTAGTTGCATCTATTTTCTAGTGGTCATGCATGTTGGATGATTAAAGGTGTTCTTTCTTTGGAGATGGAGCTTCCAACAGTGAAGACAATATTATGGCATTAGAGACTTAACTACATTGGTGAGAAGGCTCTAAGAGCATTGGAATATAAATGCCTTGTAGAGGGGCTTGATTGTAATATCAAGTTTGACTTTGTGAACATTGTATCTATGGAAAATATTCATGTTCAATTTTATTATAGTTTTCAGACATCTTCTAGGCTTTTGGACTATATGCATTTTGATGTGTTTGGTCTTACTAATGTTTGTTCATTATCAAAAATTTGTATATTATTCGTTTATAATTAAAGTAGGACATTTGTAAATTTCCTCAAGAATAAATATGAAATATTTAATTGGTTTAAGGAGTTTGAGGCCTTGATAGAAAATCAAATTGTTAGAAAGATTTAAATATTTGAAGGCTAACAAAGGTGGTGAGTTTTGTTTTACAAAATTCTAGAAGTTTTGTGCATTTGATTGAGGCATAAGATGACTCTTTATACCCCTCGATAGAATGGATATGTGGAGAGGATGAATATGACATCTATGGAGAGGCCTATGAATATGCTTAGTGGTGTTGGCCTTAAATACAAATGTTAGGCTGAAGAAGTCATTGCGTACTATTTGATTAATACATCTCTACAATCAATGCTTGTTGATAAGACACCCATTGTGGTTGTGGTCAGGAAAGAGGCATTCAAATATAATTCTCAATGCATTTGGTTTCAAGGTATATGTACATTTTCCAAATGAAAAAAAGGTCTACGTTGGAGAACAAGGCAATTAAATGTATCTTAATTGGCTATGGTGTTAGTGTGAAGGGGTACAAACTTTGGGACCTAATGGCCAAGAAGACTCACTACATAGGAAAAAGCATAATTTTTATAGAGATGAAACCTTCCTCTTTTGAATTGTAGCCAAGAAAAAAGAGAAATAAAATAAGGTGTAGTTCAAGTACCACCTACTCAGATGAAGAATGAACTACATACTTCCATTGGACTTAATGATGAGGAGAGCTATAGAAACTTTGAATTTTCTGAAGAAGATGAAGAACCTTAACTTTAACTGTTGAGGTCGTCTACGAGAGCTAGGTGGTAACCAAAAAGGCTTTGTTATTTATTGTTGGATTTTTTTTTTTCTTTGATTGCTAATATTGACGAGCCTAGGACTCTTTGAGAGACTATATGTATGAATGATGCATGTTCTTAAATGAAATCCACGGACAAGAGATGGTTGTATTGAGGAAAAATAACACATGGGCTCTAGGATATTTTTGTTAAGATTCCTATTAGATGTGATTGATATTTTAATTCTATTTTAAATCAGAATGTGAACTTGATATTTATATATTATACTGCATATATAGATCTGCACTTGGAAGAACACTACCATTTATTTCTGTGTCTTCCAAATGCAGATTTCTCTGAACATAAATATTCGATTATGAGAAAATGTCTCATGGAGACATGCCTCTACGAATGTAGAGACATATCTTTTATGTTCGCAGGAGATACCGTTTCATAATACATTGGAGGCACTGTTTAATACAAATTATTTTTCACAGATAATAAAACTTCTTACGATACGTAATACGTATCGTAACACAATCTATGTTATGATACATAATACGTATCGGAACACAATTGTGTTACGATACGTATTACGCATCGTAACACATATGTGTTTATGGGTAAGTGCACAAAGATGGGGGACCAAAAAGGGGGGTATAAGATGCCACTTTTTTCCTAAAATCAGCAAACTCTGAACTTCAACAAGAAATTGAAGATAGTTAGACTACAAAATTGTGTTCCGATACGTATTATGCATCGTAACACATATGTGTTATGGGTAAGTGCACAAAGATGGGGGACCAAAAAGGGGGTATAAGATGCCACTTTTTCCTAAAATCAACAAACTCTGAACTTCAACAAGAAATTGAAGATAGTTAGACTCAAAATTTTAAGATGCGACAAAAACAAGAGTTGTAATAGTTTGAATCTAGTTCCTAAACTACTAACTTATTTTGAAAATGGGTGCAGATTAAGGCCCCTCAAAAAGGGGGAGCACAAAAAGTGGTCCTATTTTTTGTCCAAAAACATAACATAGCGTCTGGTGTGTTATCCCCTAAAATGTTCACTATTTTTTTGAATTTTTTTAATCACTTCGGTGAAAAGTTAGCTAAGACACATAATTTATCCCAAATTTTTTTGGTAATTTTTTGATGAATGTATAATTTTTGATGAATTTACGAAGTGCACACATCCTGGAAAACATGAAATTTCGGTGTGTGCTCCCCCTAGAAATCATTTAAAACTAATCGAAAATCAAATTTTCTTTTTTTTTAAAAGTGTGTAGAATGGAGGTCTAGTTTCTAAAAATGTAACTTATTGCAAATTTGATGAACGAGCCAAAATCTATGCCCAAATACTGCATGTTGGTTTTTTACAAAAAATAGACATACACACAAAAGAAATTAGAGTTGAAAAACATAACATAATCAGAATTCAAAATAAATTATATGCTTAGATAGCTAACAGAGAGATCTACAATATCACGTCATCTGATTTTTACATTCTTGAGCCACGAATAAACCTGACAAGGAGCACACAAAAAAATATGTGATTTTTTTGGTATATCTACTAGAAAACACGTCTCAGGCCTATTTCAATTGTCCAAGCCTTTGGGTTGGATCTCCAAGGCAAATCCAAGCCGTAGGATTGGTAAATTCAAATCCTTTACAAAGCGCGCACGCCCTATAGGGCATGTGCCCTATGTAAGACAGATTCATATAGTGATGAGAAATATTCAGAGAGAGAGAGAGAGAGAGAGAAGGAAGGCGGAGAGAGAGAGTATGGGGGAGGGGAGAGAGACAAGGAGAGAGATTTCTCTCTCCCCCCATACTTTCTCTCTCCTCCTTATCACACACACTCTCAACACTCTCTCTCTCTCTCTCTCTCTCTCTCTCTCTCTCTCTCTCTCTCTCTCTCTCTCTCTCACACACACACACACACACACACACACCACACCTCTCCTTCTCCTTCTCTATATCTCCTACTCTCTCTCTCTCTCTCCTCCTCTCTCTCCTACTCTCTCCCTTTCCCCTTCTCTCCTACTCTCTCTCTCTCTCTCTCACACACACACACACACACCTCTCCTTCTCCTTCTCTATATCTCCTACTCTCCTCTCTCTCTCTCTCTCTCTCTCTCTCTCTCTCTCCCCTTCTCTATCTCTCATTCCTCTCTCCACCTTCTTACCCTCTATATTTTCCCTTATTACCCTCTTTCACCCCCTGTCTCTCTCACACACACATTTTATCTCTCCCACCTTTCTACCCTCTATATTTTCCCTTATTACCTTCTTTCACCCCCCTCTCCCTCTCTCTCTCTCTCTCTCTCTCTCTCTCTCTCTCTCTCTCTCTCTCTCTCTCTCTCCTTCTCTATCTCTCCTTCCCCTTTTCTATCTCTCCTTCTCCTTCTCTCCTACTCTCTCTCTCTCTCTCTCCACCTTCGTACCCTCTATATTTTCCCTGATTACCCTCTATATTTTCCCTTATTACCCTCTTTCACCCCTTGTCTCTCTCTCTCTCTCTCACACACACACACACACATTTTTCTCTCTCCCACCAATATATCCTCTATATTTTCCCTTATTACCTTCTCTCTCTCTCTCTCTCTCCCCCTACTCTCTCCCCCTACTCTCTCCCTTTCCCTTCTCTCCTCTCTCTCTCTCTCTTCTCTTCTCTCTCTCTCTCTCTCTCTCTCTCTCTCTCCCCTTTTCTACCTCTCCTTCCCTTCTCTCTCTCTCTCTCTCTCTCTCTCTCTCTCTCTCTCTCTCTCTCTCCTCTCTCTCTCTCTCTCTCTCTCTCTCTCCACCTTCGTACCCTCTATATTTTCCTTATTACCCTCTTTCACCCCTTGTCTCTCTCTCACACACATTTTCTCTCCTCCCACCTTTCTACCCTCTATATTTTCCCTTATTACCTTCTTTCAACCCCCCCTCTCTCTCTCTCTCTCTCTCTCTCCTCTCTCTCATCACCCTCTCTCTCTCTCTCTCTCTCTCTCTCTCTCTCTCTCTCTCCTCTCCTCTCTCTCTCTCTCTCTCTCTCTCTCTCTCTCTCTCTCTCTCTCTCTCTCCCCTTCTCTCCCTCTCTCTCTCTCTCCCCCCTTCTCTCTCTCACCTTCTCTCCTCTCTCTCTCTCTCTCTCTCTCTCTCTCTCTCTCTTCTCTCTCTCACTCTCTCTCTCTCTCTCTCTCTCCTCTCTCTCTCTCTCTCCTCTCTCCCCCTCTCTCCCTTCTCTCCTCTCTCTCATCACCCTCCTCTTCTCTCTCTCTCTCTCTCTCTCTCTCTCCTCTCCTCTCTCTCTCTCTCTCTCTCTCTCTCTCTCTCTCTCTCTCTCTCCCTCTCTCTCCCCTTCTCTCCCTCTCTCTCTCTCTCCCCCTTCTCTCTCTCCCCCTTCTCACTCCCTCTCTCTCTCTCTCTCTCTCCTCTCTCTCTCTCTCTCTCTCTCTCTTCTCTCTCTCTCTCTCTCTCCCCTCTCTCCCTTCTCTCCTCTCTCTCATCACCCTCTCTCTCTCTCTCTCTCTCCTCTCTCTCTCTCTTCCCTCTCTCTCTCTCTCCTCTCTCTCTCTCTCTCTCTCTCTCTCTCTCCCTCTCCCTCCTCCCATACCCTTTATATTTTCCCTTTTTCTTGTTTTACATAGGGTGCACGCCTTATTTAATAGTATTCATAACACTTTTTTAGTGTTGCATAAGGCGAGGTGTGCTATAGCATGCTCACGCTATGCAAAACTAAAATAAACAATCTTATTTGTGAAGGATCTCATGAAAAAGGCCCACTTTTTCTGTTGCTATTTGAATTCTGCATGTTGTCCGACAAGTATTCACTTTTCATGGTGTTGATAGTGACAAAGAAGCATATTCTATCAATTTGCACCATCTTTTTATTTAAAAATCAACATTGAATTGTGAAAGTCAATCATTATCACCGAAATTTATCAATGAGGTAAGTTTTTTAATTTTTTACATGTCAAATGTGAATAAAGAGTGTTTTGGTTTATAATTGGTATGATATAGACTTGTTCAATACATAATTTGATCTAATTGTAATAAATTTATATTATAATTTGTCATATTGTAAGGTTTATATTATAATTTGACTTATTGTTTTACATTTATATTATATTTTTAAAATTATAATCAATTCATATGTAGAAATCATCATCATCATGCCAAGGAAACGAGAAAAGAATTTAACATCGGAAGAGTATGAAAGAGACAAAGAGAAGAAAAAGGAAAGAATGAGATAACTTTGTGAACAAAAAAAATTAGATACCATAGAAGAAGATTTTTCTTTGGATGAGGAACATGAAACATCAATACAAAGTAAGAGAGAATTGGAATTGGAATAAAAAAGATAATGAATGAGAAACTTGTGTGCAACAAGACAATTGAATTATGAAGATGCGGGGACATCATCTATGAGTTCCCAAGTTCAAGAGACATCATCATCCAATGTTTGAGGCACACCAATGTATCATGTTGAAGGCACACCCTTGTATCATGTTGAAGACACACCATTATCTACATCCCAAGGTGTAGGCACAACATCCTCTCATGTTGAAGGCACTCAAGATGGTACGCAATTCACATATAATATTTTTGATGCTCCTAGAATTATTAAATATAGAAAGCCAAAATATTTGATTGATATTGATACTAACATTTTTCAAGCAATGCCTAACAAGATTTTCAAGCATAATTGTCAAAGAAATGTTAATCATATTTGGAGATCATTTTTTGAGAATTTAAACATGATAGGAAGATGTCAACTATTTGTTGAAATGATGATAAATCTGAAATTTAGGCCCATCATGAAGATTCTTGGGCTAAGAATGATGGATGAGTCAAGTGAAAAATCTATTGTAAAGAATCTAATGACTGCATATGAGAGTGTGGGTTCTACATCACACACGAAAGATAGTAATGTCACACGACGTGTACTTACATCAATGATAGTAAGCACTCAAATGAAAAAGTCTTGACTCATTAGAAAGACAAGCAAAACATTGAAAATAAGTAGAAAGTCTCTAATGAGAGCCCTGGGAAGGCATCAAAGAGTGGAAGATCCAAATAGCAATGAGTTATGGGCATTTTCCGATAGACTATCATGGAAAGATAAAGCAATTGTTGAAGCTTTGAAATCTTTGATTGAAATTTTTTGGAAGAATAATACAGGGGTATCTCCTAATCAAAGAGATGTTGTAAGGAGGATTGGTAGTCGAATTCATGTTCCACATCCAAAACATTTTTTGGATTCAACTCAGACACAATTCTTTGTAAAATTTATGTATATGTATCCTCAAATTAAAATTAGTCAGAGATCTTTTGAAATGTGTAAATATTTTTATGTGAAAATAAATCACACATGCACAACTTGTTGTTGTAGGGTACATATTAATTTTTCTAACCATTTTGAAGTTTATAGGAATATGTGTAGATTTGCACTCTAACAATGTATTGCAGGATTGTAACATAAATTTTCCACCTAGATCTTCAAGGGAATTAATATCTACCATTTTATGTGAAAGAGTGGATAGTCAACAATTTTACAAGCTCTCATGCTTGAATGGTACATGGATAGATTGTGGAGATTTGTGACGTTTGCCAATCTGTCAACATATGGAGAGTACGCATGCAATCAATAATGAAATAGTAGAATTTGGAAAATATAAGACCATGACATACAATCTAAAAGATGGAAAAGAGGTTAAAAAATGTGATTTAGTAATTGAAAAAATTCTAGTGTATTAGTTCATGGATATTTTTTGTAAAAAAATTATTTATGAGTATGCAAGGCATACACATAGAGCACGATGGTTGGATATGCAATTCAAGTTGTGCAAGGACACATTCCCACTTGATACCATTGTTTCAGTTGTGGACTTTGTAGAGAACTACACACTACAACCACAGAATGAGGTGCAAGAAAAGTATTACAGCTCTCAACAGGTTGCTATATTTGTTCATATAGCATTCATGCATGCACCAGACAGTACAGAGGAGAACAAGAAGATATTGAGGGAGTATCATTTTTATATCAGTGATGATTGCTCACATTCTACAAAGTTTGTACATAGTTGCTTTCAACTATTTTATGGTCATTTGGCAAACAGGGGCATAAAATACCATCAACATATCATATGGTCAAATAATTGTGCATCACAATTCAAGAATTTTTGAATGTTTTATTGGTTGTGCAGGATGAATAAGATTACTAGAATTCAATATATGTGAAATTTCACAAAGGTCGGTCATGGAAAGGGAGAGCACGATGGCGCAGGTGCATGTATTAAAAGAGCCTTAGCACGTGAAGAATTAAAGTACAAAGAGAAAGAAACATTGTCAGATGCAAGATGTATTGTCTAGTGGTGTAACGCTACAATGGGTCCAGGTAATGATGGTGAGTCTACGGTTTGTATATTTTTTTGGTTGATGGATGAAACTAACATTGCACCATATGAGGATTGTTGTATATTGACAAGATCAAGTGAGCTACACTCTTTTAGAAGTTGTAATGTAGGTTCATGGAGTATCCACACACGACATATGGCGTGCTTTTGTTCATCATGTGTAAATGAAGATTGGGATGGGTGTGAGTCAAAAGAATGGGTTGACGAATGGTATACACATATTTTGAGTCCACTTGCCTCCTATCATCCCCATGAATCACTACAACTGACAGAAATGGAATCATCCATTGACTTTGATCGCTTATCTGATCTAGTACAACCAGGTAAAATTTTCCACACAAATAATCTCAAATTTAGTACTTTATCATAAATATTCAATAAACTAATGTCCTCATTATGTTTATATCATTACACGCCATGTTTTTGTTGTTATTGCACTTGAAGAAAATAAAGAAGGGACAGATTATTATTTGTGTCGTTGTGTTGAGGCAAAAAAGAAATTGGATCACTCAATTATTGATTGTGAAGAATTAGAATACCCTATAGGAGCAGTGGTTGTAACTGGTACATGGCTTAGACGGTATGCTATGAAGAACCCTAGGTTATGGTTGTTTGAGGATTCAAAAAGATTCTTTATTATTCAAACCTCGTCGTTGCATCAAATGTCCACTTGATCAGATATGGGGGAAGACTGCATAATAAAACTCTTTAGAAGGTTCGTGAGTCAAACCATGAGGCAGTACTTGAGACAATCAAGGGTAGGGCAGACCCAATTGGTTCATTGGACTAAATGGAGATACAAAATATCGTAACATGTCAAATTTATATAGCACTATAAATTGGGTGGACTGTAAATTGCTCATGTATTACCTGTATGTATAACAGGAAGTTTGTAAGATTTAATGACAACCTTTCTCTTCTATTTTTTGGGGCAATACTAGAAGGTTTTCTCTATCCAGCTCTTTCCTCTGGTGCTCCTATTGAGTTGAGTTGTAAAAATATTTCTCATTATTAATAAAAAAAAATTTATGTTGTTATGCTAATCTTATAACAAATAGATTCTTATAATATAAATCTTATAACAAACAGATTCTTCAGGCATAATCTAGAGTAGTAGATAACCCTTCCACATGACTAAATTAATTAAACTCCAAGTTATTAAAATGAGAGATCTATACAATAACCACATCCTTATAATAGAAATCTTATAATAGAGATTTTTCACAACATACATAGCATAATGTATGATAATAACCATAAACTATATTCATAATGTAACATACATAGCATAATTCATATATTCTTTACATACACTAAGATCCCAGTTCAGCATTAACTTCCACACATTCAGTTCACAGTCACTTCTACCTCAAAACATCCAAAAAAGCCCATTTTAACATAAACCCAAGCCAAAACCAACTTCTAAACAAGCCTACCATAAACACCACATACAAAAAACTTAAAATATTTCAACAAAACCTAACCTAGAGTAGTAGGAAACTTGGTAACAACCTTACTTCCTTTAGAAGCAGCATGCCTAGCCAGCTCTCCAGGAAGAACAAACTTGACAGCAATCTCAATTTCTCTAGAGGAAAGTGTCACGATCTTGTTATATTTCAGCAGAGAAGTAGCCTTAGGAGTAATCTTATAAAAAATATCAATCATGAAGCTCTCCATGATATCCATGGCAGCACTAGATATTCCCTTGGAGGGATGCACTTGTTTCAACACCTTGTATTCTCATATTTCATTGCTTTGACTGTTGAATCCTTTGTGGGCTTGAACATCACTTTCTTTTCTTTTCTCAGCTTTGGAGAATCCTTTACTTCATTCTCTCCTTTCATACCATCTTCTTTAAGACTCCACACCTTAGGTTTCCTTCAACAACTCCATATCCACCATATAGAACAAGTTCTTGGTTCATGCTTGTTTAAGCTTGCTAATTAGTTGGACCATCAACCAAATTCTTGATCACCTCTTCAAATGGTGATCAAAGTATTTGAATACCCTTTTTCAAGTTGCATAACATATGTCAAAACAAAGACTATGTGTTTTGGAACATCACACCTTAAAATTGTTGATTCATGTTTCCCAACTAGGCCAAATAGGCTCAATTAACAAAGCAGCCCTATTAAGGACTCACTCCCAGACCTTGCCACTTTCAAAAGTGTCTTAAAATGACTCTAATTAGAGGATTCTACCATCAATTTGAATATTTGACACTTCTAGATGTAAAAGCCCCAAATTGGTCCCAAAACCCCCTAGAAACTAGGGCTCACCCAATGTCTCATCTCCCAGCACCATAGAAACTGAACCAAAGTCGATTCACCATCATTTGACCATCCTATAATGGATTCATGCATAAAATACCCCCCTCCAAAGGCTAGAACGTCTACTGTTGTACCCTTGCACCAATTTCATGACCCTTATGCACCCTTCAAACTCATCAAACTCCTTCAATCACTCTCAACTTGCAAACTCTTCTTCTTTCTTGCATGTCCAATGTTAGAATACTAAGTTACAAGGTTTGGATCCATCCCTAAGTGACAACAAATACATAAAGGGATGGATCAATGAATTGCCCTATCTAGTAGCCCTACAACGAAGGAAAATGTCACTTATCTCTGAAACTTTCCAAAAAACTAATCAAAAAAATTACTTTTTTGAGTACCCTTTTTTTATTACATTGTCATATCCAAAGGAAATATATGGTCGTTTTGGAGTGTGTACTGCTGCTCACCCCTATGGCTCCAAAAATGCATGAAAATTGAGTGATTTAACAAAGGAACTATATGAAATAATTAACCCCAAGACTTCAAACTATAGATAGTGTCTTGTTATGTCATAAAACCTCTAAATGCCAAAGGAATTATACTCAGACCTCCTATAACCCCAAAAAACCCCAAATTTGGTCTCTTCAAACCCTTAAACCAAGGGTTTCTTAAATCGGCGCCCTCCAATCACTTCCAGGTTCAAACGGTTATTGATTAACCTTTAAATGAACAATATAAGATAATCCAAATCATCAGATATCCCTATCCTTAAGACCAATCTTCTGGTGCTATACCCTTGCCATGAAATTCAATGTATTTTCCACCATTTGTTGACTGTGATCACTTCTTCTTTCACTTGTCTGCACACCAAAGCATTAGATTTGTATTGTACATGTTAGATATGCTCATTCCATGAAAGTTGGGCCTTTACTTTCATGGGATGAGGCTCATCTTTCTTGATGCTAAACTCATTTGATGTGGTTGTATATGATATGTACGTTGTACTTTACAAAGTATTTTATGATTATCAAATTTCAACTTATTATATGATGCAATCGAGTGTCGACACAATCATTATATATGGTATGTTTTACTATTTTTTTTTTAGAACTAATGCTTCTAGTGAATCCAAATTTAGTTGTTATAAAGATGAGATGTTAGTGAATGACTTCTTGCTAATACTACTCTTCCACCAGATCTAGATTTCAACCCTTTTGTGGATCTATAGGCGCAATCGCGATCCCACAGGATTGACCAAGAGAAAACTATGATTGTATATCAACTGATTACAAAATGTTCAGTTGAGGAGAAAATATTGCAACGATCAAGAAGAAAATGAAATCAAGCCTCAAATTGGTTCATTAGCAGGCAAAGAATTTGGTCATGCACTTCATTCTAGCACCACAAATATTTTTATTAGAAATGCCTATTCGTCAATGGCCTTGCATTTATGGGACTTGGGAAACCAGGTTACTCATGTTGGGCATTATCCCTGAAATGTAAGTTCATTGCCACCTTTGGCAAGGCAATCTCACTCCTCATTTTACAACAAAGGGCTGCCATCTATGGTCCAAGGTTTTAATTCAGCTGACAAGTGGAGAGCTTCTCAAGGTACTGATCTCTTTTGTAGAGAAGTTCCTGATTCATCTCAAGGTTCTCATTTAGGTGACCAACTCCTTGGAGGTCCACAAATAGACCTATTAATTTCCCAAATTGGGAAAAGGGTAGATGCAATTTTGGAAAGAGTATCCTAATTGAAGAGAAATGGAAATTCCAATGACCATGAAGTTATTGCAAATCCAATGGGTGTATCTCCTCCACTGACAAATATAACTACTTCGAGAGACTTGAGTTTAAATGGAGACTGTCTATTCCCAAACATGCCCCAGTTGAGCAGATGAACCAGGTTACTCATGTTGGGCATTATCCCTGAAATGTAAGTCCATTGCCACCTTTGGCAAGGTAGACTCACTCCTCATTTTACAACAAAGGGCAGCCATCTATGGTCCAAGGTTTTAATTTAGCTAACAAGTTTAAATGGAGACTTGGGAAACCAGGTTACTCATGTTGGGCACTATCCCTTAAATGTAAGTTCATTGCCACCTTTTGCAAGGCAGACTCACTCCTCATTTTACAAAAAAGGGCAGCCATCTATGGTCCAAGGTTTTAATTCAGCTAACAAGTTTAAATGGAGACTTGGGAAACCAGGTTACTCATGTTGGGCATTATCCCTGAAATGTAAGTTCATTGCCACCTTTGGCAAGGTAGTCTCACTCCTCATTTTACAACAAAGGGCAGCCATCTATGGTCCAAGGTTTTAATTTAGCTGACAAGTGGAGAGCTTCTCAAGGTACTAATCTCTTTCATAGAGAAGTTCCTGATTCATCTCAAGGTTCTCGTTTAGGTGACCAACTCCTTGGAGGTCCACAAATAGACCCATTAATTTCCCAAATTGGTAAAAGGGTAGATGTAATTTTGGAAAAAGTATCCCAATTGAAGAGAAATGGAAATTCCAGTGACCATGAAGTTATTGCCGATCCAATGGGTGTATCTCCTCCACTGAGAAATATAACTACTTCCAGAGACTTGGGTTTAAATGGAGACTGTCTGTTCCCAAACATGCCCCAGTCGAGCAGATGAACCAAATGTTGCTTGAGTAAAGAAGATAGTGGTTTATTAAAGCATCTGCATTATCCCACTTGCTATCAGTTACTAATTTTTGAGCGGCTTGCCAGCTACTTCTATGGAAGATTTCTGTAATATATAATGTCCTCATGCAGATACATGCCAGTTTCTGTAAACATTTTCTCTTGTAAAGGGTTAGTGAGCAATATCAAAGAAAAGGTTATTGCATGGATCTGTAATGTCCCTATCCAGGACCTTACTCGCATTGCTTAAAACTCCTAATTAGAATTTGGATTTCTAATGCCTGCTATGATATTATTTAAGTTTGGCTTGCTTCTTACTAATTAATATTGTAATGAATTGGTTATCCTTGTTTTGATTCTCTCAATTGAATATATATATATATATATATATATATATATATATAATTTTTTTTTTCTATTATATGAATGACTTGTAAAAGAATGAGGAGCTAAATCAATGAGATTGTCCAAATATGATTATAATGACAAGGATTGAGTTTATTATAGATCCTAAAATTTTGTTCTCAAACGAGAATTTTTTCTCCTATCTTTCCAAAATTGCGTATCTTTCCAATTGTCGGTCGTAGCATCAATCCATCTATTTCAACAGCTCCAAATGGTTGGGTAAATGCTAGTGGAAACCTCGTTCACCACGCATAGTCATTCGATCACCGCCGGTGACTCCGTGTTGAAATGTCCCTCAAGGTCCCTTAAGCATGAAATTAGCGATCTTTGCGAGGTCATATCTTGGAGCTCGTGCGAGGTAGCATGGATCTGTCAGTTGCTACGGGACCGTGTTGTCGGGGCCTACAAAAGTCTATCTCAGTTTTTAGAGATTCAAGTTCATTTAAAATCGACAACACATTCTCAGTCAATGTCAGAACTCACAGTGTTCCTCAGTTCAAACGGCCAACGTTGTGTATCTTTCCAACTGTCGGTCGTAGCATTGATCTATCTATTCTAATAGCTCTGAATGGCCGGGTAAACGCTAGTGGCAACCTCATTTAGCATGCAGAGTCGTTCGATCCCCGTCAATGAATCTGTGCTAAAGTGTCCCTCAAGGTCCCTTAAGCATGAAATCAGAGATCTTTGCAGGGTTGTATCTCGAAGCTTGTGTAAGGTAGCATGGATTCGTTAGTTTCTACAGGACCGTGTTGCCGAGGCCTACAAAATCCTATCTCAGTTTTCAGATATTCAAGTTCGTTTAAAATCGGCAACACATTCTCAATCGATGTCATAACTCATAGTGTTCTTCAGTTCAAATGGCCAACATTGTGAATCTTTCCAACCGTCGGTTGTAGCATCGATCTGTCTATTCCAATAGTTCCAAATGGATGGGTAAATGCTAGTGGCAACCTCATTTGGCATGCAGAGTCGTTCGATCCCCGCCGATGACTTCGTGCTGAAGTGTCCCTCAAGATCCCTTAAGCATGAAATTAGTGATCTTCGCGGAGTCGTATCTCGGAGCTCGTGTGAGGTAGCATGGATCCTTCAGTTGTTACGGGACCATGTTGTCGGGGCCTACAAAATCCTATCTCAATTTTTAGAGATTCAAGTTCGTTTAAAATTGGCAACACATTCTCGATCAATGTCAGAACTCACAGTGTTCCTTAGTTCAAATGACCAACATTACGTATCTTGCCAACCGTCAGTCATAGCATCGATTTGTCTATTCCAATAGCTTCGAATGGTCGGGTAAATGCTAGTGGCAATCTCATTCAGCACGCATAGTCGTTCGATCCCTGCCGATGACTTCGTGTTGAAGTGTCCCTCAAGGTCCCTTCAGCATGAAATCAGTGACCTTTGTGGGGTCATATCTCAGAGCTTGTACAAGGTAGAATTGATCTGTTAGGTGCTACGGGACCGTGTTGTCAAGACCTACAAAAGCCTGTCTCTATTTTGAGAGATTCAACTTCGTTTAAAATTGGCAACACATTCTCGGTCGATGCCAAAACTCAAAGTGTTCCTCAGTTCAAATGGCCAACGTTGTGTATCTTCCCAACTGTCGGTTGTAGCATCGAACCATCTATTCCAACATCTCTGAATGGCTAGGTAAACACTAGTGGACACCTCGTTCACCATGCATAGTCATTCGATCCCCGCCAATGAGTCTATGTCGAAGTGTCCCTCAAGGTCCCTTTAGCATGAAATCGGTGATCTTTGTGGGATCATATCTTGGAGCTCGTGTGAGGTAGAATCGATTCTTCAGGTGGTACGGGACCATGTTGTCGGGGAATACAAAAGCTTGTCTCGATTTTGAGATATTCAACTTTGTTTAAAATCGGCAACACATTCTCGGTCGATGTCAGAACTCAAAGTGTTCCTCAGTTCAAATGGCCAATGTTGCGTATCTTTCCAACCGTCAGTCATAGCATCAAACCGTCTATTCCAAAAACACTGAATGGCTAGGTAAATGCTAGTGGCCACCTCGTTCGGCACACACAGTCGTTCGATCCCTGCCGACGACTCCGTGCCGAAGTGTCCCTCAAGGTCCCTTAAGCATGAAATTGACAATCTTTGCAGGGTCATATCTCAGAGCTCGTGCAAGGTAGAATTGATCCATCAGGTGCTACAAGACCGTGTTTTTGGGGCCTAAAAAATCCTGTCTCAATTTTTAGAGATTCAAGTTCGTTTAAAATCGGCAACACATTCTCAGTCGATGCCAGAACTCACAGTGTTCCTTAGTTCAAATGGCCAACATTGTGAATCTTTCCAACTGTCGGTCATAGCATCGAACCATCTATTCCAACAGCTTTGAATGGCTAGGTAAACGTTAGTGGCAACCTCGTTTGGGACACACAGTCATTCAACCCCTGCCAACAACTCTGTGCTGAAGTGTCCCTCAAGGTCCTTTCAGCATGAAATTGGTGATCTTTGCGAGGTCATATCTCATAGCTCGTGCAAGGTAGAATCGATCTGTTAGGTGCTACGGGACCATGTTGTCAGGGCCTACAAAAGTCTGTCTCAGTTTTTAGATATTCAACTTCGTTTAAAATCGACAACACATTTTCGTTCGATGTCAGAACTCAAAGTGTTCCTTAGTTCATATGGCCAATGTTGGGTATCTTTCCAACCGTCGGTCGTAGCATCAAACCGTTTGTTACAATAGCTCCGAATGGCCAGGTAAATGCTAGTGGCCACCTTGTTCGGCATGCACAGTCATTGGATCCCCGCTGATGACTCCATGCTAAAGTATCCCTCAAGGTCCCTTCAACATGAAATCGGTGATCTTTGCGGGGTCATATCTCAAAGTTCATGCGAGGTAGAATCAATCCGTTAGGTGCTACGGGACCGTGTTGTTGGGGCCTACAAAATCATGTCTCAATTTTGAGAGATTCAACTTCATTTAAAATCAGCAACACATTCTCGGTCGATGCCAGAACTCAAAGTGTTCCTCAGTTCAAACGACCAACATTGCGTATCTTTCCAACTGTTGATCATAGCATCAAACCATCTATTCCAACATCTCTGAATGGCTAGGTAAATGCTAGTGGACACCTCATTCGTCATACACAGTCGTTCGATCCCCGCCGATGAGTCTGTGCTGAAGTGTCCCTCAAGGTCCCTTTAGCATGAAATCAGTGATCTTTGCGGGGTCATATCTCAGAGCTTGTACAAGGTAGAATCAATCTGTCAAGTGCTATGAGATCATGTTGTCAGGGCCTAAAAAAGCCTGTCTCAGTTTTGAGAGATTCAACTTTGTTTAAAATCGGCAACACATTCTTAGTCGATGCCAGAACTCAAAGTGTTCCTCAGTTCAAACGGCCAACGTTGCATATCTTTCCAACCGTCAGTCGTAGCATCGATCTGTCTGTTCCAACAGCTTCGAATGATTGGGTAAACGCTAGTGACAACCTTGTTCAACACACACAGTCGTTCGATCCCCACTGATGACTTCATGTTGAAGTGTCCCTCAAGGTCCCTTCAGCATGAAATTAGTGATATTTATGGAGTCATATCTCGGAGCTCATGCAAGGTAGAATTGATCCGTCAGGTGCTACGGGACTGTGTTGTCAGGGCCTACAAAAGCCTATATCAATTTTTAGAGACTCAACTTCATTTAAATTTGGCAACACATTCTCGGTCGATGTCAAAACTCAAAGTGTTCCTCGGTTCAAATGGCCAACATAGCGTATCTTTCCAACCATCGGTCATAGCATTGAACCATCTATTTCAATAGCTTTGAATGGCTGGGTAAATGCTAGTAGCAACCTCATTCATGACGCACAGTCGTTCAATCCCCGCCGATGACTCCATGCTAAAGTGTCCCTCAAGGTCCCTTCAGCATGAAATCAATGATCTTTGCGGGGTCATATCTCAGAGCTCATGTGAGGTAGAATCGATCTACTAGGTGCTACGGGACCGTGTTGTTGGGACCTACAAAAGCCTGTCTTGATTTTTAGAGATTCAACTTCGTTTAAAATCGGCAACACATTCTCGGTCGATTTCAGAACTCAAAGTGTTCCACAGTTCAAACGGCCAATGTTGTGTATCTTTCCAACCATTGGTCGTAGCATCGAACCATCTGTTCCAACAGCTCCGAATGACTAGGTAAAAAATAGTGGCAACCTCGTTCACCACGCATAGTCATTGGATCCCCGCCGACGACTCCGTGCCGAAGTGTCCTGCAAGGTCCCAACAGCCTAAAATGTGCGATCTTTGTGAGGTCATATGTCGGAGCTCATGCGATGTAGAATCAATCTGTCAGTATCTACAGGACCGTGTTGTTGGGGCCTACAAAATCTTGTCTCAATTTTTAGAGATTCAAGTTCATTTAAAATCGGCAACACATTCTCAGTCGATGTCAGAACTCAAAGTGTTCCTTAAAACAGCCAATGTTTCATATCCTTCCAACCGTTAGTCGTAGCAACGAGCCATCTGTTCCAAAAACTTTGAATGGTTAAGTAAATGCTAGTGGCAACCTCATTCGACATAGACATTCGTTCGATCCCCGCCAACGACTCCAGGCCGAAGTGTCCCTCAAGGTCCCAAATACATGAAATTAGTGATATTTGTGGGGTCATATCTCGAAGCTCGTGCAAGGTAGCATGGATCCATTAGGTGCTACGAGACCATGTAACCGAGGCCTACAAAAGCCTATCTTAGTTTTTAGAGATTCAGGTTTGTTTATATTTGGCAACATATTCTCGGTCGATGTCAGAACTCACAATGTTCCTCAGTGGAAAATGGCCAATGTTGCATATCTTTCCAACCATCGGTCGTAGCATCAAACCATTTGTTCCGACAACTCATAATGGTCGAGTAAATGCTATGGGCAACCTCATTCACCATGCATAGTCGTTCGATCCCTGCCAATGACTCCATGCTGAAGTGTCCCTCAAGGTTCCTTCAGCATGAAATCAGTGATCTTTGTGAGGTCATATCTTGGATCTTGTGCAAGGTAGAATCAATCTGTCAGGTGCTATAGGATCATGTTGTTGGGGCCTACAAAATCCTATTTCAATTTTTAGAGATTCAACTTCGTTTAAAATTGGCAACACAGTCTCGGTCGATGTCAAAACTTAAAGTGTTCCTCAATTCAAATAGCCAACGTTGAATATCTTTCCAACCATCAGTCGTAGCATCAAACCGTTTGTTCCAATAACTTTAAATGGTCGGATAAATGCTACTGACAACCTTTTTTGGCACACACATTCATTCGAACGACACTGATGACTCTGGGGTGACTAGTAGGATGAGTGCAAATATGTATTCTAGTGTTTGTCATTAACAATCAATCAGTTAGGGAACAATTAGAAGTTAGTTTGTAAAAGCATAAGGTTGCACATCCACATCTGTCATAGTAATCTTATTAATAAAAGAACTCTTGCCAACATTAGGGTACCCACATATCAAAATAGGCCTGGTATTGGGTTCAATAGACGACAACCTTGCCATATGCTTCCTCACCTATTCAAGGTCATGTCTTTATATTGTGACTATCCCGTGGAACAGGGAACACACCAATGAATATAAATGTTTGATTCCACATGATCTTGGATAGGTTGTGATGTAGAAATATTGCGTTATATTATATTTATATATTTCTACATTCATTTCATTACTTTTGTTATTATTACAGTCAAGGAATTGACTGTTATTGAGGACAATGACTGGCATTTGTAGCACATTCAACAAGTTAAACATACATCAATAAACATACAAGCATAACTATAAGGCATGAGAAATTTACAAAGCATAAGACATCCACATAAACATAAATTAGTATACATCAATACACCAAAAACATGAATTGTATACCTAAAACATAAAAAAAAAAATATTCATAAGGCATGAAGCCAAATATATATGTCCAATAATGTCATACATTGAATATATTCAATACAGTAAAACTAGCTTCCTCAAAGCCAAATGGATGTACAATGTATCACTTATACAATATACAAAAAAATATGTCCACTAATGCCATATAGGCATACAATCCATATCCCTAATCTAGTCCTTTCCTGCTAGGGGAAGAAAAAAAATCTCAAGTTGTCTTCAATCGTCGTGTTGATGGAGATGCAGTGGATGCTATAGTCTTCTAAGTGCGCTCACTCGTCCTCTTTTCTAGACTCTTCTGTAGCTCGACCTGATAAAACAAAAATTTAGATAGAGATAACTAATATACATCAAAATTGAATTATACAATGACATAAAATTAAATATTCACTTACCGCTAGCAAATAGTCACTATGTTCATCCACCGAAGGTGCATGCTGGTGATCTGGACTAATTAGTCCCTACAACAATGATCAAAATAATAATTAAAATACATACATGAATATCATTATAAAATTCAATACAAACTATTCAATAACAATTAAAGTTAAGTGATCTCTTTCATACCTCATTCAGTGCTTCAGAACTAGCTACTGCTACAACTACTCCACGATCCAAACTATCACAGATAGAAGGAGGAGTCTCTGATGTCAAAAACTGAAAATGAAACAAAAAAAGTATTATGCAGTTATCAAGATTACATATATTTTTTACAACCCTACTAATGAGTAAATGATACCTCCGTGAAGGTTCCACTGCGTCCTCCGGTGTGTGGTGTCAAATTCGAAGCTCCAACATTCAACTAGTGCACATGTACATGAAAAATTATAAGATAACCATTCATATAAGAATGTACTACTGACCTGTTAATTATAATGCATTATTACATATATACCTGTGGACTCAATGGTGACCTCACAAACCCAGGTGAAAGAATGTAATCATCATGCCTCTAGATTTTGATCATAATTTGTCTAGTAATTTAGTCATTCATTCATTAATTAAATATAATCAAGTAAATCAAATTAATATGCAAATAAAGATACCTCAAGAAAAGTTGCACAATGCCCTTCGCTGTCTGTTGTGAACGTCGATGGTCCACCAGTGCACATCTAATGCACATGCACAATAAGTTATGATACAATTATTCATATAATTACATAATAATCAAATATGTTAATTAAAATGTTTTATTTGATACATACTTATGGAATTGGCGACAATGTGTAAAAGGGGACATTATGATCATTGCCACTTCCATTGCCATCACCACCACCACTAACACTCTTGCCCTAAATTTTCATCATAAACAATAGATACTAAATTAAATAGTTATTCTTTTATAAATGAAATATGATCAAAGAAATTTAATGAACTTGGAAATATTTACTTGTGTGTTAATGCCAAATGTCGTATTTAGAAAGCTATCAGTCATCATTCCAAAATCCTCTTCCCCTCTCTCGCCAGTACCAAATGTGCACAAGCATCTACATGACCGATAAATATGCCCCCTTGAGGATTGACCATAATCACCCTCAACTAAAGGAGTGGCACACTGAATGAGAGTCTGTGTCAGAGCACTAATCGTGCCTAGTGTGTCTGCCTCTACATGTTCCTTCACAATGGAAGGAATAGTAACATGATCCACCTATGGCTTGCCAATAGTAGCCCTAGGTGCATTAGGGTCATGATGTGCCCCCGCTCGATCAAATGATGACCCCCCTCCTCTACCCTGAGAATCCAGAATGTCAAAATAATTTGGCACCTCCTTGAGTACAAACTCGCAATAGAGTTTCCTCAAGAAATATATAGGAACCTCATGATTTTTACAAGGAGATGAATCAAAGACCATCCACCATTTCTCTCAAAAATTGCTTTTAATTTCTTCATTTACGCACCAATGAATTGGGAACCTCCTTGTTGTAGTTCTAAGAGTATATGTGTCCCCTGGTTTTTTAAATAGCTGGCAAATGTCATCTTTTGTGATTTTTTTCTTTTTTATGTCCGCATAAGAAAATTTATTTGCATAATATTGTTTTTGTTCTTCTCTTTTATCCTGTCATAAATTAATTTTCCCACTAACCATGCTTGTGTGGGTGAAGACTGCTTCCAATGATTTTGCAAGTCTTTCCCTTCTAGGATTTGTACCACTAGAATCTTTTAACCTATTAATTAAAGATTCTAAATTTTTTTGCCCTCTTTCAATTTGGTTCATCAAATTTTGTTGTGTTCCAGGAGGAGGTTTCTCGATTGGTGGAGGCAATTGAGGTTTCATGATTATTGGCAAAGTTCTTGGTGTTTTTTTCAAAGCAAAGAAGACAGTGTATCTTATTATCTGATGTTCCTGGTGATGTGTGTGCATATTTTCATAGCATTGAAAACAAAGTTGTAAATGAACATGAGCTAAGAGCAAGAAGTTTCACAAGATGGATTGTACTTATCTGCTATGAGCAAAGTGACTCTTATTCCTTGATATCTTTCAGGTCATATTTTTAGCCAACTCCCAAAGTTTGTGAAGCTTATGACTGAAAGGTGTCATAATAAAACTGTATACATGTATCACACCTTTTAGTCACAAGCTCACAACTTTGATAAAATAACTAGAAGAAAGCTCATATTTTTGAAAGCTAATGGAATTTTTAGTTCCAACTTTGATTATTATCAGAATAACTGAAGGAATTCTCATGATCAGTTTTGTGCACTGTCAAAAAATAGATTCACCAACATCAGCAGGGTGGTGAAATAAACAATTCTTATTGAAGGTTCAAGGTCACAAGTTCTCATTTTCAGACTATAAGTTAAACCAAGTGTTGACAACTTACTATTTTTTACAGTTTGTTCATAATTGTTCATTGCAAAAAGGCTGAGCTATAGTTACATTTCTGCTGACAAAAGAATTCATGACAATAAGAATGGTGTTTTACAAATGGAAGAGCTTCATATATTTATAGCAAGTAAAGAGCTTAGTGAAACTCGAGTTTTTGAAAACAATTTTATCATGCTATATCTCCTATCTAAACAATCATGACCTTGTTACAAAGCCAAGAGGAGTTTCTCAAGTCACTAGTTGTGACTGATAGATAGGAAGAGAAGTATTATTATGCTACAACGACAACAGTCATGTGAAGTTTTCAATGTGCTAAAGTCAAAAGCCAAGAGCAAAGAGTGAGATCATGGGTTGTGATCATCTTTTCAAATAAAAGATGTAAGTATTAGTTAACTACAGCTAAAACCCCATGATGCTGAGTCATGTATGGTTCAAAAGACACTTAAAATATTCAAAGCCAATCTCAGCATGTGTGCAATAAAACTATAGCCAAGCCGTGGTTTATAAATTTATGACAAAGAAAGTGAACTATTACTTTCAAGCTAAAAGAGGGGCTGAAATCTACACAAGGAATGCATGATGCTCATTGTCAAATAGTTAGTCATTAACTATGGCCAAGTATTTTCCATATTCATGCCTTCGAAATAATAGTCAAAATATCATTCAAATGATAAAGTCACAGTTCAAATATTGTGAACATAGCAAGAAGGAAAAGATAAAAGAAGACCAGTCATGAGACTGTCAGCACAGAATCAACTTGAAGCTCACGGCTTGATGCATAAATGAAGGGAAACTCTTAGCAAAGCTGAGTTTGTGCATGATAGAAGCAAGAGATAAATATACACCAGTCACGACTATGACTTACAGTCATAACCCATGATTTCAAATAGTTTTGAAATAAAAAATAGAATATCTCAAAAGAAGATAGGTCGTGACTTATGCAGAAATGATGTTGGATACGGTTTTATGGTATTCATTGTCAAAAAGACAAATCTCCAAAAGATAAACAGAGAGCTCAAAGAAAAACTTACAGTTGATTGCTAAAGCCGGATGAAGATTTCAATCTATACTTAGTGAACCCAAGTCTTATAGTCAAATGTTGAAGTTCTTTGTTTGAGATACACATCAGTGAGGAGTAGCAGTGGGCTCAAGTTTAGTAGTAAGCTTGAGTTTGACAGAGAGCTTCATTCACAAGAAGCCAAGATTCATCAAAAAAATTTAAAAACTTTCCTTCAAGTTAGGGTTTCATCTTCCCTAATTCTTCTCTACGAAGAATGTGTAAGCACAAGTCTCGAAAAACAAAATGAACTTAACAATTTTGGAGTCCGCCAAGCAAGAAGCATTGAATACCTTTACTACAGTTGTCATTTCTTGTAGGTCTTGAAAACTGTTTGTAGTGCCACCTCATACTTTCATCTCCTCAAGTTTTGCATCATATTGCAAGTGGATTGAATAGTCATGTCGACTTTCTCCACTTTGCATGTTTCATACTTAGAGATTTATTCTAGGTTAGGAGTTGAATAGTTAGTTTGTTTGATATTGGATTTTATCCAATTTTAAATAAATTTAAATATTGGCAAAAAATTGTAAAAGGATTAATTCCTTAGTGTAAGCCAATGTTTAAGGGGCACTTATAGTCAAGTTTTCATAGGCTTAATTATTGGCTGGTGTTTGGCCTCTTTCAGGGCAATTTGTATAGGGCTTGGATTTTTGGATTTGAGCTTAGGGCAGGCTATAAGATTGATTTTTATGATCAATTTTAGGGGTTGTAGCTTTTGGAGAGAGGGCATACAGAGAACTTATTGTTCCTAGATGTTTTGGAAGCCATTTTTGTAATCACTTTTGTTAGATTTTGGAGGAAATAAAGCAGAGATTTTTGGCTCATATTTGTGAAGTTCTTTTGGTTTATGATCTTGTTTTCATCTTTTCTTATAAGTGCTAATTTCATTATAGTCCAAGAGAAGTGAACAAATTCTTGTTCCTTCTTAAGGTAATCAATTGTTTAAAAGCCTTGTGTGAAAAATGTATGTCTGTTGACTATTCGAGCTATTTGTGGTCTAACCCTGATAGTGAGATTTGTTAACCTATATGTTGAGCAGAGATTTGAAGTGTCAAGACCTTCATTTATGAGTTAGGATTAATGATTTATCTTTCTCCAAAGTTTGAGTCAATTCTTGGTGTATCACCCTAATCTATTTTTAGTTTGAAGTATTCTTTTTCCCTTTTCCCAACAAGTTACAAATCAGGAGGTGATATTCTATATTTGATAGGAACCAGCCTAGAATCTAGAGATTCCTCCTTATTCAAAGTCTACCCACAGCTCGAGGAGGTTTCCATTATTAGGATAGAATTGTCATGTAGCCCTAATGCCTGAGTTAGGGTGACAATTCTAAACCTGAACAGTAACATAATTTCATAGCCCATTTCGTCCATGATAGTCATTCTATCATCCATGATTACATAGCATAACACACTTTTCTATTTGATTATATCATGAAATCTTATCTTTGATGTGTTCTATTTCTCTTTTTAGGTAACCACTTTTTCTTTTGAAATAGCTTTGTGATCATGATACTAGCAGTTGAGGCATTTTCTTTAGCAAGGTTTCTTCAACTAGTTGACTTGGAATCTTTTTTTTTAACAAAAGGCAAAGCCTATATATAAATTAAATAGAATATTCACATTCTTTGTTACCTTGGAATCTTAGTAAGCTTTAAGGTTTTGTTTTATTTGTGTCCTTGCATATTTTTGATCCCTAAGAGGATCACACCTAAATAAGCATATTAAGAAAGGTTTGTAGGAGTGGGACAAGGTGTGCCCTTTGTACCAATCTATGAGATTTTAGAATTTGACTCTTTATGAGTGGTGTTTGGAGAAAAGGAAGAGAGAAACATTTTTAAAATAACCTAAGCTAAGGGGAGGCAAAATTCCAAATCAAAGCTTTGTTGGACAAGCTAATAATGTGTTAGGTGGTATCTGTAGGGGTTTGACCATTCCTAGTCAAATATTCATGTCTTTATTCACTATGAAATGGTGCACCACAAACTCTTCATTGTTGGCCAAGAGAATGAGATGCCAAATTCACTGGACATAGTTCAAAAACTTGCATATCCTAGCCACAAGAAGCAATAGAAAGGGTCCAAATAACAAAAGAGAAATCCTAAAGAGAGTGCAACCCTTTCTAGCCAAGGACATGGTATAAGACCCTATTTATCAATAGACATAAATAGTTCTTATAAGGGTCAAAATAAAAGACCTCACTTCCTAAAATTGATCTTCCTAAGGAGTAGGTTGTAATCAATACAAGTCATCTTCTATTTTAAATTCATTATGAGGAGAGAGAATCATCATGATCAAAAGTGTACCCAAATAAATAGAAAACAATTTCATGAACATAAACAAACTAGGCCAGACCTATAAAGATTCAACACATAATACATTGATTAATAAAAAGGAAAGGCACCAAATTCATAGTCCCCATGATTTATTAGGAAAAAGCATGCCAATGCAAGAGAGAATGCCCCAAAAAATAAATGTTACAAAATGTACCCTTGTTCAATAAGCTACATGTCTTTGTTCTCACAAAAGTAAAAACTCTACAAATAATATAGATTATTTCTTCACCTATTGAACATAATTTAAATATTTATAATCTCTTTCTCTTACAAGTCCCTGGGGTTTTATAAAAAAATACTTGGTCCAAATAATCACATAATGATTACAATTATTTGCAATCAATCTACATGGTGAATAATATAGCACGGATCACTTGATTTCCTATGTTGTGGGAAAATGTGTTTCTTTGATTGGCTATTCCCAACATGCTTTCTAGTTGGGCTTAAAATAAAAATCATGGTGGCTCGATCAAGGATGACCATGATTGCACAGGCAAATATGAAAAGTGTGAATGAGATAGTTATTTAGAATTTTATTGGTCATGGGAATCCTCATGGAGGAGGATATTCATTGAATATACGTTGGAGGGTACCTATGAGCATGGGTGTCACAAGGGACATGTAGCATGCTGGAAAAACTTGGAGGGGATGCATCCTATGTGGAGCAGCTTAAAACCATGATGGGTTGACACATGTTAACCTTTGTCGGGAAATTTTTCATTGTAAGTGTTCCCTATGAGTATTGTGGCCAAAGTATGAACATGGTAGGTGTTAAGGTCAGTGGAGTAAAAGAAGTCTACATTTTGACAAATTTCAAGGGATCTCAACCTACTAAGAATGAACCTTATATCTCTTGTTGTGCACACCATAGCCTTATCCATTGGGATGGAGTGTACTCACTTCCAATTTTTTAGATCGGTTATCCTTGGTGACTTGTTGGTTAAATGACCTATGTGTTGGAAATACCTACAAGAAAAAGAAAAGTTAGAGATTTCCTTGCAAAAGAAAACAAAACATTAATAAAAATAATGGATCAAACCAGAGGGCCCAAGGTGCAAAAAAAGCTATGAAAGAGAGCCATTGAAGAGAGAACAAAGAATAAAAACACTATGAATATTAGCCAAGAGTTTCTATTAATCCTATTCAATAATCAAACAAACTAAATCGACTAACCCAATAGCTACAAAGAAAAGGGGTACACTAAGGTTTGAGAGAGAGTCACTGTGTTTGTTCTTGGTTTCATAATGAAACTTTATATTTGATAACCAATGGTCAATAACAATAGCAATAAAGCATTAGATTAACATGTAAAGGGATGAAAATAGATAACCCATGGATATTGTGTGCAAGGATTTAATCCTTCCCCTTACTAAGATAAAGAAATGGTTTCCACGTGTCTTCTAGACTACATAGGTGAGGTTTATTCCATAGCTGACTAGATAGAGCATTGATGCCAGTTAGGTGTATATAGTCCTGAATGGTTATCACCTTGACAACTGCTAAAATTTCTCTACTACCAATCAAGCATCCATAGCCCTAGTAGATTTGTTAACATATCCTTAATTTGCACCTTTCTGCATTTTTACTTGTATTTTTCTTTTGTTTACCTTTTTCACCTTTTGCCTCTTTGGCTTTAGTATGTATAAATGATTATGATGTCATCCTTCCAAGTTGGTTGCCAATGTGATATTAAAACAATCTTTGATTTTTCACTTAGCGAACAAGGGAAGGACATCTCATCGTCATTAATACGGGTGTTAAAATGAGGAGCGTGTGAAATCTAGATGGATGGCACTAATTTCAAAAAATGATAGATATTAATGCTAAATGATGCAAAAAAATGTGTTAGTATGTAGGGATATCAAAAATAATCTTTCATTTTAAACAAAGAGTAAATTTAGTCACTTTTTCCCAACACCCAAGGTGTATGGGTCTCCTTTGATGACACTATTCGTAGCCAAAGATAGGCTTGAAGATCCAAAAAAGGACAAATGGAATTTCTTGGAAAATGGTCACAATACTTTAGCAAGTTGATGTGACATTGTCTCTATAGTGGAGTAAATGCATTATGCATGTGTCAGTGGTTGACTTCTCTATGAAAGGGAAACACTTTCAAAGGTTAGCATAAGGCATGAACTGACCTTGAGAGCCATAGGTGTAGGATTTTAAATTGTAACTTAGAAGTATGGCTACACTAGTGAGATTGACCTACACATTATATCAGGAACCTTTCCTGGGATTCATAAACAACAATAGGCTAGTCACATTAATAGGCACATATGATAACTTGGTCCTTACTACCCTAAAATGGGTTCTTGGTGAGGATTTTTCGCATATTGAGGACTACTATAGCTTTAACATGAATATTGCATCCATGTTTTTGGGCTCTCTACTTGACCTAGGAGAACCTAGGGACGTGATAAAGTTTCTCGTAGTGGACATGTTTGGTAGAATTCACTACGGAGAGCTTGAGGATGTGCTAGCCATGGCTCGCTATGGTGCTGGGTTGTTGTTGGCAATCAACTTGAATATTTTCCTCGAGATGGGGGCTAAGGTGCCATGAGTTCCTCTTGTTTCCAAATTCTACTTTAGGCCCCTTAATGTGCATCATTTCTACACACAACACATGCTTAATTTCCTAAAGAAATACTTGGACCCAGATGTGGAAATGGACGAGGAGTGGAGAGAGGAATTATTCTTGAGGGTCCTATTCAAGAAAGCCTATGATTATTCCATTAATTTGAGCGAAAAAGAGACTTTAGACTTGGAATAATGTTTAGAGGAAAGAGGGGAAGACTCGAACAAATATGGAACCAGCTCTGGAGATGCGTGACCCTTGCTTCTGAAAAACAAATTTCTTCTTGAAAGAAACTAAAAAGTTATGATATGAAGAAAATTTAAATGATTAAAAATTATGTTTTTTCAAATTTTGAACTGTAAATAGATATATCAAAGAAAAATGGAAAATATATATAATTTTTCTGATTTTATCCTTCTGCTTCTTTTTTAATTTTCTTATCCTCTATCATTTTTTGAACTATTCATTTCTTTAAAGCCTAAAGAATAAACTTCAATGTTGTCTTGTAAAGAAATGAAATATCATAACAAGGGACCTCACATTAGTACAAAAAATAATGGTGGGTCAAGAAATACCTTTCAGAGAATGTGCATAAAAATTTGGAAACTTTGTTGCATTGGCATGCTTACTCTTAACAAACAAAAGGGATCAATATAGTATAAATAAAATTACCATTTAAAATAAATTTTTTTTTGATATGCAACAATGATAATCATTAGAAACACATTATAGACTAACACTATGGATTGACGACTATACATGGGACACCAAAAATATGTCACCTTGCATGGTAGTGTTTATTGAAAAGAAACTAACCTAACCTAACTATTTACACTAATCTAACAAAAAATTTTTTTACAAGAACCTGTTTACTGGAATGTAAAAGTAGCTACCCTTGCAACCTAACCTCTTATTTTTTATTAATGGCTCTACAACATTTTGATAAAATAAAGGCAATGTGGGTATTACCCTTCTCAAATGTGACACGTTATAAAAGATGGCATAATGGTTCATTTTGGTCATTTATTCTAATGTCACATAACACAATGTCTCAAAATATTTGAAAAGACTTTTTTCATGCTCTAGCATGAGTGTGACTTGGTCAGACTAACAAGAAAATGGTCCTGAATAATACTTGATTGGGAACCCATGAGTCTTCTTAAAGTGATTTACAGCGAAGGATTCGTCCATGCTTTCCTTGACCTTGGAAATTGGTGGTTGTGCCTTCTGGGGAGTAGGGGAGGACTCCACCTGAACAATTGGAGTTTGATTATCGAGTGTTGCATAAAAAGATTCAAGCCAGTCCCATAATAATATGCCCTTTTTCTCCACTTCTCTTTTCTCCCTAAAGAGATCAGGAAGAAACTCTAGGGGTGATGCCTCCTTTGAAGGGATCTTTGAAACCTCCAAAATTTATGCAGTGGGAGACTCATCATTTTCAAAAATAATAGGGGATCTTAGAAAAGAGAAAACTCAGATCATTAGTCTTCAGATGTGACAGGGAAAGACTTTCTTCATCATGAATCTCGCTTTCTTATGTCAATTGTGGGTCATGTTGACTTTGTTCACTCTTGTTCTTTGAATGCCAAACCACTAGTCGAACCTTGAGAAAAGTAATCATTTTCAAAATCAAATATTGGAAAGAGATTTCCAAAAAATCACTCTAATCAGATTCACCCCTTATCAAGCATGAATCAGTTGGATCATTTGCATGTGCAAACTGGTCTTCTGAGACCAAATCTTCTACCAAATATGGCTCCTTATAAGATGCCTCAAGCATACTCAAAGAATGCTAGAGGGAATTCTACTATATTTCAAGCTCAATAATCATCATCTTGCACTGAAGGTTGAGTCACATCTCCCATGCGCTAGGAGCCAAATTCCCTTGAAAATATTAAGGAGTAACCCAATCGGCGAAATTGTAGTAACTCAAATCCATATCTAACTGGACCCTAGCCATTTCTTTATGTGTGTACTTTCTTGATTAATTAAAGCTCAAAAATACAAATCATGCACTGACTTCGGTGACTTTGTTCATCTCTATCCCAACAGGCATGCTAGAAAATACTATTGATCCCTAAGAGGCTCATGCCTAAATAAGGGAAATCAGGAATTTTTACAGGAGTAGGTGTTAGTATTATAAGGTCTAAGATTACTAAAGGGGGGAGGGTGAATTAGTAATCTACCAAATCTAAAATCTTCATCAACCATAGAATAATATTCATCAACATATAACTTGTGTAGTAATAAACAATGAAATAAATGAAACCATCCAAACATGAAACACAACAAAACCAATATTTTTATCATGGAAACCCTTGGTCAGAGGGAAAAATGATAGTGGGAATTAGAACCCACTAATAATTTTCACTCTTTTAAAGTACACCTGATTAAAGACCTATCCATGTTAGGAGTTTACAATGATGCCCTATTAAGAGAAGAACCTATTAGGAGTCACCCGTTCAAGGTATTTTCCTCTAGCCCTGTTAGGAGCTTTACCCTATTAGGAGTAACCTTGTTAAAAGATTTAAATCCTAATTAAAGAGCCACTTGGTTAAAGGGTTTACTAATCAAGACCAGTTAGGATCTACCTGGTTTAGGTATTTTCTTGTAGAACCTATTAGGATTCAACAAGTACAATGATCTAGATGTATCCTTCTCTTCTTGTTTAGATCTAATTAAGCACAACAATTCTAGTTCTTGTAGGCAATCTTTGCTCTTCACTCAACCACACCTTCACATCCATGATCTACACTTGCATAATTCATCAATTTACATATAAATACATTACATGTTCATTAGGGCATTAGTTTCCTTAAAAAATATATTACATTTGAGTTTAATTAATTATAATAATTCTTTCTCTATCCTTGAACCCTAAAACATATTATCAATCTAGAATATTCGATCACAGATTAAGGTTGACCACAAGATTCATCGCACATTGATTTAAAATAAGAATAGTCAAACTTTATTTCACTTCCCAACATGCTTCCAAAACTTGATAGATCTGATCACCTCAAACAATAAAATAGAAAATCAGCATTATAAATCTATTATTCCACGTCACCTTAACTCTTGGATCATGAAAACATCCACTACAACTAATCACATCATCACCGCTCATCGATCTAACACCAATTACTCAAACTTTCTCAAACATTTTTCTATCTTGCACAAAATGATCTTCCCTCAACTAAAATAATGCCTTGTAGTACTCTAGTCTTGTAGTGATCATAGTATAAATAACAAATCCTAGTCAAGATAAACATATCATGACCACAACACTTGGATCCATACTAATTTGATAGAATAATCAAATCATTCAATGTATGTCACTATTTTTCCTATTTCTCTTCAATCGATTATAAATTTCTCCATTTTTGTTTTCAGCATACACAATCATACACAATGCATTGAGAGACATCCCTAAGTCTCCAAAAATGATTGATCACTCCAATTTCTACTGCAACATAGAATTCATCTCCATAAATACTTAGCAGCACATCAGGAACACTATCAACAAATACAACACCAAGTTAACATTAATGACAACACAATAACTGATCTTCTTGTCATCAAACTTGTACCAATCAACACTCAATCAAGCTCTGCATAAGTTATGCCAATAGTAAGATGGGGTGCACTGTATGAAACAACCTTTGGGATTTTAGAGGCTAACTCTTCATGAGTGGTGTTTAGAGAAAAAGAAGGAAGAAAACTTTAACAAACAACAAGCTAAGGGGATATTAAATGCCAAATCAAAGCTTTATTGGATGGGTTAAAAATATATCAGGTGGTATCTGTAGGGGTTTGACCAATCCTAGTTAGAGATTCATGCCTTCATTCATTATGAGACGGTGCACCCTAAACCCTTCATTGTTGGTTGGGAGAATGAGAGGCCAAGGTCATTGGACATAGGGAAAACACTTGCATATCCTAGTTGTGGGAAGTACCTACAAGGGTTTGAATAAAAGTAATAGAAATATTGAAGAGAGTGCAATCCTTTCTAGCCAAGGACATAGTATAATACCCTATTTATCAACATAATTAAATAGTTCTTATAAGGGTTGAAAGAAAATACCTCACTTCCTAAAACTAATCTTCTTGAGGAATAGGTTGTAAGTGATACAAGTCATCTTCTATTTTAAATGCATTGTGAGGAGAGATAATTCATCATGATCACAAGTACACCCAAATAAATAGAAAAATATTACAACAACATAAAAAAAAAAAACTAGACCATACCTATAAAGATCCAACATGGGACACATTCATTAATAAAAAGGAAAAGTCATTGAATGCACAGTCTCAATGATTTATTAAGAGAAAACATGTCAAGGCGAGAAAGAATGATGCAGTCAAGTATGGAGGATCCAATGAAGGACTGTCCAAACTTGCAGCCAAACCACAACATAGTGGAATTACACAACAATAACACTAGATCTATAAAAGAGAAGAGATCTTCATTCATAAATTCATTGATTACGTGCAATGTGTCGGGCTGTAAGGCCTTCCTGGTTACGGCCAATTACAATGCAAGAAATAATTCTACAAGATCACGTAGGATCCAATACCTCTCTCAACTAGCCCAAGTATGCAACATAATAGGACATTGGTAGGCACTCCAAGAAAGATCTAGACTTGTGCTTGCAAGCCACCAAGTAATCTCCTTGTTCCTAAGCTCACAAGCTACTAACTCTGCTATCACAAACTATCAGATAATAATCTGATCTGCAAGATCCCACAGGATCTTTTCCACAACTTCGCTAATCTACTACCCTCATATCTATTTCCATGATCTCTCCAAGTCATCTTAAACAACTACCCAAACATCCTATAAATACTAATCATCATCCACAAGTCGGCTAGATGAAACCATTAAGTCCTCCTAACAAATATTAAATGCAATACAAGTCAACTCTCAAATACCCTTACAATAATTAAATTCAACATGTTAGCCTGTAACAATAGCTACCAATAATAAATGCACTAATTTGGCCCAACAAATCACACAGAACTCTAGTCAGTAAACCAGAACTACCGAGCGCCAGAGAAACAATCGACCAAGCCAAGCAACATCGAGCAACACAGGCATTACCAAGCACCAATTTCACTAAGCAATAGAAGTCTCACCGAGTTCCTTTAGTGACCGAGCTTCCTTCAATAACTAAGACCCTCAGTTAAGGCTACAACTATGTAACACTAGACAAGTAACACACCACCATGTAGATTCACCGAGGACCCAAGAATTCTCTCGCATCAGACACCCTAGGTTCAAAAAGATGTTCATATGTGAGAAGAACATCTTCCAGGATTCATCACATAAACCCTGAAATAGTTCTTCACATACAATTCCTCCACCTTTTCAATTTGCATACTCTTCCACTTCATCTTCCTTTGTCTCTTCAATTCTTTCCTTGATAACACATAGGTTTGTTCTCCAAATTGATCATTCATTCTCTCAGGATCTACCAGCTCAACTCAGCTACCAATACTCAGACTTCTCCTACTGAATGTTGTATCTAGCAAAGGAATCATGGAAAACTTCATGTCATCCTTCTCAATAGTAAAAACATTCTTCACACAATCATACATAACTCTACAATCATATTTCCAAGGTCTACCGAGCAATATATGACAACTATTCATCTTCACAATATCACATAACACAAGATCCTTATACTGACCAATCTGAACATCAATAAAGAATTTTTTTCTTACTTCTAGAGCATGATCATCTTGCAACCAGCCAATCTTATAAGGATGTGGATGTCTCATTCTATTCAAACTAAGTTTCTAAACCATGTCCTCAGCAACAAGGTTATCAGTACTACAACTATCAACAATAATATCACAAAGTTTACCTCTCGACTTGCACCAAGTCCTAAACAAGTTACTCCTCTGACAAGGTTCTTCCTTTGTACCTAGCAATGTTCACCGAAACAGAAAGTTCTCAGATTCAGGTTCATTCTCAACATTTTCATTCACCATTGTAGTTCGTCAGTCACCAAGCTTCTTTTGTGTGCACTCAAAAGAATGGTGTCCTTCTTCACCATAGTTATAGCAAGTACTCTTAAAGATAACTCTACATGTCTTCTTCTTCAGTTCTACAGGTTTCTGTTCATCTTCTGCAGTCATCGGTTTATCCTTCACCGAGTGATCAATCTTTTCCTTCCCTTGGGGATTACTATGTTGTTTCCCCTTCAACTTATCTTCTACCTTCAGAGCATATTGATAAGCATGTTCAACATAATAAATCTTCAGCATACCAAGCTCATCCTGAATATTGAATCTCAAACCATTCACATACCGAGCTACCTTTTCCTTACCAAGTTCTCTATGTCTAGACCGAATAGTAATTTTGTAGAACTCCTTAGTATAATCTTCAATAGACAATTCCTTTTGTTTCAAATTCTGCAACTTCTTAAACAAGTCAAGCTCATAGTCAGGAGGTATGAACTTAGCTTTCAACTTAGTCGCCATCAACCTCCACCGATTGATCTTTATTTCACCTTCATCTTCTCTATCTCTTTGTAATTATTTCCACCAAAGAACAGCATGTCCTTTCAACTTCATCTGTGCTAGCCTCACCCAAAGAGGATCTTCAATTTCTTCCAGCTCAAAGAAATCTTCAAGTTCACCAATCCAGTCAATCAAATTCTCGGACTTCAAAGTACCAGAGAAAGTAGAAACTTCCATTTGGTAACTATTACTTAACCGAGGTCCAGATCTAGGCAATTGAGTAGTTTTATCTTCACTAGATCTATCCCTCTGGTCATCACCACTAGATCCAGTAGGTTCAAAGTCTTTAGCAGCTTCCTCATACCCATCTTCAGTACCAACATTTTGAGGTACACTAGAAACAACTCTCATGATCTCGGTGACCATGTCATTTTTCATCAATTCCATCTCAGATCTGAAATTTGATTTCACCTTCTCTATAATCCTATATTCCACAGTATCATAGAGATCAGCAATCACTCTAGGGTCCAATATTCTCGGAGGCATCCTTAAAGACAAGAGAAAACTCTCTACAAAAAACCCTACACCGACCACCTTGTGACAATCTCCAAGTTGTGTGCAAGTCAAATTAGCCTACCACCTTGCATAAATAACTAGGGCAAGATTCCACAAGTTCAGTGCTCCAGATCTACAACTCAAATCATATGATCTCTTCGCTCCACAAGATCAACTTTGCAAGATTAGCCTTGCTAGGTCAGCCTTCACTCCACAAGATCAACTCATCTCTAATACCACCTGACGCAGTCAAGTATGGAGGATCCAATGAAGGACTATCCAAACTTGCAACCAAACCACAACACAGTGAAATTACACAACAATAACACTAGATATGTAAAAGAGAAGAGATCTTCATTCATAAATTCACTGATTACATGCAATGTGTCAGGTTGTAAGGCCTTCCTGGTTACGGCCAATTACAATGCAAGAAACATTTCTACAGGATCACATAGGATCCAATACCTCTCTCAGCTATCCCAAGTCTACAACACAATAGGACATTGGAGGTACTCCAAGAAAGATCTAAACTTGTGCTCACAAGCCACCAAGCAATCTCCTTGTTCCTAAGCTCACAAGCTACTAACTCTGCTATCACAAACTATCAGATAACAATCTGATTTGCAAGATCCCGCGGGATCTTTTTCACAACTTCGCTAATCTTCTACCCTTAGATCTACTTCCATGATCTCTCCAAGTCATCTTAAAAAACTACCCAAACATCCTATAAATACTAATTATCAGCCACAAATTGGCTGGATGAAACCATTAACTCCTCCTAACAAATATTAAATGCAATACAAGTCAGCTCTCAAATAGCCTTACAATTATTAAATTCAACATGTCGGCTTGTAACAATAGCTACCAACAATAAATGCACCAAGTTGGCCCAAAAAATCACATAGAACTCCAATCGGTAAACTAGAACTACTAAGTGCCAGAGAAACAACTGACCGAGCCAAGCAACACCGAGCAACAAAAGTCTCACAAGTCTCACCAGTGACTAGCTTCCTTCAATAATTGAGACCCTCAGTTAAGGCTGAAATTGAGTAACACGGACCAAGTAACACACCACCATGCAAATTCACCGAGGACCCAAGAATGCCCCTACATTAGAGAATTCCCAAAAAAATAAATGTTATAGAATGCACCCTTGGTCAATAAGCCATAGGACCTTATTCTCAAAAAATTAAATTCTCTACAAATAATATTAGAGTATTTCTTCACCTATTGAGAAAAGTTCAATATTTCCAACCTTTGTCTCTTATAATTCCTCTATGTTTTATAGAACACCCCTCGGTCAACATGATCACATAATGATTACAATTATTTACAACTGATCAAAATGAAAAATAATACAACATGGATCACTTGATTTCCTATGCTATGATAAAAATGTGTTTCTTTAATTGGCTAGTTGCAACATGCTTTCGCGTTGGGCTCAAAATAATTACGGCAGCCTTATCAAGGATGACCATGATTGCATAGGCCAATCCAAAAGGTGTGAATGAGATATTTTTTTAGAATACCATCGGTTGTGGGAATCCTTGTGGGGGAGGATATTCCTTTAATATGCATTGGTGAGTCTCTCTAAACGTGGGTGTCCTAGGGGACATGTGCTGTGTTGGTGGAACTTGGAGGGGATGCATCCTACACAGAGCAACTTAAAACCCTGACAAGTTGACACATGTTAACCTTCGTCAGGAACTTTGTTATTGCAAATGTTCCATGTGCATGTATATGGTCGAAGTATGAACATAGTAGGTGTTAAGGCCGATGGTGTAGAAGGATCCTACACATATGGATGTACAAGTTCAAATACTTGGTTTGGGGGCTTGTGTCCTTAAACTTAGCGATATCTTATTTATTAAAATTTTTCCCATGATCTTCATCTTTCTCTCTCTTTCTTATAATTTAACATGAGTATGAGGTGGACTCATACTCCTTCTAAAGTGGGGGATAAATGCATCATCCTAAAAAGTAAGCATCCTTAATTAGGTGCTCATTTTAGCCCCATTTTAGTATGTATGGGTTCCCACATTGATTTCATGTTGTTCAAATGCTTATTAGACCTTTAAATTAATATTATAAGTCCTATATTGATTTAATTTGTTTCAAACTCGAGGTTGACCCTTATTTCTAAGTGTCCTCCTCTATTTTTCCTCCAATCAAATAAATCATTTCATCTCTTAGGACCTATCATATCATTTATGGATTTTTCATGCTCTTTTAAACTCATAATGAGTTGTACCCAAACATCCCACATCTGCCAATTGTCTGAGACCCATAGTCAAGAATTTGGCTCATTTTACAAAGTACAAAATGACATTGGTTATATGTCCCTTGTAATTAGGCCCAAATTTGGTCCAAGACCCTATGATAAGGCATTTGCGGGAGATCTAGCTCTGTAGTCGGCTTTATTGAGTTTTAACCCAAAAAATAATGGATGGAGTATATAAACCTCCTATCTCTCCTCATTTTGATATTCATTATCAAGTGCAAGCATTCACTATCAAGTTTTCAAGAATTCATGATAAATCAAGAAAATTGGAGTTCAAGATCTCTTCTTCAATAAATCATACAAGTCTTCAATCCTTTAAAGAATTCTTTCTTCTTCATCAAGCATTATTGGAAAACTACAACATCCACCATTCAAGAAATTTATTTCATGTTTTCCTCTTAGATCAAGCTATTGAATCAATATTTTTTATGACATCCAAAGAGGCATTACATCATCAAGGTATAAGGTGATTTATAATTCAGATCTAGCTTCTATTTCATCTTTCCTTATGCAATTTCCTTATATTTCAAGTTTGGTTCCTAAAAAAGGTTTTGACTAAGGCAAACCCCTTTAGCCAACCTTCTTCCCCATTTTTTGTGTGTAGGAATAGATTATGGAGCCACTGAATGGGAATAAGAAAGACTAGGATTAGATGGAGAATCCCTACGAGTTGCAGACCAAAACCTAGGGTACAGAATGAGTTTGGTGATTTGTACCTAGGTATGAGGCAATTTTGATGATCTATCCTAGGGTACAGGATGAGTTTGGTGATTTATACACTCCAAAATTAGCTCAAATTTGGAAGAGACCTAGATAACAGTCTCCAGGCCCCAGATCTACAGTTGCAGGTAATTCTGAGATCCTAATAATCTAGAATTTAGATTGAAAAAAAACTTGTATTTTATTTCCAGTTGCATTCAAATCCTTCTCCATACCCTTTTACATCATTTTTCTTAGCTATATTAGATCAAATATGTACTTTAAAAAATAATTCTAGGAAATTCAATTGTGTGATAATTTTTTAGCATCAACATTTAGGATCACACTACATGATATATCATTAGGATGCAAGAGAGAAAAGGAAAATAAAAATGTAGATTGTAGAACTAGAAAGAAATAAAGAGAGGGGAAGGAGGGAGGGAGAGAGGAGGAACACCACATCAACCAAGGCTAAAAAGACATCCAAGAACATTAAAAAAAAATTAAAAAAATTAAACCCTCCAAAAAATATAGAAGGAAAAACAACACCAAACGCATAAAAAGATACAAGTGTGTGTGTGCAATCCTATATATACGTACACACACTAGTAAAAATAAACTCAAACATTTCCTTTTTTGCTTTTATTTTTCTTCTTGTGGGTTTATTTTTACTAGTGTATGTATGTATGTATAGGCTTGCACGCACACTTGTATCTTTTCCTTTGTTTAGTGTTGTTTTGCCCTTTTATATTCTATGGGGGTTTAGTTTATTTATTTTTTATTTATGTTCTTAGATGTCTTGTCAGCCTTGGTTGATGTGTTTTTCCTCCTCTCTCCCTCCCTCCTCCCTCTCATTTTATTCGTTTCTAGGTCTGCAATCTACATTTTTATTTTCCTTTGCTCTCTTGCATCCTAATAATGGATCATGTAGTGTGATCTAAAATGTTGATGCTAAAAAGTTATCACACAATCGAATTCCCACCCCCCCCCCAAAAAAAAAAATGATAATATGGATTGTGGAAATCTAATAGCATTGGGATCTATACTTATTTAGTCTTTTTCAATATCAATATAATCCCTTTCTTTCTCAATTCTAAGCAACAAAAGAATAAAAACCCTTCAAGCATAGATATTGAATTGGCATCTACCAAGTATTGTTAATCATACTTGTCTTGGTGTAGTTTTGTATTCTAATGTATCTTATGAATTGGTGAACATAACCCTTCTACATTATCCCCTTTTCATATTATACAGAAACATAAAAAAAATTCACATACCTCTCAAGATGGACTTGTAATTATAATGAATAGGACCTTGATGGAAATGGATATAAGTATTCTTATTCAACTTAATTTAGATCATAATTTTGGATAAAACAATCAATACAACTTATTATTTAGTAAATATATTTTCTACATCAACTATCAGTTCAAAACCCCAAAGAAGGTTTGGATGCAAAGAAATATCTTACTGTGACACTTCATTTTTTGTTATGAGGATGCCTACATAAGTAGAAATCCTCTTATACATTATGTATCCGCATAGGTCCCATTGTATCATATAATCTAGCATTCATTCATTACTACTCTTTTATAGAACTTTTTTTTCTTTTTCCATTGATTTTTGATTGTTTGATTCTATTGTATGACTCTTACATTGTATATGAATTGTTAGGATTAACAAGGCAGAAATAACAATTACATGCAAATATAACCAATATCAGAAAACAATAAACCACATAGAAGAGAACACAAGACACAAAGATTTAACATGGTTCACCCAATCTGTGGGCTACGTCCACCAACAGCGAGTCCAATATTTTATTATCTAGTGATTACAACCTGATTACAATCTGTAATCCCTTACAGCTCAATTCTGCCGCAAGTACTAAAATCATACATCATAATGAAATCCCTAACCCTAAGCCAATATAACAAGGCTTATGTTGACTCAACCTAAGAAAAGGCTTGATGAGTCAACATAGGGAAATGTTTGACGTGTCAACTCAAAAATGCTTGATGAGTTAATCCCGAACCCCACGATGAATGAAAAGTGTACAATACTTTCCTGATCAGTCACCACAAGCTAACAATCTTCCACTTGGGGACTGATTAGACTCCACACCAAACAACAATCTCCCACTTGGAGACTAATCATGTAGCTAAACCGCTACCTTGTGAGGCTCCCACTGGATCCAACTGTGTGCTATAATTGTGTCACACTTCTATGGATCATTACATGCAAGGAAACTCAAGAATGAGCCCTCACAAATTGATCCATAGCTCCCTAGGCATGGAGTGCAAGGGTTTTAAGAATGCTCTCAGCTAGAGTTATTTAGCCTATAACCTTGCTAGTAAACCATGCAATGGGAGATTCAATGAAGACAAGGGCAAGAATGCCAATATCCTCAAGAATCAAGAATGAAAATGCAATACAATGCTATGCTAGAAATGGAAATGCAAGCTAAGCTATGAAAAGAAATATGCAAGTGTTACAACCCAAGCTAATTAATCTATGTGAGCTAATCTAGAGCATAGAAATGAAGCTAATCTAAGAAAGCATAAATATGAAGCTAAGCTAAGAATGCAAGAATGAGATGTAGAATGCAAGAATGAGATGTAGATGCTAAGAATGCTCCAAATCTCCAAAAGCTTCAAAGTGTACCTAGAAAACCTGCAGCATAATATTAGCATAAAAAAGTTGGGGGTCTAGAATGAAGAAGAGAGCTCTTCTTTTATAGGAAATGAGGAGAAATGGACCATGGAGATTAAGGGGCAAAAGATTTAATCAACGGTGGAGCTTGAAAGAGGAGCAATCCATGTGCACAAGTATCCTCCAATGAGAAAATAAGAGTTGACTTTTATGTCCATATGAGACAAAAAGTGCTTTTTCCCTTTTTATAAAATAAGAATAATGCTTTATTTGTGCAACTTAGGATAAGAGGAAAAGTGGGGGCTTTTTATTTATTAAAAGGGGAGGGAATTCCTTTTAAATAAATAAAAACTTAGGATAAGATGGTTAGCCCATAGAAAATAATCGAATAAATGATAGAACTAGGATTTAATCAAGAATAACCAATTTATGATTTAGCAAAAGGGGCTAATAGTCTAGGTGACCATTTTTAGGTGTATACATTTGCCCCTCTTTGACTAATGTGTGATCGATCTGGGAACACATTACGTCAAAGAATAGATCAGCCAAGAAGGCAAGCAGATAGCCAAGAAGGCAAGCAAATAGCCAAGAAGGCAAGCAAATAGTGATCTGACTCCAAAGAATGAAGTGCAGAGAGATAGCAAATCCTGCATGGTCAGCCTGGTAGCGACAGTACTGAATACTTAGGAAAGAGATAGCCAATAAGATATGATTTGTCTGCCCCCTCGGGATCAAAAGTGAAATCCAAGTAGAGGGAAAGCAGAAGCAAGAGCAGCATGATCAAATCACTAGAAATCATAATCGAAGAGAGAGAATGGAATAACCATCAAGCAGTGAAGGTATGCCCCACACATGGGACACGGGGCATGAACCAAGCGGTCCCTCAACCTGAAAACACCATGGAGAGGGGGAAGAATTTGAACTTGAGATTGAAAGTGAATGAAAGACTAGAAGTTTGAAAGAGATGGAGATGAAGAGGTGAGGAATGCCCCAGCAAAGATTGAAGGATCAGGCCTCAAAAGGTTAGCCAACTGCACGGAAGAAGGAGAAAGATGATTGGGAAGAATCAAGGGGAACTCAAATTTCGGTTTCGATCCTGAAATGAATAGAAAATGATGTGATATGAAAGACCAAAAGTGAAAGACATGATTAGGAAGAAGTGAAAGGTGAGCGCAGTTGATTAACAAGTCCATGAAAGATAAAGGAGAGCTCTCTCCATATGCAAGATGCAAAACTAAACTAACATGAACTTAAGAATGCAAGCTACATGAAAAGTGGTTTACTTGCAAGGTCACAAAGCCAATAGACATCTAATATTCATCATTGAGCATTATTGGTAGCATTGCAAGATCATACAATGCACACTAGCATAACTATGTGGATATGAATATGATCTATATTAGATAGAAATGTGGAAATCCCACCTAGGCATCAAAGACATGCAGGTCAAGATGACTAGTACAGTGAGATCACCTAAGTTTGATATAGCAAGATTATGCTCACATCAAGACACAAGAAAAGTCAGGATAGCTATAAGCATGCACTTGCGGAATAGTCAAGGATAATACCTTGTAGGTCCATAGTGGCAAGTAAGACCAGCATAAATGCTCATGACAGTGAGGACCAACAAAAATATACCCACAAGCAGATAAAGAAATAAAACATGTTCTCATTCCCTCAGTCTTCTAGCTATGCATCATCAAAAATGATCATAGGGGGAGAACACTCAGCAAAGAAAGCATCATAGACAGCACACAAAGAAATAAAGTCAAACAAATCTCAATGATTCAAGTGCGTGTGTGTAGGTCATAGAGTCAAGCTTTGAGTATCGCATCTGCCAGTGAGAAATATTGCATCATCTAGACTGCAAGTAGGATATTTGATAAGTGTTAAGAAACACTCAATGCTAAGGGTAAATGTTGAAAAACACAGTTGGGGTGGTGTTGAAAAACACCATTTACAAGGTGCCTAAGAAACCTAGATGCACAAAGAGACCCAAGATAAGCTTAAAACAACGTATGCCCCCTAGACTAAGACAAGAGTTAATTCCAGGCTAAGAGAGGCAAAGCGAGAAGTGGAGCGAAGGAGCGCCATGCAAGACTGATAGACATAGGTGCAGAGAGTCTCAAGTAGCACCTATTTCTAGGTTTTCACCACTTGATAGATTTATTGCAATTTTTTTCAGGACTTTTTATAATTTTTTGTATTTTTGCTACCAAGGCGCCTGTTTCCAGGTTTTCACCAAGGCACTTTTTCAATTTTTTTTTTTTTGATGTTTTGAATTTTTTAATTTTTTTGGTGAGACATCAAAGTGCCTATTGCTAGGTTTTCACTAGGATGTTCATTTTTCAAGTACTTTTTATGCTTTTAAAGATTTTTTCAGCATCATATATGAATTTTTTTGGTATTTTTTCAAGATCGTAAAATATGTACAAAGGATGCCCCAGACAGAAATGGACATCAAGAATCTGCTTCCTCTGATGTAGAGGACTGATAGGCCCCAGGACCAAATGCTGGAACTATGACAATAGGAGGTCTCAACCAGTTCGACCAATAATAACCAGCCCTAAGCAATTTCTGAGCTAGCGGAGGATCATTAGAATGTGATCAACATATGCCATCATGGATTTCAGCTAGCACTTTTTCTGACTCCTCTATTTCTAGACACTTAAGGAGAGTTCCGTCTAGACCCTTCCTATACAAGTCACCAGAGACAAAGGCAAAGTGTAAGGGATGGTGGAAGGAATGGTGTGGTGGATTTTCAGGAGGAATATGAGGTGGAAGATATGAAAAGATGGTAGGATTGTAAGATTTGTGAGCAGGATAGTGTAATTCATCCACCAGGAACTTGAAGCAAAATTTATGCTTTTTCATTTGTAAGATGGATGTTGAAGTAACCAAGGCATTACCAACTTTGTTCTTAGCTCTAGGAATGGGCTGAAGTATAATAGATATGAGATCATGCTTAAAGTAGTGCACCATTTTTTTGTAGAGAATCAACTTGTCATCTTTTATTTGATAATCATTATTTTTGAGCAGATTTTTATTTTTACTTTTCTTAGGTTCGGACAGTGCCACAATGTGGTTTTCACCATCCGACCATTGCTCTTTTCTTTTGACTTGATGACTGTGATGCTTGATTGTTGATTCAATCTTTTTTGTTGCTAGTTCACTGGTGGAAGGAGTAACAAGTGTTGATGTGAGATGAAATGAAGTGACTGGTTCAATAGTATTTATGTGAAGGATGTCATCTCTGGTGACACAAGAGGTTGAGCCTATAGAGTAAGCTCCAAAAGTAGCTAGATCTAGACTTGTCATAGAAGAACCAGCGTGGTCCACTAAGGCAATACGAGGAACAAACTCATCAGACCCCACACAAGACCCATCAACCACGTCGGGATGGTTACTACAAGAATGAGCCATATCAACATCCATATCATCAGTAGATATACATTTTTCTCCCCAAAGAAGTGAAGTAGAGGGAAGATCATCTCCCATTTGAACCATAGTGTGTAGTGGTGACTCATCTGTATCTGTGTCTGAATTACTGAGCATGGGAGTATTTCTAGAATCCTCTCTATAGATCCACTCTTGAATAGCTTGTCAAAGAGGGCTACTAATGGTTTTTGCAGGGCTGCCCTAAGCATAAAAACCAAATCAAGTGCTTATTTAATTTCTTTCTTTATTAAGTGCGGCATATACTAGTTGTTTCATTAGGCACTTAATACTTTGTGAAAGGAATCTTGGGGTGGTAGGAGAAGTATGCTCTTCACCTTTAGGTGAATCAAAAAATCTTGACCCATCTTGAGGTTTTGGAAGCAAAGGGGTAATTGGATCTTGTTTGGTGTGTTTGGGAGAATTTTTTGAGATAGGGGAGTATGCTCTTCACCCTTGTGGTGAACCAAAAACCTTGAACCTCAAGAATTAATCCACTCTTTGTTTAGCTTAGGATCCTTTAGCGGACCTGCTCTTGAGCAATCAAGAGGAATGACCTAAGTGGGGACAACCTTGTCATCATTTTCCTTGGTGGCGAGTGATTCCAACTCACTATAATCTCAAGGCTATCGAGGACACAAAACCTGGGTAGACATAGTACTTATCTTCACTTGATGTGAGTAACTTGTGGGATTGTGACCATGAGGAAAGCATTAAGCAAGAATGCTTAAGGTACTCTTGAGGCCGTGAGGTCCTAGTCCTTTATGAGGAGCAAGAGGGGTGCTATGAACGGAAACCCTTACTATGAACCATTAGATAGAGGCCACCCTATTTTAGCTGCTTAGCTTCTTGGTGCAAGGATTCATCCAAGTGGACTTACCCGGATCACCCCAAGACACTCACCATATGTGTTCCTTTGGTTGTGTTTTTCACACTTCCATGACAATGCCAATATCTCTTGTGGGCAACCACTTGGTGTGAGGCAAGGGAGCATCAAGTTGTGGGCCAAGTTGTTAAGTAATGAGCCTTGTCCTTCTAGGTAGTAATTGCTTGAATTGTCTTCGATTGTGCTATACCAGTGTAAACGTTCTCAACATTCAAACAAATGGTAGCATTCATAAGGTTCTCTATTTTGATATCACAAGTGCTTGTCTTGGAAAGGTTGCTTTTTCCCTTGTTTCAAGTGTTCTATGACATGTTTGATCCCATACTGTTTGCAAACTTGTCTTTTATCTATTGCTACTACTTGTCAAACTGAGAAATTGCACTGTTCAATCTACAAATGTGGTCCAAGCGCTTCAAAACTGAGTTTTTCACGTTCACTGGTCAAGAGTCATATGATATTGAAGTATCCTTGCATACCCTCAACCAAGAATCCTGAGTCATTTCTACTGTCCTGTCATTGCTACAATTCAGAGTTGCTAAACTTGCACTTTAACCTGCTGTAGAGTGTCCTTTTTTATTCTTACTTGAAACTGGTTTGTTACTTACATGTTTAGATTTGTTCTAGACTGAAACAGATGAGCTAAAACTATTGGATTTGAGCTGAACAAATGCTACTCTTGATCACTTGTCGCATCACGGTTACCTCTCTAGCTACTTGCTCATTGAGCTTCTTGCTCATTGCTCGGCTTTAGTCAATTGATTGTTGTAAGTGCTTGAGCACTTTTGACGAGCCATCTCTCTATTGTTCTACTTTGACAAGTGATCTTTATTAGCTTTTCTTATCTCAAATCTAAAACTTTGTCTCATTCTATTAGTCAACCAACATCTCTTTTCATGCCGGTTACAACTCGGTCTCAATTTGAGCAGGAGAGTCATCCTCTGTTCAATTATACATAGTTACCTTCTCAACTAGACGTTCAAAAGCACCCATTAGCAACAAAAGTTCTAGTTCAGACCAATCTAAGAATTCTAAGGCTACACCATGGTATAAAGGAGGTTTCCTCTTTTCCGCATTCAAGACCCCCAAAAACAAAGACAGTGTCTCACTCACTTTGACTGAACAAGAAAAGTTTCAACTCTTGCAAGAACACTTTGAGTGTAAGGATAATCAAGTGCGCTTAGACAAAGAACACAATCAACAAAGGATGGATGCTACTAGGCACATGGCTTATAGAGGGACATTTCATGAGCAACCTGAGACTAGTAATCATGAGCATAGACCTCTTTTTAACAATGGCAACAATGACAACAACACGCCACCAAGATCTCCTCCAAGGCCAACTTTTGCTATGCCTTCTTCACCACCTAGACCTCCTCCCTCTCAGCATGAGGCAGAGGCTAATGATGAGATTTCTAGTGAGGATCTTATGAGATGTGAACAAGATGTGGATTTCCAACGAATGATGCATAAGCTTTTAGAGCGTAATGGCGATCAATATTTTCAATATATGACTTCCAGAGGATACAAGCTTCCTCCCAGCTATGATGTTAGACATTGTCCAACAAAGAGTACCAACTGAATTGGAAGTCCTTCAAGAAGAATTACGTCGGACAAATCAATGCCTTACCCAAATGGCATTAGAAAGAGAGCCTCCAAAGGTCTCTTTTGTACAATCAATTTGTGCTCTTCCTTTTGATAAAGATCTATACATGGTCCCATTTCCTAAGGATATTGAGGTTCCTAAATATGACAAGTATGATGGAAATGGTGACCCTCATGACCATGTGCGTCATTTTTATGCTCTTAGTATGGACTTTCTTCATGAAGACACATATCTCCTACGCTTATTCCCTCAAAGCTTAAGAGGCCAAGCTTTGGAATGGTTTGCAAAATTGACACCACCTCTTAAGACTTTTAATGAGTTGGCTCAGCGATTTACCCAGCAGTACTCTTACAACATCCAACAACCTATCACTGTGATAGATCTTGGTAATCTAAGACAACATCAAGGTGAGCCATTTGCAACTTACTTACAATGTTGGAGGTCATTGTATTCTTGATATCCTCGTCAGCTGCCCAAAAGAGAAAAGATTGACATTTTCATCAACACACTTGTGCCTGAGCTATTTTATGATCTAAGGAAGCAACTGTTCTCCTCTTTCAATGACATGGTTGAAAGTGCATATCAGATTGAGGATGTAGCTATAAGAAAAGGGGATATTGTTATTAATAAAGATGCTAAAGGCAATGGTAAAGACAAGAACAAACCTTGGAATAAGAACAAGTATGTTGTTAATGATGGGGTTGTTGATGCTCCTAAAGTTAAAGAGCCCGCTTTCAATCTCTCCAATGCTATATATGCAGCAAAACAACAAGAAGCTAGCAACACTCACAATGCTCCTAAACCTCAATATGCAGATAAGCCTAAGAAGTCATTTCGAAAGTGAGTCTATACCAAGTTGGCAGAACCTTACGATGTAATTCTCAAGACTTTGGTTGACAATGGATATCTTATGCTTCCTGATAAACCTGGTAACTGGGATCCGATAAATAAGCCTAATTGGTGGAGAGAGGATCATTACTGCCATTATCACAAAAATAAGGGACATCCAACAGATAATTATTTTAGGCTTAAGGATGATATTCAGGATCTTATTGAGAACGACACAATCTCCACTGATGGCTTAACTAAAAATTTGATCACACAGCTTTCAAAGATCCTCTACCTAAGCATGATAAGGGGGAAACCTCTCAAACACATAAGAAGAATCATGATGCAAAGATCAATTACATGTATCCTTCTAATACACTTGTGATTAACATGGTAGAGCCCGTTGAGAGTGTTCTAATGATGAGGTCTCAAGATGATAATAACACCAATCATGGTAAGCCAAAGTTAGTCTTGCAAACACGTGGTAGTTCATCTTCCTGAAGTGAGGCACTGAATGCTGTTACTAGGGGGCAAGCCAAGATTGTCCTTAAAACTGCACAAGATCCCAAGAAAGCTTTTCCTTCCAAAAGTATCAAAGATCACCATAGCAGAAGTGGAAGGCTTCATCTGATCAGAAGGTCTCCCATATGACCTAGGAGAAACAGGTATAGAAGCAAAGGAACCTAGTGTATATTCACCCATACCAAGGCTCATCATCTTAAGTGATTTCTCAGTAGCAACTAGAGACGTACTAGGATCAATAGAAGGTTCATTGTGAGGAACAAATTTTTCAGCAGCAGCAAGAGCATTAATAGCAATAGTATGGTCTCCAGGAATCACAACTTCAGTGCCATTGTATGGAAATTTGACGTACTCATGATAAGTGGAAGGAATAGCCTACATGTCATGGATCTAAGGACGACCCAAAAGAATGTTATATGCGAGTGGGATGTCCAATACTTGGAAGCTAATATCTTTCATGATAGGGCCCACTCAGATAGGCAGCGTGACAAGACCTTTGGAAGATCTTTCCACTTCATCGTAAGCTTTTATAGTAATCTTCTTCTTAGAATCCATAGAAAATTCTGACAAACCCAACTGTTGTATGACATTGAAAGAAACAATATTTAACCCTGCACCATTGTCTATCAGGACTTGGCGGACGTGGGTATGGTAGACTAGAACTTCAATGTGTAAAGCTAGATTATGAGGGTGAGCAATAGATATGTCATCTTCTGCAGAAAAGGAGAGAGATAGCGGAGATGAAATGTGGTTGACCATAGCCTGAAATTGATCTGGATCAATGTCATTGGGAACACATGTTGTACGTAGAGCTTTATCAAGAATCTCTCTATGCGAAGGGGATAACCGAAGCAACTCAAGGATAGATATTTGTGCTGGTGTCTTTTGCAAATGTTGGACAAGATCATAGCTAGGGGTGGCTGAAGGAGCCACTTGTTTGGAAAGCAAAGCTTGTTTGGGATCTTGCACAGTTTTAAGGACAACCTTGGCTTGCCCCCTAGTAACAACATTCAGTGTCTCACTTCGAGAAGATGAACTACCATGTGTTTGCAAGACCAACTTTGGCTTACCATGATTGGCTTTATTATCATCTTGAGACCTCATCATTAGAACGCTCTCAACGGGCTCTACCATGTTGATCACAGGTGTATTAGAAGGATACGTGTAATTGATCTTTGCATCATGATTCTTCTTATGTGTTTGAGAGGTTTCCCCCTTATCATGCTTAGGTAGAGGATCTTTGAAAGCTATGTGATCAGAATTTTTAGTTAAGCCATCAGTGGAGATTGTGCCATTCTCAATAAGATCCTGAATATCATCCTTAAGCCTAAAACAATTGTCTGTTGGATGTCCCTTTTTTCTGTGATAATGGCAGTAATGATCCTCTCTCCACCAATCAGGCTTATTTGGTGGATCCCAGTTACCAGGTTTATCAGGAAGTGTAAGATATCCATTGTCAACCAAAGTCTTAAGGATCACATCATAGGGTTCTGCCAACTTGGTATAGACTCGCTTTCGAAATGACTTCTTAGGCTTATCTGCATATTGAGGTTTAGGAGCATTGTGAGTGTTGCTAGCTTCTTGTTGTTTTTCTGCATAGATAGCGTTGGAGAGATTGAAAGCGGGCTCTTTAACTTTAGGAGCATCAACAACCCCATCATTAACAACATACTTGTTCTTATTCCAAGGTTTGTTCTTGTCTTTACCATTGCCTTTAGCATCTTTATTAATAACAATATCCCCTTTTCTTATAGCTACATCCTCAATCCGATATGCACTTTCAACCATGTCATGGAAGGAGGAGAACAGTTTCTTCCTTAGATCATAAAATAGCTCAGGCACAAGTATGTTGACGAAAATGTCAATCTTTTCTCTTTCGGGTAGCTGACGAGGATATCGAGAATACAATGACCTCCAACGTTGTAAGTAAATTACAAATGGCTCACCTTGATGTTGTCTTAGATTACTGAGATCTATCACAGTGATAGGTTGTTGGATGTTGTAAGAGTACTACTGGGTAAATCGCTGAGCTAACTCATCAAAAGTCTTAAGCGGTGGTGTCAATTTCGCAAACCATTCCAAAGCTTGGCCTCTTAAGCTTCAAGGGAATAAGCGTAGGAGATATGTGTCTTCATGAAGAAAGTCCATACTAAGAGCATAAAAATGATGCACATGGTCATGAGGGTCACCATTTCCATCATACTTGTCATATTTAGGAACCTCAATATCCTTAGGAAACAGGACCATGTATAGATCTTTATCAAAAGGAAGAGCACAAATTGATTGTACAAAAGAGACCTTTGGAGGCTCTCTTTCTAATGCCATTTGGGTAAGGTGTTGATTTGTCCAATGTAATTCTTCTTGAAGGACTTCCAATTCAGTTGGTACTCTTTGTTGGACAATTTGTCTGACATCATAGCCGGGATGAAGCTTGTATCCTCTAGAAGTCATATATTGAAAATATTGATCGCCATTACGCTCTAAAAGCTTATGCATCATTCGTTGGAAATCCACATCTTGTTCACATCTCATAAGATCCTCACTAGAAATCTCATCATTAGCCTCTACCTCATGTTGAGAGGGAGGAGGTCTAGGAGGTGAAGAAGGCATACCAAAAGTGGTTCTTGGAGGAGATCTTGGTGGCATGTTGTTGCCATTGTTGCCATTAAAAAGAGGTCTATGCTCATGATTACTAGTCTCAGGTTGCTCATGAAATGTCCCTCTATAAGCCATGCACCTAGTAGCATCCATCCTTTGTTGATTGTGTTCTTTGTCTAAGCGCGCTTGATTATCCTTACGCTCAAAGTGTTCTTGCAAGAGTTGAAACTTTTCTTGTTCAGTCAAAGTGAGTGAGACAATGTCTGTGTTTTTGGGGGTCTTGAATGCGGAAAAGAGGAAACCTCCTTTATACCATGGTGTAGCCTTAGAATTCTCAGATTGGTTAGAACTAGAACTGTTGTTGCTAATGGGTGCTTTTGAACGTCTAGTTGGAGAAGGTAACTGTGTATAATTGAACGGAGGATGACTCTCCTGCTCAAATTGAGACCGAGTTGTAACCGGCATGAAAAGAGATGTTGGTTGACTAATAGAATGAGACAAAGTTTCTTAGATTTGAGATAAGCAAGGCTAATAAAGATCACTTGTCAAAGTAGAACAATAGAGAGATGGCTCGTCAAAAGTGCTCAAGCACTTACAGCAATCAATTGACTAAAGCCGAGTAGTGAGCAAGAAGCTCAATAAGCAAGTAGCTAGAGAGGTAACCGTGATGCGACAAGTGATCAAGAGTAGCATTTGTTAAGCTCAAATCCAATAGTTTTAGCTCATTTGTTTCAGTCTAGAACAAATCTAAACATGTAAGTAACAAACCAGTTTTAGGTAAGAACAGAAAAGGACACTCTATAGCAAGTTAAAGTGCAAGTTTAGCAACTCTGAATTGTAGCAATGATAGGACAGTAGAAATGACTCAGGATTCTTGGTTGAGGGTATGCAAGGATACTTCAATATCATATGACTCTTGACCAGTGAACGTGAAAAACTCAGTTTTGAAGCACTTGGACCAAATTTGTAGATTGAACAGTGCAATTTCTCAGTTTGACAAGTAGTAGCAATAGATAAAAGACAAGTTTGCAAACAGTATGGGATCAAACATGTCATAGAACACTTGAAACAAGGGCAAAAGAAACCTTTCCAAGACAAGCACTTGTGATATCAAAATAGGGAACCTTATGAATGCTACCGTTTGTTTGAATGTTGAGAACATTTACATTGGTATAGCACAATCGAAGACAATTCAAGCAATTACTACCTAGAAGGACAAGGCTCATTACTTAGCAACGTGGCCCACAACTTGATGCTCCCTTGCCTCACACCATGTGGTTACCCACAAGAGATATTGGCGTTGTCATGGAAGTGTCAAAAACACAACCAAAGGAACACATATGGTGAGTGTCTTGGGGTGATCCGGGTAAGTCCACTTGGATCAATCCTTGCACCAAGAAGCTAAGTGGCTAAAATAGGGTGGCCTCTATCTAATGGTTCATAGTAATGGTTTCCGTTCATAGCACCCCTCTTGCTCCTCATAAAGGACTAGGACCTCGCGGCCTCAAGAGTACCTTAAGCATTCTTGCTTAATGCTTTCCTCATGGTCACAATCCCACAAGTTACTCACATCAAGCGAAGATAAGTACTATGTCTACCAAGGTTTTGTGTCCTCGATAGCCTTGAGATTATAGTGAGTTGGAATCACTCGCCACCAAGGAAAATGATGACAAGGTTGTCCCCACTTGGGTCGTTCCTCTTGATTGCTTAAGAGAAGGCCCGCTAAAGGATCCTAAGCTAAACAAAGAGTGGATTAATTCTTGAGGTTCAAGGTTTTTGGTTCACCACAAGGGTGAAGAGCATACTCCCCTATCTCAAGAATCTCTTCCAAACACACCAAGCAAAGATTCAATTACCCCCTTGCTTTCAAAATTCCAAGTTGGGTCAAGATTTTTATTTCACCACAAGGGTGAAGAGCATACTCTCCTACCACCTCAAAATTTCTACAACAAGGTATTAAGTGCCTATGAAATGAAACAACTAGTATATGCCGCACTTAATAAAGAAAGCAATTAAATAAGCACTTGATTTGGTTTTTATGCTTAGGGCAGCCCTGCAAAAACCATTAGTAGCCCTCTTTGACATGCAATTTTAGCAAATTTCAAGCAAGAAGCACCTACAACCACAACTTGTTAGACCAACAAGAGTTAGGAGAATCAAAATCCAAAATCTAACAATGATTAGTACATAAAAAAAAATCAAATAATCTACAAAAATAACTGATCAAATGATAAAATCTAAAAATGAAACCATCATGGTTGGATTAGGCTCGGAAAGACCTTTCCAATGATATATCACACTTAAACTTTTGATACCATTTGCAAAATTTCAAAAAAAAATGGGCACCCGTTTTCCAGAGGCACGGATTTGAAAACACTGGAAATTTCAAAAAATTTTAAAAAGTTAGCTAAGAACCTAAAACTTGTAAGATAGATAAAATAGCTCAAAAATAGGTCACTGCCAGGTACAAACATAGTATCACGCAATACTTCGCCCGACACCAGGCGATACTTATCAGTCCACGCAATATTTCGCCTGACACGAGGTGATATTTCGCCCGAGACCAGGTGATATTCTCTACTATAGCCAGGCGATACTTCTGACAGGTGAAGTATCGCGTGTGCAAACAAAGGTATATCACGCGATATACTAAGAAGTATCGCACGATATACTGAGAAGTATGGCGCGATATACTGAGAAGTATCGCATGATATTCTGAGACAGAAAACCAGAGAACAAAAAATACACTAAAAACTTGCCGAAAAATTGACGAAAATTGATGAAAATGCAGAATTTAAAAGACAAAGTCTATCTACTCTGCCCCATGGTGGGCGCCAAAAAATGTGTGCTATAATTGTGTCACACTTCTATGGATCATTACATGCAAGGAAACTCAAGAATGAGCCCTCACAAATCGATCCATAGCTCCCTAGGCATGGAGTGCAAGGGTTTTAAGAATGCTCTCAGCTAGAGCTATTTAGCCTATAACCTTGCTAGTAAACCATGCAATGGGAGATTCAATGAAGACAAGGGCAAGAATGCCAATATCCTCAAGAATCAAGAATGAAAATGCAATGCAATGCTATGCTAGAAATGGAAATGCAAGCTAAGCTATGAAAAGAAATATGCAAGTGTTACAACCCAAGCTAATTAATCTATATGAGCTAATCTAGAGCATAGAAATGAAGCTAATCTAAGAAAGCATAAATATGAAGCTAAGCTAAGAATGCAAGAATGAGATGTAGATGCTAAGAATGCTCCAAATCTCCAAAAGCTTCAAAGTGTACCTAGAAAACCTGCAGCATGATATTAGCATAAAAAAGTTGGGGGTCTAGAATGAAGAAAAGAGCTCTTCTTTTATAGGAAATGAGGAGAAATGGACCATGGAGATTAAGGGGCAAAAGATTTAATCAACGGTGAAGCTTGAAAGAGGAGCAATCCATGTGCACAAGTATCCTCCAATGAGAAAATAAGAGTTGACTTTTATGTCCATATGAGATAAAAAGTGCTTTTTCCCTTTTTATAAAATAAGAATAATACTTTATTTGTGCAACTTAGGATAAGAGGAAAAGTGGGGGCTTTTTATTTATTAAAAGGGGAGGGAATTTCTTTTAAATAAATAAAAACTTAGGATAAGATGGTTAGCCCATAGAAAATAATTGAATAAATGATAGAACTAGGATTTAATCAAGAATAACCAATTTATGATTTAGCAAAAGGGGCTAATAGTCTAGGTGACCATTTTTAGGTGTATACACCAACCACCCTGGACTCAACTGTCCATTTATTCTATTCAGTCTAGTAAACCAACCGAACTTGAACAGGACTTCAACTTCTCCCTTGTTACTACATTTGTAAACATATCTGTTGGATTATCATCTGTATGTATCTTTTCCAGCTTTAACTGCCCATCATCCAAAACTGACCAAATGAAATGGTACCGCAACTGTATGTGTTTTATCTTTGAGTGCAAAGCAAAATTTTTCACAAGATGAATGGCACTTTGGCTATCTGTATGCAAAAAATTACCCATCTAAGGATGTCCCAATTCTTCCATAAAGAATTGAAGCCATATCATCTCCTTGGCTGCCTATGTAGCAGCAACATACTCTGCCTCTGTAGTGGATAAAACAACCACCTTTTGTAGTCAAGAAATCCAACTCACTACTATCCCACAGTAAATACATAACCTGTAGTACTCCTCCTTCTATCTATATCTCCTACCAAATTTGAGTCAACATAGCCTTGTACAGTAGTAGTAGTAGTAGAACCCCCAAAGTGTAAACACTTACTGGATGTACCTCTCAAATATCTGAGAATCCATTTGACTACATTCCAATGCTCAATACCAGGGTTACTCATATATCAGCTAATGACTCCCACTACATGTGCAATATCTGGCCTAGTACATACCATAGCATACATTAAGCTCCCTACAGCTAAAGCATAAGGTACCTTAAACATTTTAGTCTCTTCTTCTGGTGTCTTGGGAAACATATCCTTAGTCAATTTTAAATGACCAGGCAAAGGTGTGCTGACAGCTTTGGCATTCTCCATAGAGAAACATTGCAACACCTTCTCAATATAATCAACCTGAGAAAGAGACAATTTCCTATTTTTCCTATCTCAGTAAATTTTCATACCAAAGATTTGTTTTGCTACCCCCAAATCCTTCATAGAAAATGAATGTGCTAACTGTTATTTCAAACCCTTAATGTGATCCATGTTAGACCCAGCTACAAGCATATCATCAACATATAAACATAAAATAATGTAGCTATCATCATCCAACCTCTTAAAATAAACACAATGGTCAAAATGACACCAACTATATCCATGCTCATTCATAAAATGTCAAATTTAATAAACCATTGTCGAGGTGCTTGCTTCAAGCAATATAAACTTTTCTGCAATTTGCACACTAAACTCTCCTTACCCTTGACCTCAAATCCCTATGGTTGTACCATATATATTTCTTCATTCAAATCACCATGAAGAAAGGTTGTTTTAACATCAAGCTGCTCTAAATGAAAATCTTTAGTAGCCACAATACTTAAAATAGTACGAATAGAAGTCATTTTAACAACTGGAGAAAAAATCTCATCAAAATCAATACCATGTTTCTATGCAAATCCTTTTACAACTAATCTGGCTTTAAATCTTTTCTTACCTCCATCCTCTTCTTTTATCTTGTAAACCTATTTATTCTGTAAAGCCCTTTTACCTCCAGGTAACTTACATAAATCCCATGTTTGATTTTTCAGCAAAGAGTCCATTTCATCTGTCATTGCAGACTCCCACTAAAGCTTTGTATCCACCTGCACAGCTTCATTATAACATTCAGGTTCACTAGCATCTATTAACAAAATAGAATACAAAGATGGAGAAAATATTTTTGGAGGTCTACTTAGCCTTGTTGACCATCTAACATTCACTGGGGTGTGTGGTATTTGTTGTTGCTATTGTTGTAGAGCATAAGGAACTACTGGAACATCAACTATTGGAGTATCATCCAGTACTACATAGTCATTTTCTTTCTATGCTGCTGCAATAGATCTTTGTACAATACTTTCTCATTGAATATGACATCCCTGCTTCTTACAATTTTAGGATTTTCAAAATCCCAAAGCCTATAACCAAATTCATCAATGCCATATCCAACAAATACACATTTCTTTGACTTAGCTTCTAGTTTGGTTCTATTTTCAGAATCTATAAGTGCAAAAGCTTCACAACCAAAGGTTTTGAGAAAAGAATAACTCACCTTCTTACCACTCCATGCTTCCTCTAGAATACCACAATCCAAAGGAGTAGAGGGGCCCCTATTGATTAAATAAATAGCAGTGTTCACAGCCTCTACCCACATATTTTTGGGCAGCCTAGCATGCAACCTCATACTCCTTGCACGCTCCATTATTGTCCTGTTCATGCGTTCAGCCACTCCATTTTCTTGTGGAGTCCTTGGTACAATTTTCTACCTACGAATACCATTAGAGGAACAATAATCTTCAAATTTTGTGCTGCAATACTCACCACCATTATCAGATCTGAGACATTTTAACCTTTTACTAGTTTCATTCTCAACCAAGCATTTCTATTTCTTAAAAGTTTGAAATACATCAGATTTCTATCTAAGGAAATAAATCCATACTTTTCTTGTTACATCATCTATAAATGTAACATAATACATAGATCCACCAAGGGAAGATACCTGAGCTAGTCCCCATACATTTGTATGCACAAGCTCTAATCTCTCATTTTTCTTTTCATTCCCACTCTTCACAAAACTAACTCTCTTTTGTTTTCCATAAACATGACTTTCACAGAAATCCATATTGACACATTTCAAACTAGGTAAAAATTTCTTTGAATGAATTAATTTCATATCTTTTTCACTCATGTGCCCAATTCTATTGTGCCATAGTGTTGTGTCAAAATCTACAGCAACAATTTGATGTTCTTCCTGCTCAACTACAGCCACTGTTCCTGAACATTCATTATCTTCTGAAACAATTAAAGTAGAAGGAACAGTATGACCTGTACAAAGATATAAGGTGCCTACTTTCACACCTTTTTCTACTACTAAGGAACTTTTTGAAACATTCCAATTTTTATCATTAAAAGTAATTGTGCAATCGTCATCAGCGAGTTGCCCTGCTAAAATTAAATTCCAACTCAACTTTGGAACATGTCTTACCTCTTGTAGTAGCCAATGATTCTCATTGTGCAACTTAATCTTGATTTTCCCTTTTCCAACAATTTGACAGGGTTCATTATCTCCCAAATAAACTAGCCCAAAATCCCCTTGGACATAATCAACAAAATAACCTCTATGGGGTGTAGCATGAAATGAAGCCCCCAAATCTAACACCCATAAATCATCAACATTTTCTAAAGACAAGAGAAAAGCATCCTCTTCAGATTTTTTACTTACCACATTTGCCTCCTTATTTCCATCATGTTTGTCTCCTTGATCTTTCTTTCGAGACCAAAAATCTTTTTTCGTATGATCTGGTTTTCCACAGTACTAGCAATCATTTGGCCCTTTGGATTCAGACCTCTTTCCCTTTGATTTTCCTCTTGATTTCCCATGATTTCTAGAGTTGTTTCCTCTATCTCTTGTTCTGCCTCTACTTTCTGTGTTCAATACACTACCTGATGTGGATGCCCCTAAGCTTCTCCTATGAATTTTTTCACTCAATATAACACCAATAACATCATCAAACTTTAGGGTATTAGAATTAGAAACAGAATTACTAACAGCCATTACCAAGCCATTCCATCTTTCTGGCAAAGAACACAAAATCAAGAGAGCCCTAACCTCTTCATCAAAAGTAATTTTAACTGAGGCTAACTGACTTGTAACTATATTAAACTCATTCAAATGATCAGCGACTAATCCACCTTCTACCATTTTCATATTAAATAAACGCTTCATAAGAAATACCTTGTTTGAAGCTAAAGGCTTTTCATACAACTTCGCTAGGTTTTCCATCAGAGTTTGAGCTGTCATTGCTCCAGTAATATTGAATGCCACCGATTGTGCTAGGCATAGATGAATACTCCCCAGTGCCTTCCTATCCAAAATATCCCATTCTTCCTAAGACATTGTTGCCTCTTTCTTGGCTATTCCCTCTAATGGCCACCATAGATCTTTCTAATAGAGATAGTCCTCCATTTGCATCTTCCATAATTGGAAGTTCTGCCCATTAAACTTTTCAACCTTCAGCCTACCTTCATCAGCCATTTATCCCACTTAACCAAGAGACTCTCCCACTAACTTGTGAGACTTACTTCAGAGAATAGATGAAAGAACGAACAAAAAATAACCTCGCTCTGATACCACTTGTTAGGATTAACAAGGCAGAAATAACAATTACATGCAAATATAACCAATATCAGAAAATAATAAACCACACATAAGAGAACACAAGATAAAAATATTTAATGTGGTTCACCCAATCCCTGAGCTACATCCACCAATAGCGAGTTCAATATTTTATTATCCAGTGCTTACAACCTGATTACAATATGTAATCCCTTATAGCTCAATTCTGTCGCAAGTACTAAAATCATACATCATAATGAAATCCCTAACCCTAAGCTAATATAACAAGGCTTATGTCGGTTAACAAGTTAACCCTAAAATACTTGATGAGTCAACCTAAGAAAAGGCTTGACGAGTCAACCTAGGGAGAAGTTTGACGTGTCAACTCAAAAATGCTTGACGAGTTAACCCCAAACCCCACAACAAATGAAAAGTGTATAGTACTTTCCTGGATAGTACTTTCCTAATCAATCACCACAAGCTAACATGAATTTTAGATTTATAAAACCCTTCTAAATTTTTGAGTTAATTTAGTATAAACCTAATTGAGATTATTTTTAGGAAAAAACAACCTCACCATTGAGTCCAACAAGCCCCCCAAAATATATTTTTAGATGAAAAACTATAGGGTTTGGAATTCAAAAAAAGTTACTTTTTGAAGGTTTTTAGAAATTGGCCAAAAATAATTCTATACAATCCATATAGTATGAATCCATATCATACAATGTCATGAGAATTGTGTGAAATATAAGCACCAATAACACTTTCCATGTATGTATGTATATATGGAGCATAACTCCACTTGCAAACTACCCTACCTCCACTGAATCACTATTTTTTGGTGCCCTCTCAGTACTCAACTCCACCAATGTGACATGACCAATAGGCCACCTAGATCTATTTCCCACTAAGTGGCATTATTACACATAAGAAAAACTACGAAACTTAAGTATTGGAGTTTTTAAATGGATATTATGGTGCAAAAATAACCAGATAGAATTTCACACAGTCATGGAAGGAGGATCCTTAATGAGGACAGTCCAAACCATGCAACAAAAGTCACACACTGGAAATGACACAAGACATAGTGAAAGAAAGATCCAACATTCACATTATCATAAAATTATTTGCAACATGCTAACTACATGCAGGCTTACATTATAGGCATATATGCCTAATTATAGATATTATCCAGATTTTGAACTTTTTGTAGATCTACCCAATCTTCAATACAAAGAGCTACTAACTAAAGGAAAAAATACAACAATATATATAATATTTTTCATGCATCCAATTCGGCCAAGAGATTATAGTCCGCAAAGGTGGGAAACTATAATGTGTAGATATAGGTTAGGACCCAAATAATGAAGAACACCTCCAACAAGATGTGAAATGAAGTGCAAACCTGTAGGGAGGTCTACCACAAGTTTAGAAATAAAGAACAATGAGCCACGTATGATTGCAAACTAAGGAAATGGTTTGCGAGATCGGAAAGCTCCAACAACCGAGAAATGTGAAGAACAAAATAGGTCTAAACCAAAATCAAAGAGACCTCCACCAAGAAGAAATGGACCGAGATGCAAATCCAAATGAAGATAAGACATTATGCTAGGAACATGTCACAAGGTTTGCAAGAAAAAATGAGCCAACTCAGAGAAACACCACAACAAACACTACTACATTTGGGGCCAAATTTCAATCGAAAGTTCTGACAGATGATTTTTTTTATGAATTTGGTGTTTTTTTTGTAATAGGCCCCGATGGTGTCGGTATTTTGATGGGTTCTAAATAGACCATTAGAATTTTGACAATTTTGGGGTATAGATGAAAAAAAAAAAGTGAACGGCCAAATCATTTTTATTTCGATTGCATATAGAAAAGGAGCGGGAGAAAATGAGCAAAAGTTGAGCACGAGAGAAGGTATGTGATTTCTCCATCTTTCAAGTCTCTGGCATCATATTTGATCACAAATTTCAAATGCATTGCATTTTATTTGATCATGAATGCTCTCTAAAATAACTGCAATCTACTGGTGTCATGCCCTAGCCTGTGCTTTATCTCTATTATTTGATGTTATTGGTGCTTGTGCTCAAGGATATCTACAATCACCTAAAATGGACAAAGACAATTAAGTAATAAATCAAAGAAAATCAAGGACAAGATCGAGGCAATTGCCAATCAAAATTAAAATCAAGTCTTAATTCAAGATAAATCAAAATTCAGAGCATTTTAATCAACTGAAATCAAATCAATGTGTAATTAATTCTATTAATTGTATAGTTTTGAATTAAATCAAATTCAACCCATTCAAGGGGTACATGGCTAAATAAATGGATTAAAATCAATTAATAAATCCTAATTTCTCCCAACAACCAAAAGGGAAGGAAAATCAATCAACCAATAGGATTTGAGAAATGCATTCACATGGATCAAGCCAAAATGAATCTCAATCACTCAAATTCAAAGAGCATCTTGTCCACTCATCTTGTCTTCTTGTCCCAAGTTTTGAGGATGCAATATTTAAATTATCTTCAAAGGGTGGAACCAAAGACTCAACTCAAGCCTAAACATGATCAACTCTACCACACCCCCTACCCTGGCCAAATCCTATATAAGCAAGGCATAAATCACTCATAAATAGAATCCACAAATCTGAGAATAGCATCCAACCTCTTGCATTTTATATCTAGAAAGGCAATTTAGAAGTTAATTGAGCATTTCACTTTGGAATCGAATTAATTAGCTTAGTTTATCACTCATTTCTCATTCTAGGACTATCATTAATGGAGGCTTGTTGAGAGCTTCACATTAACACTCTTAGTTAGAGAGCCATATGATGCTTAATTGTTCATTCATTTGCTAAATAGATTGCTATATTATGGTTATTTAATTTTTATTTCATTTATTGTTCAATACTAATTCTATGAAGGTAAAAAATCTTGTACACAAAATGGCACCCACCGTGGGGTAGTATGCTTCACTTTTCTAAATCTCTCAGAATTTTCATATTTGTCAATTTTTTTTGCATGTTTAACTTTTGGGTTTTGCTGAAAATAGTGCTTCTGACAGCTCAAATGATGCTTCTGAACAATTAAACAGTTCTTTCGAGCACTGTTTCAGCGCTTCCATGATAAAGTTGTGTGTCTTTGCACCGATTAGTAGCGCTTTTGAATCCTTCTGATCTCTATCTAAATTTCTCACAACACTTTTTCCCTAACTACTGACGCTTTTGCTCTATTATTTAGCGCTTTTACTTAATTTTTACCACCTTTACTTAATTTTGCAGTGCTTTTAATCTATATTGCCATGCTTTTGAAAGTTTAAATAGTGCTTCTAATCAGATTAACAATGCTTTTAAACAGTTAAATAGAGCTTTTAAGCATTACGGCAGCGCTTTTGAGTAAACTACAAATTTTCATAATCTGATAGTGGTAAAATGATTTTTGTGTCTCTGCAAGATGTCTGATCACAGAAATGTGAAAAAGCCAGAGAGCAGATTTAACCAAGAAGGCAAGGCTTTAGCAAGGAAAATCAAGAAGGAGAAAATTGCACATATCAAGTTGGTCCTTGAGGATTCACAACAAGAAAATTAGGTTTATGAAAATTATCTCAAAGTTGTAGAAGCATACAAAACTAAATTTGTGTCACTAAATTGGATTTTCTCACCTTAAATCAAGTTTTCTTTAAAATTTGTAAATAAGGCCTCAAATTCAATTCAATCTTTGCTTCTTCAAGTTTATTTTTGTTTCCTTCACTTTGGCTGGCTTTGTTGACTAATTTTTTGGAGGAAAAGCACATTGGAAAGGAGCAATTGCTAAGTTAAGCATAAAACATGAAAATAACTCAAAAATGCCTCTAGCCTTTTTGCTAGCTACAAGGAAAGGTAAGCCTCAAACTAGTGAATTTTTCCCTTAAATTGTGGCATTTGGTGCTTTTAAGAATCTAGTAATTAAAAAATAGTCTATCTTTGTTTGGAAAGTTTAGCATTAGGCCTATGCTCTTCACTTCTTCTAGTGAATCAAAATGCCAAAGGTGTTAAACTTTTTAATTAAGAAGAAAGGTTGAGGAAATCAAGCACATAAAATCAAAAGCCCCTTGTTTGTAAAAGAGAGTAGCAATACTCAATTCTCTCTAGTTAGTGGGCTAGTAATTGAACCTTGTTTATTGTGTTTGGGAAATTAAGAAAAAGTTAGGGATATGCTCTTCACCTTTTGGTGAATCAAATTCTCAAAAACTAGTTCTTAACTCCATTTCCTTGCTTTCCATGAGCATGTTAGAACTTTAGTGGGCTCGCCTCCTAAGATTTGCCTTAAAAGGGTTGGTGAGAGGGATAGCTCAAAGTGGGATACACTTTCTTTTTTCACAAGAATCCAACCCACTATAAAACAAAATGCATACATCCTTAATGGTGTGTGACAAAAGGATACTAAATTTTTGAACTTCCTCGAGTAGTCCTCATGGATTACGCAAAACTCCGATATACCGATGGTGGGAAGCCTCTTAATATACTTGGAGGATGAAGGTTTAGGATCCATTTTGAATGGAATACATATTAAATCCTTGATAAATTAGCAAGACCACCTTTTAGAGCCATGTTTACGAACCAATCTTGAGCTAGGTAGGTACTTGAAGTTTCTTTTTGTGCAAAACCCGTGATAACGTACTTTCAAAATCAAGCACTTATTGTGTAGTGGGTAAAAAGAAACAAGTGTATGCATGATTGTTGTGTTTGAAATACATAGACCGAGTGAAAGAGATATCTGTTGAAATTTCATCTTACATTTTTAATCTCTTTAATTAAAATCAACAATCCTCAAATCAATGATCATTTCAAATCTAAACCTTGTTGGATGTCGGTTTCCACATGATCCCATAAGTTCAAAGTGTCTTTACAAGGAGATAGCACTTGCGTAGCTAGAGAAGTTTTGGAATTTGAATACCAAAGTATCTTCAAAGGCCAAGATCAAGGGGATATTCTCCCAAACCTTTTTGAAGAAAGACTTAACAATATGGATTGAAATTCTGCATTTTATGATCATCAACATGGAGGGAATTTTGATAACACTAATAAAGCCAATCAAGCTCCTAAAGAAACACTTGAAGAAAAATTTGAGAGAGCAACCCAAGACCATGAATTCCTAGAAGTTATGGAGAAATTGATAGATAGGGATAGGGAGAAGTTTTTCCTAAACCTAGCCCAAGAGGGAGTAAAGCTTCCCTATGACTATGATATAGAGAAGCTTAAAAAGGATCAAGAAGCAGATAACCCCATGAATGCTATGACTAGACAATTGAAAACATTCTAAGAGAAAATTGATTCCATGAAAAAGGCGGCTGAACCTAAGCCCTTCTCTATTGAAGCTTTGTGTCCTTTTCCATTCAACAAAAGCTTAGTTATGGTACCCTTTCCTTTCAATACCATCTTTCCTAAATATGATAAGTATATGGGTAAAATAGACCCACAAGATCATCTAAGGGAGTTTTGTGCCTTAAGCATTGAGTTCATGCACAATGATGCATACCTAATGAGACTCTTTCCTAGGAGCTTGGGAGGTCCCGCCATGGAGTGGTTCTCGAAGTTACCCCAAGGAATAAAAAAATTTGAGTTAACCTCCAAGTTTGTAACCCACTATTCCTATAATATCGAGCATGAAATCACGATGCTCAAATTTTGTGATACCAAACAGAAAGATGGAGAATCCTTATTAGGATTCCTACAAATGTGGAGGATCATTTTTTCAAGGTATCCACGAAGTATCCCTGAGAAAGAGAAGATGTAAATCTTTATAAACAATTTGACTATGGAAATGAATTATTGATTACAACTCCAGTGTCCCCCAACATTTGAAAAACTTATCAAAAATGGGATCAAGATTGAAGATGTAATGGTAAAGAGAGGAGAGATCAAATTATTTAAAGACAATAAATCCAATACCAAAAAAAACAATAATTATTATGTAACTAAATATGTCAATAATCAAGGGACCAACAATCACAATGATAAACCAAAGTTATGGTTAAAAAACAATAACAAAAATCTTGTGAACGACGGAGTTGTAGAAGCCCACAATTTGAAGGTAACCCCTTTTAATTTATCAAGTGGAGCTAATTCATCAAATAATGTAAATCAAATGAATAAAGTTCCCTGTAATTCCAATAAAAATTCCAACAATTCGAACAACAATGCTAATAATCCTTATAATAATGCTAATGGGAATAAGCCCAAACCCTTTTACTCCACTTATAACAAGAGAAAATTCACCTTTTTAGGTGAACCCTTGGAGAACGCATTAAGGACCTTGGTTGCTAATAAGATCATCACATTACCTGATTTAAGAGATTATGAACCTCAAGTTAAACCTACTTGGTGGAATGATTCTCATCATTGCGAGTATCACCGAAATAGAGGTCATAAAACCAAAGAATGCATGAGGTTGAAACACTTAGTGCAAGATTTAATAGATTATGGAACTATCAAAATTGAAGGGCTTCAAAACAATGAGGATCATATAGCCTTCAAGAACCCCTTTTTGAACCATGAAAAGGGTGAGTCATCTAATGCCAATCAAAATTAGAAAAGAGGTAATGAGAAGGTGAACTTTACTCATACCTATGACAACATGATCAATACTTTAAGTGAAGAGGAAAATACCATAAATGGTATAGTAGTAAAGGAGCAATTAAGAGAAGCATCATCAAATGTTGTCACTAGGGGGAAAGCATCAAAAATCATTCTATCAAACCAAGCTTCAACCTCATCATCAAAACAATATAATTTGGTTGATCAACTACAAAGAACTCCCGCTCAAATCTCTATTCTTTAGTTGCTCAAATTATCACCAACTCATAAGGATATCTTGGAGAAAGCCTTATTGGAGACCAATGTGCCTCTAAATTTGGAGGTAGACAAGTTTCAAAAAATGGTGGGACACCTCATTGCACCCCATTGCTTATCATTTTCTGAGCAAGATGACATGTCACTTAATCATCCTCAAAACTTGCCTTTTCACATAGAAGTCTTGATTCATAAGCATAGGGTGAAAAGAGTCCTTCTAGATGGAGGAGATGGCTTAAATATTTGTACCCTTAGCCTAGTGAAAGCCCTAGGATTTTTTGAGGAGGCTGTTGACCCTAATTAAAAGATAACTATTAAAGCCTACGATGATGAAGAAAGAGCCTCAAAAGGAGTCATAGTACTACCCATAAGAGTTGGTCCCATGCAAAAAGAGACCATTTTTCAAGTGTTAGATTTAAATTTGACCTACAATATCTTGTTAGGAAGGTTGTGGATCCATGAAATGTAGGCCATTCCTTCTACTTATCACCAATGTTTAAAGTTTCCTTATCTAGGGCAGGAAATAATGGTAAGCGGGGACTTAAATCCCTTCCAATATTGTAACAATAAAGCCTATCAATGACTCTTAGTCCCACACAATGCAGAAGGGTCTATACTTAATCAAATGGAGCAAGGGAAAAGTTCTAAATACATCCCATTATTGAAGGGAAAAGAAAAGATAGAAAAGGAAATTGTTATTGAAGACATACCAAAACTCACTAACCTAGCTACATCGACTAAAGGAAAAGAGAAGGTTAGTGAGGATAATATTATTGAAAAAGTGAAAAAAGACCAAACCAAAGTTATTCAAGTATACACCAAAGAGGCCCACTATCATAAAATGGACCAAATGATGAAGAATTTTGATGACCAATGCAAAATCAAGAAAAAAGGAGTCGGCAAATACTCCCTATCCATGATGGACTTGCCTTTATCACCTAAGTCCTATGGAAGACACTCAAATCTACCTCATAAATATAATGATAACTTTGTAAGGGAAAGCACATCATCCGCCATGGATGAAGAAGATAATGAGATTCTAAACTGGTTATACAAAGATGAAGAATCAAGGGCACATGTTAAACATGTTCAAAATATAACCATTCCCACACATCAATATGGGAAAGGATTTCAAATCATGAAAAAGATGGGGTACAAAGGCCAAGGACCTTTGGGCATGAAGAATGAAGGACTCATTGAACCTATAGAAATGACATGGCGAGATAGCAAGGAGAAGACCGGATTAGGGTATCTTGAACAAGGGTACACTCAAAAACACTATCCTAAACTATATGATCAAATATTGCAATTAGAATCCCATATTGATGAAGAATCTAATGATTGGGAATGGGATATATTATCTGATGATTCATGTCATGATAAGGGTATTGATGTTATTCATACCTACACTTCTAGCAAAGATAAAGGACAAATAGTAGAATCAAATTAAAATCAAGCATCTAGTTCAAATCAAGTGGTCCTAAATGATGTGCCAAGCATAGAAATAGAGATAAATCAATGGGTAGGTGAATCGTACGTACCTTCATGGAGACCTACTATGGAGGAATCAAACGTTAGGTTTAATCCACACAACTTTTATCCAACGGAAACCTTAGAGGAATCTAGTGAGGAAGACTTTGATCCTACTTCTTTAGAACATTTAGAAGAGGCGCATTTCATAGATTGGAATGATACAATTTATGAACCATCAAATGAGGTCTTATCTTTAAATCCCATTGAACCAAGCCCAAGTATTGACCCCTTAACTCTCATACACCCAGAATTAATCAAATGGGATTCCATTGAACCAACCACCCTTCCAACCTTTTTGAATGACAATGTGGTGTCCCAATATCTCAATGCGGTTGAACCTTCTTCTACTGTGGAATATCAGGATGAAATGTTAAAGGGGAGTATCCAAACTTTCAATCCATGAAAAAATGAAAAAAAAAAAAAAGGAAAAAGGAAAAGAATTGAGTGTTGAAAACCACATTGTGGCAACATTAGATCCAAGAGAAAAAGAAATAAACGATGTTTCCAAAGGTGAAAACCCAATTGAGGCACCTAAGGAAGAAATTTTGGATGCTCTACCTGAACATTATGAAGAAAGATCTCTAATTTTGATCGAGCCTATAGAAAAGATAAATATTGGATCAAAAACCGAGCCAAAGATCATACACCTAGCGACATCCTTATCTAGTGAAGAAAGGAAAGAATTCATAAAAAATTTCAAGGAAAATCAAATCAATTTTTCTTGGTCATATGATGATATGTCAGGATTGGATCCAAACTTGATTATGCATCACTTAAATATCAAAGGAATCAAACCAGTCAAACAGAAGTTAAGGAAGATGCATCCACATATAGCCTTGCTAGTAAAAGTGGAATTGGAGAAATTGCTAAAGGTGGGATTTATCAAAGCCATTGATTATGCACAATGGATTTCAAATATTGTACCAGTTTCAAAAGTAGATAAGTCCATCAAGATTTGTACCGATTTCAGAGACTTAAACTTGGCGTGTCCTAAAGATAACTTTCCTCTTCCAAGAATAGATGCCATTGTAGATTTAACAATGGAACATTCCATGTTTTCACTTATGGGTGGATTTAGTGGATATAACTAGATCAAGATAGCACCTGAGGACCAAGATAAAATAGCATTTACATGCGCATGGGGGACATTCTGCTGGAATGTTATGCCCTTTGGTCTAAAGAATGTCGGGGCAACATATCAAAGGGCCATGACCACAATATTCCATGATATCATACATAAGTTCATGGAAGATTATGTAGATGACATATTAAAAAAATCTCATTCAAGGGAGGAGCATCTACCAATTCTAGAGAAAATTTTTGACAAATTAGAGCAATTCAAAGTAAGGCTTAATCCAAAAAAGTGTGCATTTGGGGTCCAATCTGGAAAACTGCTAGGCTACATTGTATCGGCTAAGGGAATAGAAGTGGATCCAGATAAATTCAAGGCCATTATGGAGATGGAAGCACCTAAAAACATTAGCCAAATGAGGTCACTACAAGGGAGAATTCAGTCCATTAGGAGATTCATATCCCAACTAGTGGAAAAATGTCATAATTTCACCCAACTTTTGCATAAAGATACAATTTTCAAATGGGATGAAAAGTGTGAAGAAGCTTTTAACATATTGAAGAAATACCTCATGAACCCTCCAATATTGATGCCACCTATCAGAGGCAAGCCCTTGATCCTATATATTTTAGCAACAGAACATTCATTGGAGGCACTTTTGGTACAAGAAGATGAAACAGGCAAAGAAAAAGCAATATACTACATAAGTAGTGTAATACCCCAAAAATGGGCTATAGGTTCATTAACCTCATACATCAACAATATGAATGAAATCGACATCAAAGTCCTAACCTAAGGCACATCTGAACATCATCGAATCCTAATTGATTATCTCAAATTCTGCATTGGGGAATATTCCTAGTAATATTCCTATTTATCATAATTATCTTTGATTTAATGATTATTTGGTGATAAATCCTATTTATCCTAAAGTTTGATTAATTGAATATTCTTAATATTTAATTAATTAGATTTAATTCTACCACTTAATTATTTAATTGAATTTAATTATATTTATTCCTAAGTATTATTATTTAAATTTGACAATAAATCAAAATTCCTATCATTAATTGATTAAATTCTTATTTAATTAATTAAAGCAAGTTGTCATATTTGATGATATTGTTTTTGAATAAAAGTTTGAAAAATAATTGATTAACCCATAAATCAATTGTTTTATTTTTCAAAATCAGTTAAGTTGAGAATAAATCACTTTATTTATTTATTAATTCATAATTATCCATGTGCACAATCAAAGAGCAGTTAAACTCCAAATCAGAAAATCAATGCAAGTTATTGACTTTTTGGAACTCAACATCATTTTTGAGTTTTAAAGTTGATCTAAACTTCTAATTTGAGTTAAAAAGCTATTTTCACATGATTTGCATGTTTTTGTGAGTTAATTATCCTTTATTTTCAGATAACTCAAAAATCAAGCTGAGTTAATCTGAGTGATTTATGGCTTTCTTTCATGCACCTCCAAAGCCCTAGATTTCTATAAATTAAGGCTTTAGCTCTTCACAAATCATCCACAGAATCTCATATTTTTGCATAATCACGTTGTCGAATTGGAGACTGAAGAATCATCTTTGCGAATCCAAGCTATTGTGAGATCATTCTTGTTTTTGAGTATTGCATATCATTTAGAATTCATCTTAGATCAATTCATTGCATATCAATTTCATCTTAGATTCTAGATTCATATCAGTTTTCATCATATCATTGCATAGAAAATATTAAAAAAAAATAGATTAATTGCATACATTCCATATCCATCTTTTGCATTCAAATCTTTCGTTTAGGTGTCGTCAAGGTCACTGATCTTGATAAAAATCTGAGAACATCATACTCGCACCTATTAGAAGGTAGTAAATTGCCTGGTTAGTTTAGCTTTCAATTCATTGCATGATTTCAATTTTTGCTAACCTCTAATATTTTACTGAAGTGTTGTGTCTACAGATCAAGTACAAAATTCACACACATTTATGGCACCCACCATGGGGCCCTGAAATGGGTTTCCAATTCAATTCTATCAATTTCTATCTTTTTCTCCTCGATTTCTATGCAAAACTACAATTTTTAATTTCTATTCGTACAATCTTCATATGAGTTTCTGACAAAAGTCATTTCGCACTGTACCCACTATTGTATGACATTCTATCAGATCGAGGATCATTCTATGTAGTACACATTATCATTTGAAAGTTCAACTATCATTTCACAGCACACCTAGTGTCGTACGAGTTTCTGGACTGTCGTTTGGGAGCACACCCACTGTCGTATGAGTTTCAAACTGTCGTCTGGTAATAGACCCACTGTCATACGAGTTTTGGCATCATATTTACACTGTTATTTCATTTTTCAAGGTAGTTTGTCATATTTGGTTTTCAGATTTTGACTAACAGCTAATCTTAACAATTGAAATTCTCTATTTTTTATTTTCTCCTGCTGGTTTTGATTGGAAAAAGTGCAAGAATTGCTAAAAGTAGGTAAACATCTACTAAGCATGTTGTGAGGATTCTAGGTATTCTCCTTAATCTGATAACATTTCAATTTGGATCCTAAAATGAATCTCTCATGTGTTTGGCTTGAGTGTTTTCTTTGCATGCTTTTCTTCAAATTTGCATAATTGAATACTAGGTTGTAACACCTTAAGTATTGATAAGTAGTCTTAGGATATTTTTGATTGATCTTATTAGCGAAATTGGGATATTGGACTCTCTTATTCTTACTCACCCCTTGTTTTCACCCCGTGGTTGCAAGGTCAGCGCCATATTCAGGGGAGGGGTCTACTTAGAAAGAGTGTTAATTATTCCACTAGTTCTTTCCCATTTTGTGCTTTTCAAATCTCATTAGTATTCTAGGGTGTGGACTTTCTTTTAAATTTGTGTGAGGAGTTAAATGCACCACTTTGTGGACTCACCTCATGTTTATTTGGAGCATTAAGTGTACCACCTTTTGTGCTTTTGAATGCTTTTGGATAGATTTTCTTTCTAATATATCTGTGAAAACATAGTAATTAGGCCCTATGAACACTATTTGTGGTTCTTGAGAGATTGGATTCCCAGTGAAATCCTTCTTGATGATGGAATCCTTGTAGGTAGGGAGGATACTTAGTGCGTCTCATGTTCTACTTGGTCTGTGCATCTTCCCTTATTGATTGATACATTCTCTCTTTGGAGGGGTTGATAGATCACGTGGAGTTGATATCATAGACCTTGGTGAGATAATCTTCATCTTAGCATGTCAGATTTATCTGCCTACTTTGTCTGGGTTAAAAGTGAAAAGGTGTCAAACCCTTGGATTTGGAGCCAAGTCCCCTTGTGGTATACTATTGTGACTCACCTTTAGAGAGGGTTAACTGTAGCGAACACTCCCTTCACAGGGCAAACTGCATTAACAGAACCTCAAGTGGTAATAGCCATTTTCATTGTGGTAGTGATAGCCTCTATATAAATGTCCTTGTGGAAGAAATCTTCATGGGTGTGGTTCATTGTTGGGTTGTCAGATCTCCCTAGCAACTCCTGATTGATTAAATTCTCGGATTATGTCAAAACCCTGGTGCGCTGGGATTGGAGTTCACCCCTTTGGATCATAAAAGTTGCAGAGTCAAACTATTACTAAAAACCCTAGCGAGGCCAAATTTTTATTTTCTAGGAATATGTGCATTATTGCAAAACATTTTTGGAACATACACAATTAGCACTTCTAAGGATTAGAATGAATAAAACCACTTGATTGTTCATGTGCAAGGTTGCTTTTTCCCTTGTTCATTGTTTTCAGACATGCTTGAAATCACTTGCTTGCTACTTTGTGTGCTTGTTTATCTATCTGGTTATTGAAAATGAACAAATCTGTTACAATCCTTGAATCTGGACATTGAAATTTGCAAACAATCCGAATCTGAAAACTCAAAATTTGCAAAATCTGAAGTAAAATTCATTTCTAGAGTCAAAATTCATCTCAGGAGGTCAGAAAGTCATACGAGTTTTTGTCAAATGTCATTTCATCACTGCCCAACTATCGTATGGTAAAGAACCCTGTGTCGTACGAGTCTTTCTGCCAATCAAATTCAAAAAGTCAAATCCTGCTAGCAACTATTGTGCGAGTTTTGCAACTGTCGTACGAGCTTTTCAACTGTCATTTCATAGCATACCCAGTGTCGTACGAGCTTGTTCAACTATTGTTTCATAGCATACCCACTGTCATACGAGTCTACAAAGTGTCATTTGGGAAAATTTTGAAAGTTGTCAGAAATTGTCAGAATTGCCAGATACTTAGCTTTTTCAGCCTATTTCCAAAATCTATCAAACAAATAACTATGTCAGGAATAGAGTAGTAGCTATTGAGAATCCAATCATTTTCCTAAAATGGCCTTTTGAATCCAATTCAGCCTTCTATTTAATCGATTTGAGTCCTTTTCATCTTGTGTCAAAATCTTGTCATAACTATCAATCTTCTATCAATCATCAAAATGACTAAGTGTTGTGATATCTTGTTTGCTATCTTTTGGGCAATCTACCCATACATCCAGGGCATAGTATCCTTCACCCACATCTAATTGAATCTTCAAATCAATCAAACCTTGACAAGGTTACGTCATCTGATTATCTTGATTCAATTCATTCTTCGATTATCTGGATTTTATTCTTTTGTTTCACTCAAAGTTAATGGTGGAAACTAGAGCTTCCTCACAGAAGAAATCTAGAGAAGCATCCCAGACCTTACCTATAACCACTACTAGGGTTCCAACTCTTGAGCAACTCATCAATTCTGGTCTTTACGAGGATGACGGTCTTGGCAACTTTCGATTAAAAACTGGTTACATTCCTCCTTCATCAACTCACGGAGGTACCCAAAAAACCCCACATCAATCTATTCCAGGGAGTCCACAAACTCCTACCATGTCTCAAGCAAGGACAAACTTTGGCTCTCAAAGTACTCAATCTCAACATGGTGCAGATCAGGAACCCACACTTGAAGAAATTTCTCAATATCAAAATGACGATAACTTCAAACGAATGATGAGGCATTTCTTGAAAGACGATAGAGAGGCATACTTTTTACAATTAGCTCATCAAGGAGCTAAACTTCCTCCCAACTTTAATGTTGAAGATATCATTACGCATGAGGAAGAAACTCCACTCATAGCTATGATGAAATAGATGCATGCTATGCAAGTTGAACTTAACAATCTTAAGAAAGAGAAGGAACCCAAGGAATTCTCCATGGAGGCCCTTTGTCCTTTCCCTTTTGACAAAGACTTGTACATGCCCCCATTCCCAAAAAGAATGGAGATACCAAAGTATGATAAATATGATGAACACTCTGATCCTCAAGATCATGTCAGAGAGTTCTATACACAATCCATGGAGTTCATGCATGAACCGACCTATCTCATGCGCCTCTTTCCTAGATCTTTGGGAGGAGCATCCATTCATTGGTTTTCTAGGTTGCCACCTACTATCAAAACTTTTGAGGAGTTGATCAAATTGTTTTATCAACAATACTCCTACAATATTCAACATCCAATCACCATGATTGATATCTATAATCTCAAGCAATATCCAGGGGAACCATTCCTAACATTTCTCAAGAGATGGAGGAAGAAGTTCTCTCTATATGCCAGACCTATTCCAGAAATAGAAAAACTAGAAATCTTCATCAATAACCTTGTTCCAAAAATCAATTATCCTCTACAAATGCAAGATCATACATCTTTTGATAAGATGGTGGATAATGCTATCAAAATCAAAAAAGTGCTTGTGAAAAAAGGAGAAATCACACTTCAAAAAGACAAGTATGAATCAGGATCCAGTTCTAAAGACAAGAACAAAAAGTGGAACAAGAATAAAGGAACCATCATAGATGGTGTTGTTGCCACTATCTATGCCCCATCAAAGGCACCAGCCTACAACCTAACTCTTGGTTCCCAAGCCATTAAAGCTTCAAAACAAAAGTCTTTTGAACCATCTCAAAAGAAGCCAGAATACAAAAGATGGGATAATAAATGAAAGTTCACTCCTCTTGGAGAATCTTTGGAATCCGCTATGAGAACTCTACTAGCTAATAACATCATCTCTTTTCCTGAGATCTGACAAAATGATCAAGACCCTAAATCGAAATGGTGGAGAGAAAATGAATTTTGTGATTTCCATCAGGGTAAAGGTCACAAAACTAATAACTGCTTCCGCTTGAAACATACTATTCAAGATCTTATCGATAGGGGAGACATCACAGTTAACAATCCTAAGAGCAATAATGATCATACAGCATTCACAGAACCATTTCTAAAACATGGTCAAGAAGTTTCAACTTCTCAGCCTAATATGGGGGCAAAAGTCAACTATGCATACCCTGGAAATAATGTTGTCATCAATATGGTTGAACCATGTCTCTCTGAAAGTTATAATGTCATCATAATTATATGATGAGAAAGAGATCATTCCTCAACTAATGCAATTACTTGATCACAAGCCCAAGCACATCTGAAAGGACAAATCCCAGATTCATCAAATGTCCCTAAGGTGCCCTTCAATCTTTCATCTGCTTCTAAACAGAAGGCTGCTTCCAAATCTTCCAATCCAAAGGATACAAGGCCTACATCTTATAGCATTGTTCAAAAACTCCATCACACTAATGCAAAAATCTCCATGTTTGAGTTGCTTCAAATATCTCTAGCTCATAGAGCTATCCTAGACAAAGCTTTGCTCGGTTCCAATGTTCCTGATGACCTTGATTTAGACAGGTTCCAGACTATGGTTGGACATCTTACATCTCTGCAATATATCTCCTTTTCAAAGGAAGATGACAACTCCTTGAGTCACCCACATAATCAGCCTTTGCATATAGAAGTCTTGATCCAAAACCGTAGAGTCAAACATGTGTTGATAGATGGGGGCGCTAGCCTAAACATTTGTTCTTATAGCTTGATCACACAATTGGAATTTTCAGAATTGGCTATTGATCCTCGAAAGAAGATCACCATAAAAGCCTATGATGAACAAGAAAGATCTTCTAAAGGCACCATTGTCTTACCTATCAGAGCAGGTCTAGTTATCAAAGATACCATCTATCAAGTGCTTGATCTACCTTTGGCCTACAACATTCTTCTAGGGAGACCATGGATACATGAAATGCAAGCTATTCCTTCTACATACCATCAATGTTTGAAGTTTCCTTATGAAGGAGTAGAGGTTACTATCCCCGCAGATCTGAATACAACTTGCAATACATTGAAGGAAAGTGCAGATAAACTTGTGCCTAATAATAGAGAATCTTCCATTGAACTAACTAAAGAAGCATCCACATCTAAAATGGAAGATCTTGCAAAAGAGTTTAATATAAAAGAAAATAGTATGGGAGAATATACTATCAAGCCAGTCTTATCTTTGACATCTCTTCCTATCTCACCTAAGTCTTATGGGGAATCTTTGAAACAATCCAAACCAAACTCTAAAGAACCTCTTGAAGCATATAAAAAGAATTTTGTAGTAGAACAAGTATCCAAGCAAGAGTTTGAAGAGGATGAAGCTGTGCTATCATGGTTATACAAAGATGAACCCGAATCTCAAGTTGTTCAAACTAGTGACTCTATAGTATCCAAACTCCCTTCTAAGTCATATGGTCTAGGAGATAAATTGATAGCTAAGATGGGATATCCAGGTTAAGGACCTCTCAGAGTTAGAGGAAAAGGTCTTGTCGCACCTCTCCCACATAATGGTAGAGAAAATAAAGATAAATTTGGCTTAGGCTTTAAGAAGAAACCCTATCACCTCAAAGGTAATTATTCCCATGTCATAGAGCAGATCACACCAAGAGAACCTCTTCTTAAGAAAGAAGAAATAGAACCATCAAATAGTGATTCAGGTAGCTCAGAACTCATCCCCTATGAAAAATTTCCTAAAGAGATCAAAGACCTTCTTGATGATAAAGATGATCCTATCAAAAGAATTAATGTAGTAGAAACACAAGAACCTACTATCAATCAAGAGATAGTTGCAACACAACAACTAGCTAATCTCAAAAACAATCAAGAGGAAGAAGGTGGTAGTCACTCTGAGATAGATTCTCATCAGTATGAATTCAAATCAGAAACTGAGGGTAACCCTTCTTGGGGTATTCACCCTGACTTTACTCATGTTCTAAGATTTCCTAGAGATCCTGAATCAGAAGCTAAATCAAATGACTGTGAATGGGGATCCATTCTAGAACCAGATGAAGATGAGCTTATTATAGAGAAACATCTTGATTTTATTCACCAATATGCACCTAATCCCAACGTAAGTCTAGAGCGAAATGATAAACCTATCGAATCTAATCCACCTATGGCTGAATTGGACTCCCATGATGACATTGAGCCTATTCATGAATTGAATGTCTTAAGTTCTAATATCACCTTTGAACTCAAGTGTTGGGTTAGGACCAATGATGACAGATCCATATCCATAAACACTATCTCCTAATCTTTCTCCACTTTGACTATCCAATATCCAGAACTTATTGATCAAACCTCCAAAAATCTGAGCCATGGTATTTATACCTTCCCGAATGACTATGCCCTTGCTTGCTACCTAAATGCAGTTGAGCCTATGAGGACTTCCATCAGTGAACCGAGCATCAGCATGACCAAGTCAGACATCAAATATCTTAGTCAAAAAAATAAGAATAAGAATAAAAAGAAAAAGAGTTCTGAGGGTGAAAACCACTTTGTGGCAGTCTCAGAACCTACAAAAGTAAAAATAAAAGACGTATCCAAAGGTGAAAACCTCTGTGAGGCACCTAAGGATGAGATATTTGATGTCCTTCCAAGTCATTTACAAGACAAATCTCTAGTTCTAATTGAGCCCACTCAATCTATCAATTTGGGTACAACAGAGGAACCACAATTGGTACATGTAGCACAATCTTTATCAGAAGAAGAGAAGCAAAAATTTACAACATTCCTAACAAAGAAGAAGATCAACTTTGCATGGAAATATTTAGATATGCCAGGGTTGGATCCTAATCTTATCATGCACCATTTATCCATAGCTCCTAATGTAAAACCTGTCAAGCAAAAGTTGAGAAAGATGCATCCTCATGTTGCACTCTTGGTAAAAGCTGAATTAGAGAAGCTCCTAAACACTGGATTCATCTGAGTTATTGACTATGCAGAGTGGATCTCCAATATTGTACCTATTTCTAAACCAGATGGTTCAATCAGAGTGTGCATAGACTTTAGAGATGTGAATAGAGCATGCTCTAAGGATGATTTTCCACTACCTAACATTGATATGATAGTGGACATGACTGCAGGTTTTGAGATGTATTCCTTAATGGATGGTTTCTCTAGATATAACCAAATAAAAATTGCTCTAGAGGATCAAGAGAAAACTGCTTTCACATGTGCATGGGGTACCTTCTATTGGAATGTCATGCCATTTGGGCTTAAAAATGTTGGTGCTACATATCAAAGAGCAATGACATCTATTTTCCATGACATTATGCATCAAACTACGGAAGATTATGTTGATGATACTTTAGCAAAATCTATGATTAGAACTGAACATCTAAAAGACTTGAGCATGATCCTAGATAGAATGGAAAATTTTAGTCTCTGACTAAATCCTAAGAAGTGTGCTTTTGGTGTCACTTCTGGAAAGCTCTTAGGATACATAGTTTCAAAGAAGGGCATTGAGGTTGATCCAGCTAAACCCAAGGCTATAATAGAGATGCAACCTCCAAAGAATATCAGTCAAATGAGAACCTTACAAGGAAGAGTTCAATCTATTAGAAGATTCATATCACAGCTAGCAGACATATCACAGCCTTTTACAAAAACATTACATAAAGGTGTGACCTTTGCATGGAATGAAGAATGTGAGAACAACTTTAACCATATCAAGAAGTATGTATCAAATCCACCTATCTTGATGCCTCCTATTCATGGGAAACCATTGATCTTATATGTCTCCACTATAGATACATCATTGAGGGCATTGCTAGCACAGCATGATGAAGACAAAAAGGAAAGAGTTATATACTATATCAGTAGAACATTGGTTGCATATGAGAAGAACTATTCAATGATTGAGAAAGCTTGTCTAGCTGTGATCTTTTCATCATAGAAACTGAGACACTACATGTTAGCTCATACCACACAATTGGTAGCTAAAATTGATCCCCTCAAGTACCTGCTAAGCAAAGCTACCCTCACAGGTAGATTAGCTAAATGGGTCATGCTATTGAGTGAATTTGACATTGAATATGTTGAGCGAAAAGTTGTAAAAGGACAAGTCATTGCTGATCAATTGGCTGAAGCACCATTGTTGGATGACACACCACTCCAAATGGAATTTCCATATTCCTCTATCATGACTCTTTCTTCTAGAGAATGGTAGTTATTCTTTGATGGCTCCTATACATAGAATGGATCTGGAGCAGGCATATTGTTCATAACTCCTCAAGGATACTCAATCCCAAAAGAATTCAGACTAAAGTTCCCTTGTACAAATAATATTGCTGAATATGAAGCCCTTTTGAATGGTATGAAAATAGCAATTGAATGGAGAGTAATAGAGCTACACATTCATGGAGACTCTCAACTTGTTATTCATCAAGTCAATGATGTGTACCAAACTAAAGATGAAAAGCTCATTCCTTACAAGAGAATGGTAGATGACTTAAAGAAGTATTTCATATCTATCACATTTGAGCAAATTCCTAGAACAGAGAATAAGGCTGCTGATGCAATGGCTACACTATCTGCTTTATTACAGCAACCTAAACATGAGCTACGCTACAAGTTCCTGGTGGAAGCACTATCTTATCCTGCATATGACTCCCCTGAAAACCGCATGATCTACATTGTTGTTGGTCATGATTCATCTAGATACAAAAACCTATTTTCCTATCTCCAAGACCAAATCATCCCCGATACCTTCAACCGCCATGAAAAGAGATACCTTATCCGAAATGCCTCCTGATATGTCATCATTGGTCACGATCTATACAAACAAAGTCTAGATGGTATGCTACTTAGATGTTTAGAATGGGAAGAGTCTCAACATGCATTAGAGGAAGTCCATGATGGTATTTATGGGTCACACTCAAACGGTTTAACACTAGCTTGAAAACTTATTAGGGCGGGATACTATTGGCCTAAAATGGAGAAAGAGGCTATCAAGTTTGCTAAGAATTTTTAAAAGTGCCAAGTGAATGGAAACTTAATCCATGCTCCAGGGAGAGATCTAATTCCCTTTACTACACAATGGCCTTTCCACCAATGGGTATTTGATCTTATAGGAGCTATACATCCTCATTCTTCTAATGGACATACCCATATAATCAAAGCTACAGATTATTTTACAAAATGGGTAGAAGTGATCCCTTTGACACAAGCAACTGGAAAGCAAATATCTATGTTCATATTGAATTATATCATATGCAGATATGGGATACCTCATTCCATAATCACAAATAACAGTGGCCAATTCAAGAACAAAGACCTAGATGATCTATGTGCCAAATTCAAGATCACACAACATTGGTCTTCTATCTACTATCCTCAAGGGAATGGCCAAGCTGAGGCCTCTAACAAAAATCTATTGAAAATATTGCACCAAACAGTTAATAAAATAGGAAGAGACTGGCATCTTATGATCAATCTAGCTCTCTGGGCCTATAGAACAAGTATTAGAATGCCCACTGGGGCTACACCTTTTGCTTTAGTTTATGGGTCTGAAGCGATACTGCCTATTGAGGTTGAAATCCCATCACTAAGAATCAGAATGCATGGTCTAGTAACTAATGATGACTACAGAGTGTCTAGGTTGCAAGAACTTGAACTACTAGATGAGTGTAGACAAGTAGCATATGATCATCTCAAAGTATATTAGAAGAGAATGTCTAGAGGCTACAACAAGAAAGTCAAACACAGAGAATTCCATGTTGGTGATCTAGTCTTAAGAGAGAATCCAAAAAATCAATCATATCAAGAATGCAAGGGCAAGTTTGAACCCAACTAGCTGGGTCCCTTTGTTATCACTGCTACTTTTGGCTCTAGTTCCTATCAACTCTTAATGACTGAAGGAGAACAGCTCTGAGAACCAATCAATGTTCTCCATCTAAAGAAATTTTATGCCTAAGGCATTTAGTCTATGGAAAAATGTCCTGAAAAAATCATACAAATCAGAAAAAGTCCTGAAAAAAATGAACATCTTGGTGAAAACCTAGCAATGGGCGCCTTGATGATTCACAAAAAAATCAAAAAATATTAAAAGTACAAAAAATTGAAAAAATGAAAAATACAAAAAAATGAGAAAAAGAAAAAGTGCCTTGCTGAAAACTTGGAAATAGGCGCCTTGGTAGCAAAAATAGAATCTCTGCCAAGATGGTGAAAACTCAGCAAACGGGTGCCACTTGTTTCAAAATGCTCCATCTATCAACACAATCTTGGTCTTTCCCAGCTTTCAGTCTTGCTTTAGTTTGTACATATCTCCCAGTTTGTTTCTGCAATTCCAGTTTTCAGCAAGTCAGTTTGTACACCAATCAGCTCAAGCGTATGTATACTATCAATGTTGAACACTTGGGGGAAATCAAAGTCATATCCTGTGGCCTCCAAATGCATCTTTAGATGTGTCATATCCAGTCAGAGTCCTTTGAAGCTTCATTTGAGTCAGTCAGTCAGTCTCGTCTCTAGAAAGGATTTTGCATCTACAACAATGCAATCAAACACAAAATGAAAACAATCTATGCTTTTTACATGCTTTTATCTCCTTGTATGCTTACTGATTCACATTGAGATTTTTGCATATTATGTCCTTTGAGCTCTTCGATGATGTCCTTTATAGGATTTAGAGAGTGATGACTGGGGGCATAATCTTTTCTTTGTCTTCTGCTTGTATGTGAAAATCTAACAACTTTGGAAATTTTGGATTGAAATGGTGTGTGACTGTAAGAGCCTCTATCTTGAATTGGATGGCCATGTGTACCTCGACCATTGATACCCAAAAAATTCAAGGAAGTTTGATCTAGCTATTGTCTTTTTGAGTGAATTATTTCTCCTACTGTGAAACGCGATCTTGCCTAAGGATGTGAACGATAAAGGGTCACTATGGGTAATTCACATTGGATTTAGAATGATCTCTTGACTGTTTGATGTGTTTGAACACAAGGCGTATTTAGGTCATCGCGACATTTATGTTTTGATGCTTATACAAATTGCTATATCAAAATGGACATGATATTCAGGTCATCATGGCGCTTGTGCCTTGGTGCTTATATCTAATACAACATTCCAAAAACAAAATCAATATTCATATATCCATGGTTGTTGACCAGTGGGTTTTGTATTGATTCTTGTGCATACAAATCAATATTCATGTCTATGGTTTCATAACTAGTGGGCATTGTATTGATTTATCCGGTTACCTAAAAGTTCAATGATGATAACAAATCGACACATGATCAGTGACTAGGTCCTAGGTCCTAGGTTGCATTTCATTTTGCATGTTTCTTTGCATTTTGCATGTCTACATGATCTCACAAATGTTTGGAAACACTTCAAAGCTTAAACAATTGTTCATATCATCTTCAAATCTAACAAGAGCTGAATCTCACATGAAGGTTCCTCCAACGAAGTAGCAAGTAGAATCCTTTTTTGGGATCAAAATCAAAATCTACAATTATTCATATTATTAACTACTTGCATAATCAACCTTCAATCATCACAGAAATCTAGTATTCAACTTAACTGATTATCTTATATCAAACTATCAAAATTTCAACTTGGTCAACTATGGTCAACTCATAGTTTTACCTAGGGAAACTTGGTCTCCAGGACCTCCAAATGATGCAAAATGTGTTCTCAAACGTATATAGCCATTTCTCAAATCACTTAACATGCTTCTGAACTATCAACGCTGACTTTTCTTGTTAGATTTCAATTTTAATCCTGAAGGGGGCATGGTATTGCATATCATTCAAAGTCTGTAATCTAAATTTGAAATCATATCTTTCCTCAGTAATCAAGACAATAACCACATCTAGTTGATGATTCATCAAAAGACCTCATCACTCAGGGCAAATCTATCATCGCTTGGGGCATATCAGATTCATCGAGATCTATATCAATCTAGTACTCTCCTAATCTTGTAAATTGTATCAAATTTTGCAACTATCGGTTCATTAGTGTTATTTCCTTGGTTCTTCGGTAACTGAAGGGTTCAGATGTGATACCTACATGATTCTTCTAAGGACAATTGAGTCTGGAATCGGTCACTCACTTCTTCGCAGTCATAAGGTTCAAAATCAGGCATTTTGACATTTTTGTTTCATTGGTTCATCATTGTTATAGTTAACATTATCTTTGGTCATTCAGGACCTATTATCTTCATATCAATCTTTCAATCAGCTTCTGTCTCATATCAATATCAATTTCAAACATTAGTTTCATATCTCTATCAAACACAGACTATCTTTGAACCACTGCGCTTTGCACAGCAATTCAAAGAGGGGCAAAATGTAATACCCCAAAAATGGGCTATAGGTTTATTAACCTCATACATCGAGAATACGAATGAAATCGACATCAAAGTCCTAACCTAAGGCACATCTGAACATCATCGAATCCTAATTGATTATCTCAAATTCTGCATCGAGGAATATTCCTAGTAATCATAATTATCTTTGATTTAATGATTATTTGGCGATAAATCCTATTTATCCTAAAGTTTGATTAATTGAATATTCTTAATATTTAATTAATTAGATTTAATTCTACCACTTAATTATTTAATTGAATTTAATTGAATTTATTCCTAAGTATTATTATTTAAATTTGATAATAAATCAAAATTCCTATCATTAATTGATTAAATTCTTATTTAATTAATTAAAGCAAGTTGTCATATTTGATGATATTGTTTTTGAATAAAAGTTTGAAAAATAATTGATTAACCCATAAATCAATTGTTTTATTTTTCAAAATCAGTTAAATTGAGAATAAATCACTTTATTTATTTATTAATTCATAATTATCCATGTGCACAATCAAAGAGCAGTTAAACTCCAAATCAGAAAATCAATGCAAGTTATTGACTTTTTGGAACTCAACATCATTTTTGAGTTTTAAAGTTGATCTAAACTTCTAATTTGAGTTAAAAAGCTGTTTTCACATGATTTGCATGTTTTTGTGAGTTAATTATCCTTTATTTTCAGATAACTCAAAAATCAAGCTGAGTTAATTTGAGTGATTTATGGCTTTCTTTCATGCACCTCCAAAGCCCTGGATTTCTATAAATTAAGGCTTTAGCTCTTCACAAAGCATCCATAGAATCTCATATTTTTGCATAATCACGCTGTCGAATTGGAGACTGAAGAATCATCTTTGCGAATCCAAGCTATTGTGAGATCATTCTTGTTTTTGAGTATTGCATATCATTTAGAATTCATCTTAGATCAATTCATTGCATATCAATTTCATCTTAGATTCTAGATTCATATCAATTTTCATCATATCATTGCATAGAAAATATCAAAAAAAAAAAGATTAATTGCATACATTCCATATCCATCTTTTGCATTCAAATCCTTCGTTTAGGTGTCGTCAAGGTCACTGATCTCGATAACAATCTGAGAACATCATACTCACACCTATTAGAAGGCAGTAAATCACCTAGTTAGTTTAGCTTTCAATTTATTGCACGATTTTGATTTTTGCTAACCTCTAATATTTTACTGAAGTGTTGTGTCTATAGATCAGGTACAAAATTCACACACACAAGTATAACCTTGGTCAAATACGAGTTGAACTATACATTCATTGAAAGGGCATGTTTGGTGGTGGTTTTTTCTCCTCAAAAACTATGCCATTATATGTTAGCTCATAAGATAAGACTCATAGCCAAGATTGATCCTTTGAAGTATCTACTTAGTAAAACAGCATTGAATGGAAGGTTATCCAAATGGGTTATGGTATTGAGTGAATTTGACATTGAGTATGTAGACCACAAATCTATCAAAGGGCAAGTCATTGCTGACCAATTAGCAGAATCACCACTTCAAGATGATCATCCAATTCAAGTAGAATTCCTAGATTCAGAGATTGTGAATGTTGAGGCAAAAACATGGCAACTATATTTTGATGGTTCCTACACTCAACATGGATCACGAGTAGGCATACTCTTAATCACTCCTCAAGGATCCACAATTCCAAAGTCATATAAATTTCTATTTCCATGTACCAATAACATAGCATAATATGAAGCCTTGGTTATTGGAATCATGTTGGCATTAGAGTGGAAGGTGACAGAATTAAAGGTTTATGGAGACTCACAATTAGTCATTAATCAAATTAATGAAGAATATTAGACAAAATATGACAAGTTGGTGCCTTACAAAAACATGGTGGAAAATCTTAAGAAATACTTCATTCTTATTACATTTGAGCAAGTGCCAAGAGAAAATAACAAAGCAACAAACGCAATGGCAACTTTGGCATCACTTCTACAAATGCCAAATCAAAGTGCCAGATATGAATTCCTGGTAGAAGAAGTGGAACAACCTGCATTTGACCCTATCCATCCTTATACCATTTTCTTTCTAACTACACACAAACCACCTTGGTATGGACCTATTTACTATTAGGAATAAGGTGTCTCAACCTTGGATAATTCCTATTCTTATTATTTGTTTTGTAAATGTATTTTTCACAAATAATGTAATTAAGTGTGAGTGTACATGTCTAGTTGGCATGTTGATGTGTCACTCCACTTGATGTGTCAGCATCTTGTGCATAAGGAGATCATGACTGAAATGGTCATGATGGATTCCTATGATGCGTAAGAACTATTTAAGGAATGTGCTATGACAGGTGTAAGAGCATCTTATGACTTGGGCCTATTTGGGCACCCAAGAAGAAGTGGTTGGTGTGTGTAAGAGAATATGCCAAAAATAGGTTGGTATGACAGATTCTCTTACACTTCTCTTGTGACCATTATTTTTGGCGGATTCTATGACAAGCTGTCATAGTCTATTCTAGGGATGGACGCCTATTCTTGGGATTGCATGTAACAACTGTGTACATGTGGCTTTGTGCATGGGTCTTGGTGGTTGTGCCTATTTTTGGGTTCAGAGGAGTCTATATATATGATGTTGCTCCTATGGGAGAGATATAACAAAATTTAAGTCTTGTTGGCTTTGTCTCTCATTTCCTGAAAGAACTTGCATTGCAAGTGTATTGTAATCTTTGTGTTGAAGATAATACATTATGCAGGTTTTGGAGTGCTGGGGTTTTTTACCGAAAGGTTTTCCCCAGGGTATATCATTGTGTCATTCTCTATTTTTCTGTATGCATGGTATGTGGTTGCAATATCTTTGTTAAAGTAGTTAACGAATCTAAAATTGTAAGGATTTATAAGAATTTGCACAATACTCTCCTATAGAGATTAGCGTAGGAAGTTGTTTCCGCACCTGAGTTTCCTTTCATTTACATCTACTTAAAAGATCAAATCCTACCCATAGACGAAACCAGGAATCAAAAGAAAAGCTTCATTCACCAAGCCTCTCGATATACCATAATTTCTAAAACATTGTATTGTAAGAGTCTAGATGGAATGCTCCTTAGATGTCTAGAAGAAGAGGAATCAAACATAGCCTTATGATAAATCCGCAAGGGAATCTGTGGGTCACATTCGAATGGATTAACCCTAGCTAAGAAACTTCTTAGGATAGGATATTTGTGGCCTACGATGGAGAAAGATGCTCGTAACTTTGCCAAAACTTGTAGAAAGTGTAAATTACATGGAAACTTGATACATGTGCCCACACAAGAGCTTCATCCAATGACAACACCTTGGCCGTTCTATCAATGGGGTCTAGATTTAATATGAATGATTTATCCACCATCCTCAAATGGTCATAAATTCATCATTACGGCAATAGAGTACTTTATCAAATGGATGGAAGTTGTACCCTTATCAACTGCAATGGGAAAGAAAATATCTTTGTTTATCCTAAATCACATCATTTGTAGATATGGCATACCTCATGCCATTATAACGGATAATGCAAAGAACTTCAAAAACAAAGACCTAATGGAGTTATGCACAAAGTTTCACATGATCCATCATTCTTCATCAATCTATTACCCTTAAGGTAATAGGCAAGCAGAGGCAACAAATAAAAACATCTTGAAGATATTAAAGAGAATAGTGGACAATTCAGGTAGAGATTGGCACATTAAAATAAACCCGACCTTATGGGCTTATAGAACAAGCATAAGAATGCCAACGGGAGCTACACCTTTCTCCTTAGTCTTTGGAACATAAGTAGTTTTACCTTTGGAGGTAGAACTTCCATCCTTAAGGGTATCCCTTCATGGTTTGATAAGTGAGGAAGACTATAGAGCTGCTAGGTTGCATGAGCTAGAACTCCTAGATGAGAAACAACAACAAGCATTTGATAATTTAAAGGTATATCAAAACCGAATGTCAAGGACTTATAACAAGCATATCAAGTCAAGAACATTTCAAATAGGTGACCTAGTTTTGCGAGAGAATCCCAAAAATCAAGCAGAAAGGGAAAAGAAAGGAAAATGGGAGGCAAACTGGTTAGGACCATTTGTCATTATTTCTTCTTTTGGGACCGGTACCTATAAATTAGCAGATTATGATTGAGAAGATCTACAAGAACCTATCAATAGCATACATCTAAAGAGGTTCTATACATGAAGTAGGTGAAAAAGTATAAAGAGTATCAGAAATCAAATGGAAAGCATCACATTTATTGTATATAGTCAAAAGAGATCTTGAAAATACCAAAAATATTTGAAAATAAGAAAAGCACAAACAAATTGAAAAGCATTAAAGATCAAAACTAGTAGAAAATTGAGGATGAAGAAATCCAAAACATTCATATATGATCCTCAAAAAAATGTCGTCTTGGTGAAAGCCTAGCAAATAGGCACCTTGATAAAAATAAAAAAATAAAAAAATAAAAAAAGAAAGAAAAAGTGCCTTGGTGAAAACCTAGCAAATAGGCACCTTGGTAGCAAAAAAAAAAAGAGAAAAATCTTTAAAAATAGAAAAAGAAAGCAAGATCCATTCAAATCAGTGAAAACCTAGTAAACAGGTGCCATTGAAAGTCCAAGTCAGTCGCATACCTAGCAAGTCACCTTGTAAATATTGCATTCATCAGCATTTGTATATATTGCATAATAAAACCCCACAATTGCATTTGCAAGTACCTCAAGATTTCGGTCACCTAATCTATAAATGGCCCTAAGTCCCACAAATGAAATCACATCAAACTAGGGGTAATCCACTCAAAAGGAGGAAAGATTCATCAAAGGAAAATTCAATCAATCATGGAATCAATTCATTAAGAACAAAAGTGGAATACTTAATCAAATCTTCAATACCAATCCAATTTGAAACAAACGCAAATTTGATCTAAGATTTTACATGACCTTATCTTTATCAGGATTAAAAGTATGAAATGGATAGAACTACACTTGAAATATGGATTTGAAAAAGATTGCAAAAAAAATTTCTAAGTGTTCACTTGATTGATGAAATCATGTCTTTTTAAGCGAATCAATGAAAGTTTAAACTAGATAAGCTATGATGAAAGCGTGATATTTTTGGTTGATTTCTGAATGACTGTCTTAAAATCAAAGTTTTAAATCATGTATTATTTGTTTAAGGACGTGATCATCAAAGAATCATCGAGGACTTGTACATAGGATAGAACTGAGATTTCTATTTTTTTATGCAAAAGGATACCTTGGCTATTTTGATCTTCAATATCATAATACCAAAATCCACTTGCAACATAGAATTTGACAAAATCAATATTCACACTCTCATGATTGGCTTCAATCAGTGATAGTCATACCAGAAAGAGATGGAAAGAAAAGAAAGAGGTGCAAAAAGTATTCATATCATCATAGTTGAACTAGTGATGGTTGTACTAAACAGGATTCCAAAATTGCTCAATGATGATTATAAGCTCCAAATTTTTGAATAGTGACAATTAGTTGCATACATCTTAGATTAAATGCATTTAATATATATTGCCTTTCTTAGCTTAATTTAATTCGCAAGAGGGAAAATTGACAAAAGAGAAAGGGGGTGTAGTCAAATCAAAAAATCAAAGGATCATCAAAAACAACTATAAGTGATCGAGTGTGTTGGAAATAAATAAATAAATAATCAAAAACAAAGTGAATTCCATTAGTTCACTTGCATTGATTAAGTATTATTAAGAGTTGCATTAAGTCACCTTCATTAAACCTTGCATTCATTTAAATGTGTCCAACATTTGAATCATTAAGTTCACTAGATTGCATATATCATTAAAATCCATTCGAATTGCATCCATTACATTTAGTTGCATTCATTTTAAGATTCATCTCATTTAGAATGCATTCTCTTATATCAATCCATTAAGTACATATCATTAGTTAAACATTCATTGAATCCATTAAATATCATTCATCATTAAAGGCATATCATCTAGTGAAACATGGCATTATGCATTAAAGCTCATTAAAGGACATTCATGATAGTATCATTTATCTATATTTCATATAACATATAGAATCATTAATCATTAAGTATCCATGATCATTGCATCATTATATAAATCCATCATATTTGCATATCAAAAGACATACATCCATTAAACCATTACATTGCATTATCCATTATCCATCTAACACATCCTATATCATGCATTCTATATATCATTAATCATTAAATCATTGCATTCATTCATCTATTTTATGTCTAATATAAGACAATAATTTAAGCATCATTAGAACATATGTATTCATTTCAAAAATCACATCTTAAAAGCATACAACAAAGCATATAGGAGATAGAACCACCTAGATCTGCATATCATGCAAAAACCTGAAAAAGAGATCCAACACATCATGACATCATATATAGTAAATCTATCAAAGTGAGAATCGGAGTCTATGGTACCATCATCATAAAATGAGTAGAATATCAAAGTCTATCAAATAATCATAAATGAAATATCCAAATATCAATGTCTATCAAGTAATCAAAGTATCAACATAAGTAACATCAACAAATCAAAAATGATACAATAGAGTCCAATGTCTTGGTAATAACAACAAAGAAAGGAGATCATATATATCATCAAATAATCATAATATCTCAAAGGGCTGAACCATGGGCATCATCTCCGTGATCAAGACCAAGAGCACTATCTAGAGGCTGACTTGAACTGGGCTGTGATCCATGCTGACCCATAGCTACCATAAAGGTCTGCATCATCAAACTTAACTAAGAAACCTATTGCTGCACCACTGATATATGAGTCTGAAGAGATACAACATCTGATGCTAAGGATGGTGTAGGATCCGGTGCTGCAAAAGTTTGTGGTAGAGGTACGGATGAAGAAGGCATCGAAGAAGATGGAACACCCAAGGATGGAACAAAACCAGAAAAAGATGGATGTGATGATGAAGATGGCATCAAAGTAGAAGCAGAAGCATGTTCCTATGGAATAACTAGCTGTATACCCTGCTAAGCAGGAGGACTCTATGCCTGCTCTAGTAAAACCTAAGCCACCTATGCCTCAACCTCTCTCTCTTGTCTGACCTAGGGTCGACCAAGATCCCTCACAACCTAATGTAGTACTTTGTCCACACCACCTCTACCCTAACCTCTACCAGCAAAAGGAATAGGTGCAACAGCAATCACTGGGATATGAACCCTACCTTCTCTGACTGCTTGACAACCACATCATCCATGTCATGCCCTAATCCTACCACCATTTCCATCCCCTCCACCATCATCCCCATCATCCCTTGTAGCACCATCATCACCATCTGATAGCTCATCAATGGCTGGAACTCTCTCCGTAGGATCAATAAATCTAGGAATGAGACCTTGATTCACTCAGAATCGAGGAAGATGCAAAAGGAAAGATAAGCCATAGAGACTAATATGACGATGATCCACTGCACTCAGATCTGGAATCATGCTCCACAATAATGGGTAAGCACCGTGAATACCTAATGACTGAAGGTTAGCCTGCAAAAAGAAAGTTCAATCACATCAAAATTGAAATTAATTATTATTTGGATCATTCTAACTCATTCAAAAAATTTCAAAATATCAAACCACAATCAATTTTCATGTTTCTACTCAGATAGAATGGAAAATTTATCCTCACCCATCATCTAAATCTAGATTGACGATCAAATATTCACACTATGACTGACTCATACTGACATCTTACAACTCGCTATAAACATCAAGTTTGTTACTTTAACCTATCATCTGGTCGATGATGTCAATTAAAATCAATTAAAAATCTTTTCTGGCAGGGTGAAAGCGCTAAAACGCAAAAGCATTGTTTAAATGTTTAAAAGCACTACTTCATGGATTAAAAGCACAACTTGGGGCAAAAGTGCTAAACTAATTTGAAAGTGCTATTCTAATTGGAAAAAGTGAAATCAATGGTAAAAGCACTATTTAACATGGTAAAAGTAGTTTAGGGCCTAAAACTAGCATGTAAATGCACAGTTTCAGAACGTGGAAGCATTGTTTAAAGTCGTGGAAGTGCAACTTGGAGGGTAAAAGTGCTATTTAAAGATGTAAAAGTGTTACTTGAAATAAAAAAGGAAAAAAAGAGGTTTTTATCATAATGAATTCAAATTTTCTGGAATTAAATGCATAAAATGATAAAACAAAGAAGTTCAGGCACTCACCGAAGGTCCGTAGCTAGATGGACGCTGATAACGGTGACCTCACTATGCTCGTGGATGGGGATCGACATCATCAAAAGTCAAAAGGAGGTCACAGCTAAAAAGTAAAAAGTAAAAGTGAAATGAATAGTGAAAAGGAGATTTTACCCCTTTATATAGGCCCTTTTGACCTAAAAGGGGTATCTTTGATCTATAAAGGGAATTTTTCACCATAATTGACCCACTAATCTAAATTTTTCATTAAATCAGCCAAAGTTGGGGTATTTGTCATCAAATAGACGTAAAAAAAAAATCAAAAATGAAATCAAAATTCATTATAAATTGACCTAAATCAACATGCATTGACCTAAATCGTCAAAATTTTCAATTATCAATCAAATTTTATTTCATTTTTGAGAGGGCATACCATTGGATAATCAGCATCAGCAACATCATCATTGAATCAGGAGATCGACCATCAAATCAGTGCGCAAGCTTTTATCAAAAAAATTTTCATTAATCAATCGAATGGGGCATTAGATCAAAGTATATCATACAATTAGGTATCTCATCAAAATCTTTCATCAGATGAACCATCATATCAAGGATCAATCATCAAAATGACTATCAAAGAGCAACATCAATTGAATGAACATCATCAGAACCACATAAATTTCATATCAGATATCAAGAATCGATCATTGAATAATATCAAACGAACATCAAAGATCGACCATCAGTTAAATCAGGACCTATCATCAGTAAAATCATAATATTCTTTGAATTGACATGCTTCGCACGTCAACTCAAAGAGGGGCATTTGTAATCACCTAAAATGGACAAAAACAATTAAGTAATAAATCAAAGCAAATCAAGGACAAGATCGAGGCAATTGAATCGAATCAAACATTTAGCCAATCAAAATTAAAATCAAGTCTTAATTCAAGATAAATCAAAATTGAGAGCATTTTAATCAAGTCAAATCAAATCAATGTGCAATTAATTCTATTAATTGTATAGTTTTGAATTAAATCAAATTCAACCCATTCAAGGGGTACATGGCTAAATAAATAGATTAAAATCAATTAATAAATCCTAATTTCTCTCAACAACCAAAAGGGGAGGAAAATCAATCAACCAATAGGATTTGAGAAATGCATTCATATGGATCAAGCCAAAATGAATCTCAATCACTCAAATTCAAAGAGCATCTTGTCCACTCATCTTGTCTTCTTGTCCCAAGTTTTTAGGACACAATATTTAAATTGTCTTCAAAGGGTGGAACCAAAGACTCAACTCAAGCCTAATCATGATCAACTCTACCACACCCCATACCCTTGCCAAATCCTATATAACAAAGGTATAAATCACTCATAAATAGAATCCACAAATCTAAGAATAGCATCCAACCTCTTACATTTTATATCTAGAAAGGAAATTTAGAATTTAATTGAGCATTTCACTTTGGAATTGAATTAATTAGCTTATCTTATCACTCATTTCTCATTCTAAAACTATCATTAATGGAGGCTTGCTGAGAGCTTCACATTAACACTCTTAGCTAGAGAGCCATAGGATGCTTAATTGTTCATTCATTTACTAAATAGATTGCTATATTGTGGTTATTTAATTTCTATTTCATTTATTGTCCAATACTAATTTTATGAAGGTATAAAATCTCGTAGACAATATTGATTCACTATTTTGAAATATTTGGATTTACGTTTGTTGATATTACTGGCACGTTGATAATGACATCATTGTATATTGTTGAGATGCTCACTGAAATGACCACATTCTACTAGTGTTGTGCCCTAGCCCGTGCTTTAACTCCATTATTTGATGTTATTGGTTATCAAATTTTTTTGAAATGTTGACTGTGGTTATCAAATGGACAACTCGTAAGCTTCTAGCTAGGTGCCATTTGTATTGATAGCTTAGGGCATCAAATTTATTGTATCATTGATAGTTGAGAATTTGTTAAAAGGAAATAGGACAAAGAATGATTTTGATTTATTTTCTCTATTTTGATCCCTAAGTGGCTTACAACCCTAGAGAAGTATATGCAAATTTACAAATGTAGTTGCAGGATACATAGCAGCCGATAATTCACAAGAAATCCATGCATCCAATTTGAATAGCAATTAATACAAAGAAATAGGGTCCTCCAATGGCCCAATCATCTGGACCTTGACTGTCCCCTCAACCAGTGACCCTTCAAAATTGGGTTATCATGCAATCAATGAGTGATCCTTCATTCTTCTGGTCTGCCCTGCATCCAAACATATTGAAATACACAATATATGATTCTTGACACTACAATAAAAAAAACATTGCAAAAAAACAAAAAACATATGATTTATATTTTCTGTCACAACCTAATTCACTATACCAATTTAATCCCAACAATTAGAATCCTTAACAAAATTAATTCAATCCAAATAACCAAAAAAAACATAATTCACTATACCAAGTTAATCCCAACAATTAGAATCGTTAACAAAAGTAATTCAATCCAAATAACCAAAAAAAAAATAATCACATACTTGTCAAAGAAATCATAAAAATTCAACCAAACCAAATCATTGCAATCTAAATCATCAAAAGAACCAAGCCAAACTCAAAAATTCAACCAAACCAAATCATTACAATCTAAATCATCAAAAGAACCAAGCCAAACCCAAAAATTCAAAATACCTGTAGTATGTACACAATAAAAATACTCAAAATAAATAAAAGAAACCTACTAACTGTGTGTGTGAAAATTGTACCTGATCTGTAGACACGACACTCAATAAAACATTAGAGGTTAGTGATAATCAAAATCGTGCAAAATTGAAAACTATCTAACCAAGCGATTTACTGCCTTCTAATAGGTGCGAGATTGATGTTCTCAGATTGTAATCGAGATTAGTGACCTAGACGACACCTAAATGAAAGATTTGAATGCAATTGATCTAGATATGAGATTGAATGCAATTAGGCTTTTTTTTTTTTTTTTGGTATTTCTATGCAATAATAATGATAAACTAATATGAAACTAATCTATATGAAAAAAACTTGATATGAAACTATGCTAGATGAAATTGATATGCTATGAATGCTATTGAAAATTGATATGCAATGCTAATCTAACAATGATATGCAATATGAATGCTAAAATAAGATTGATCTCACAAAGATGTTGATTCACAAGAGCTTTGATTCTTCAATTCCAATTCTCCAGCGTGATTGTGCAAAAACATGAGATGCTAGGATGCAAATTTGAGAGATGAATTATGAAGAGTTGAGCCTTGTTTTTATAGAAATCCAGGGCTTTGGAGGTGCATGAGAAAAAGCCATAAATCACTCAAATAACTCAAGTTGATTTTTGAGTTATTTTTAAATAAAAGATAATTAACTCACAAAAACATGCAAAAGCTAAGCTTTAACTCAAAATAGAGTTTAGCTTTAATTGATAATTGATAGTTGTCTGCTTTTATGATTGTGCATGTTTTATTTATGAATTAATTTAATAATAAAGTGATTTATTTCCAACTTAACTACTTTTAAAAATAAAACAATTGATTTATGGGTTAATCAATTATTTAATCAAACTTTTATCTCAAAAAATAATATTATTAAATATGACAACTTGCTTTAATTAATTAAATAAGAATTTAATCAATTAATGATAGGAATTTTGATTTATTGTCAAATTTAAATAATACAATTAATAATAGATAGAATTAAATTTAATTACACAATTAAGTGGCAAATATTAAATCTAATTAATTAAATATGAAAATATTCAATTAATCAAATTTTAGGATAAATGTGATTTATTGCCAAATAATTATAAAATTAAAGATAATTAAGATAATTAAGAATATTGCTAGGAATATTTCTTGATGTAGAATTTTAAGATAATCAATTAGGATTCAATGATGTTTAGATGTGCCTTAGGTTAGGACTTCGATGTCGATTTCGTTTGATTTGATGATGTGCAGATTAATGAACTTATAGCCCATTTTTGGGGTATTACACTAACAACCCATTTGGTCAAGAATGGAAAGAGACAAAATACACAATAAGTGATTTACAAATGGTGATCCATACTCAATGCAAAGTATACATGTTTGAAGAATTGATCATGTCCATTATATATATCTATAACATACATACCTTTCCCTCCATGTTTTGAGATTCCAAACTTTGATAAATATGAGGAAAAAGGGAATCCTTGACTGAATGTTAATAAATTTTGCATTTTTATCCAAGAAGTCACTTTTAATGATTAGATTATTTGTACAAAGCTTAAGTGGATAGATACTTGAGTGGTTTCTAATTTACCAAATAACATGATCCCCACATTTAGACTTGGCTAAAACATGTGTTACACATTTTTATATAATATAAAAGTGCACTCATTATGATGCACCTTTGTAATGTCAAATAACACAATGAGGAAAGATCATCTTCTTTATTACAACAATGAGAGACCTAGTGATTTGATTCCCTCAACTAATACCTACAAATAAATTGGTTAATATTTTATTGAAAAGGTAAAACTAGAAAAGGAATTTCACCTACAAGTCAATGATAACAAGTCTTTCACAATCCCCCTTCCCTCAAGGAACACTATCAACCATCCCTTCCACACATAGCATTTCACTATTGTATGAGTGGATTGTGCAGGAACAGTTAACATTAAACAAAGAGCAAACTCCTCAACACATCTTGGAAACCATTGAATTCAATAATAAATGAAACCTAACACCAACACTATTCCTTCCATTCACTTCTACCAAGAATAAAGAATTCAATCCATTCAACATTATATATAAACATTAGACAGTTACATTTCCTGACTGTGTACAGGAACAGTAATGACCAAAATGATCAAAAGTACTTTCACCCTTGCACAAGCTATTCCAAACTTCAAGTAAAACGAGCAATATTCTATATCAAATCATTCATATTCATAGTAACCATTCAAATGATCATTTTGTCAATGAACCCTCTGACTGTACCCCTACGGCGGAGACTAGCAATATACATGAAATTTAAGAGTTACTAACCCCATCTCAATCTTAGTCTTCCATCCTTTGACTGGTGAATACTTCCATCCCCAAATGCTCTTCTCCTAAGCCTAATTAGCCCTCACTCAACAAAGCAACTCCTATTTCCACTTGTCTCCGGGACTCAAAGGCTTGAAACAGTATGTGGTAAAAATTCATGAAATACTAAAGAAGACCTGTTATTTGTCAGACAAATCTTCATTGTCCCCCACAAAAAACTAAGTAATAACTACTCTACCCTTAATTTGTTTAACAATGCACCATATTAGATAAAGTAGGTTCTATCACACATGGCATGAACTCTCTTCAAACTCACAATACGTTGCACGCGTAGTACAAAACTCATGAGATTCTAAAGAAGGCCTCACTCTTAATCAGTTATAAACATGCCATTGTTTCAATTTTTCTTGCGAGTTATGATAATTGTTGTAAACATGCCATTGGTTTAGTTTAGTGTATTCATTTTTGTCAGAAAAATCTTCATTGTCTTCTGATTGTCTTCTTTATATACTAGCATTTATTAATTGGCTAACAAATAAAGAATCATTTAGACAATCAGAAGACAATGAAGATAATTTTAAATGCATTTAACACACAAAAAATTTACAAAACTGAACCAATGGCATGTTTACAAAAAAGAAATAGAGTGATAATAATATGCTAAAAATTGTATTTTGTTTAGTACACACCAAAGGACCAGTCCCAACAATTATTAAACATACTTTATCTAATATGATGAATTCTTAAACAATTAAAATTGGAGTAGACATAGTTATCACATAGGTTTTTGTTAGCTTGTGGTGACTGATCAGGAAAGTACTATCCAAGAAAGTACTATACACTTTTCAGTTGACATGTCAAACATTTCCCTAGGTTGACTCATCAAGCCTTTTCTTAGGTTGACTAGTCAAGTATTTTAGGGTTAACTTGTTAACCGATATAAGCCTTTTTATATTGGCTTAGGATTAGGGATTTTCATTGTGATGTATGATTTTAGTACTTGCGGCAGAATTGAGTTGTAAGGGATTACAGATTGTAATCAGGTTGTAATCACTGGATAATAAAATATTGGACTCGATGTTGGTGGATGTAGCCTAAGGATTGGGTGACCCACGTTAAATCTTTGTGTCTTGTGTTCTCTTCTATGTGGTTTATTATTTTCTGATATTAGTTATATTTGCATGTAATTTTTATTTCTACCTTGTTAATCCTAACAGTTTTTGTGTGGTACAAGGAAGATTTGGCTGATTAAGAGTGAGGCCTTCTTTAGAATCTCATGAGTTTTGTACTACACATGCAACATATTGTGAGTTTGAAGAGAGTCTGTGCCATGTGTGATTATTAAGTAATGGGAAAGTTATGATGATTTAATTGTAGAACTACTGGTCCCTTGAAACATTAAAAAAAAAATTTCAAAAGATGCACTCTCATGGAATATGATGACTTCAGGTTATGCACAAAATGGATCTATCTTCTATCACTATGCTCTTATCCTATGTCAAAATGGGATATTTATGACACGGTATAGATATCCATCAAGGCATAAATAAAATTCAACTTTTCTCTAATGTTGTAGTTGCAAGTAATGAATTTTAAATTTTATTTTCTTATTCATAGAAGCTTGCAGTATAGTTGCTTTTAATGTAGACAATTTAGACAATGTATTTTCCTATAGAATTCCTTAGTCTTGATTGAGGATGACAGGCACATGGTCGCTAAACTGGACTTGCATAGTGTTGTTAGATTAAAGGGGTGATTATTTTGGTAGTGAAGATGAGAAGAAAAACACAATTCATTAGTTAAATGTTTTGTATATAAATTGGGTACTACTTTTGTAGGTAGTTTCGTAATGTAATTTTTCAATTTCATATATTTTATCTCCTATTTATTAGGTGCATGAGATGAAGGTTGAATGTAAGAGTCTTATAATGTTGAGTTACCTTTGGATCTCAATTTTTTGATACTCCTATGATGATCTTTCTCAACAAGTATTTTATTCTATTGTTTTTTTTTTAATAACATATTGGGGAAATACAAAATTGTGTACTTCTACAGGACAGCCAACACAAAATTGAAGCATCAAACAAGACTTGATCAAGTTGTAGGTGGAACATGCACTCAAATAGTAAGTAATGTAGAATAAAAAAATAAGTAATCTATCGTGTCTACATTTTGTTATTTTCTGAGATTACATCCATGTTCTATATTCACATAATGGTTCAAAATTGAAATTTACAATTCGATAAAAGTACTGATGAGTGTTGTTCCCTACACCCTCAATCAACAACTTGACTCCATTTGTGGTCTCAAGTTGCCTCCATTTGTTGTTCCCTGCACCCTCAAAAAGCATTAATAAGCATATTTGTCATTTTAAGATCAAAGATAAAGGCCCCCCTTTTTATGCACACACACACACACAACATATACAAAATATAAAAACTTCACCATGCAGATTTTCCTAAGCACTACTGGGACCTTATACCCTGCAACAAATGTATTATTGTGAAAATCATCACAAATCCATTTGTTGCCAGGTCTAGCTCCCAGTAGTGCTTGGTCAAATTTGATGCACTTCTGATATATTTTGTGTATAATATATATGATATTTTATTTTGATTTACAAACTACTATATTATTTGAATATCCTTCTTTCTTGCCACAATAGGAAAGAGTTTGAGGTGGAAGACTACAATAACAAAAGTGTCGGTATTTGCTATACTATACTATAACATCATTTCATAACTAACTTTTCAATTTTTATATATAATTAGGTTATAGATAATCTAAGTGAAGAGGATCATGTTAGACAATCCAAGTGAAGAAGGTAATGGGGACACAATCAATAGATTGTGGTCTAACTTGAAAAGAAAAGGCGATGGAAAATGTTATTGTCCTTGCAATATTTGTAAGGGCTTAAACACTAGAAGATTGCTAATCAAAATAGCTAAGAGACATTGTAGGGATAATGGTCACATTGAAGGAGGGTTTGATTATCATGAATTGGTAAGTTTTTCATTATATTTATTTAACAATTAATATATATATGAAATACACTTGATGATGAGATCATTATCATGGTTTATTTATGTTCATCATTTTTATATAGGTCGACCTCCCCAGGGGAGTACGTGATATGGACCATGGAGGTGTGAATATGGAGAATATGGCTTTGGAAGTGGAGGATCATGGAGGTGCGAATATTGAAGCTGAAGATTATGATCCCATGGAAGATGACGATCATGCGCCAAATAACACATTTGAAGATGATGGTACTAATACATTGATCCATGACATATTTGGTACTGGCACAACTGATGATGATGATCATGATGATGTTGATATCATCCATGATATACCTCTACTTGAGAAGGAAGCCATGACCCTTTACGAAGGCTCCCAAACAACTCTTCTCTCTATAGTATTGTTATTGTTGAACTTGAAGGTTATGAATGGTTTATCCAACATAACAATGTCACGTATGCTAAGGTATGTCATATATGTCATTATAGTAATTAAAGGGTGAAACCTGTACCATAAATATTGTTAATATTAACAACTTATATTTTTTTCTATAGATTGATAGGTGAGTTTTTGTTACCACCATCGAATATTCTCCCTCACTCATACCGAGAATTATGTGCCACTATGAAAGATATTGGAATAGAGTATCAAGAAATAGATGTTTGTCCCAATGATCATACTATTTATCATAAAGAACATGAATTTGCAACAGAATGCCCTGAATGTCATAAGAGTAGATATCGAACAGATCAAATAATAAAAAAGGTGCCTCACAAGGTTCTTCATTACATCCCCATTAGACCACGTTTGCAAAGATTATTCAGGTGTAGTAGCTTGACACAATTTATGGATTACCATGCACGCAATAAGAGTTGAGATGACATTATTCAAATGCCTGCGGATGGTTCTATATTTAAGAACATAGAGGAAAAGTGGTCGCACTTTATCAAAGAACCTCAAAATCTCAAGGTTTCAGTGGCAGCGGATGATGTCAATCTATTTGGAGAGCTAAGATCTGTTTACTCTATTTGGCCTATTTTTGTCATCAACAATAAAATTCCTCCATGGATGTCAATAAAGAGGGGGCACATTATGTTGGCAATGATTTTTCTAGGTATTTGATCATTTAATAGTTATCTTCATGTAATTATAAATCTTGAGGTTAAATGGTCACAATAATTATGTAATGTTGTTGTTCATTCAACTAGGTAGATACCAAGTTAAAGATATGAATATATATATATTGAGCCTCTTATCGACAAGTTGGTGGAGTTATGGAATAGTGTCACTATGTATTGTACACACTAGAATGTGCACTTCTCTAAGTCTTTTCTTCCAAGGGAATCCATGAATGGGAAACCTTGAAAAAGACCTAGAGCTCCCTACGCATGGAGTGCAAGGATATTAAGTGTGCTCTTAGCTAGAGCTATTTAAGCCTATGACCTTGCTAGTAAACCATGCAATGGGAGATTCAATGAAGACAAGGGCAAGAATGCCAATATCCTCAAGAATCAATATGAGAATGAAATGCAACTATGCGAGAAATGAGAATGCAAGCTAAGGTATGAAAAGAAAGATGCAAGTGTTACAATCCAAGCTAATTAATCTATGTGAGCTAATCTAGAGCATAGAAATGAAACTAATCTATGAAAGCATAAATATGAAACTATGATGCAAGAAATGGGAGATGAATGCAATAATGTCTTCAAAAAGCTCCAAAGTCTCCAAGCAATCCTGCGGCATAAGGTTAGTATTCAAAAGATGGATGCTAAAATGAGAAGAGAGCTCTCTTTTTATAAGAAATGAGAAAGAATTGACCATGGAGATTAAGAGGCAAAAGATTTAATCAATGGTGGAGCTTGAAAGAGGAGCAATCCATGTGCACAAGTATCCTCCAATGAGAAAATAAAAGTTGACTTTTGTGTCCATATGAGACAAAAAATTTTTTTCCCCTTTTTATAAAATAGGAATAATGCTTTATTTGTGCAACTTAGGATAAGAGGAAAAGTGGGGGGCTTTTTATTTAATAAAAGAGGAGACTCCTTTTAATTAAATAAAGACTTTAGGGTAAAATGGTTAGCCCATAGAAAATAATCGAATAAATGATAGAACTAGGATTTGATCAAGAATAAGCAATTGATGATTTAGCAAAAGGGGCTAATAGTCTAGATGACCATTTTTAGGTGATTACATTTTCCCCTCTTTGACTAATGTGTGATCAATCTGAGAACACATTACATCAAAGAATAGATTAGCCAAGAAGGCAAGTGGAGATTTGATTCCAAAAAATGAAGTGCAAAGAGATAGCAAATCCTGCATGGTCATCCTGGTAGCGACAGTAATGAACACTTAGGAAAGAGATGGACAGTATCAGGACTTGAGATGAGAACTAACATGTCAAGCACAAAGATAGATCGATCAGAGCATATGGAATGGTCAAGCATATGCTCTGGAGAATAGCCAATAGGATATGATGTGTCTTCTCCCTCAGGATTGAAATCAAAATTAGGTAGAGGGAAGGAAGAAGCAAGAGCAACATGATCAAATCACTAGAAATCATTATCGAAGAGATGAAGCACGATAAGATAATCATCAAGTAATGAAGACATGCCCCAATTTGGCTAGGTTTGACTGAGAAAGATATAGGATAAAAATGAAGTCAAACCTCAGAGAGATGAATCAAATGACAAGGGAATGAAAGACTAGAAGGTTGGAAGATATGGGGATGAAGAAATGAAGATGCCCCAACAAAGATCGAAGGATCAGGCCTCAAATGGTCAACCAACTACGCAAAAGAAGGGAAAATTTTGAAATGTGATTTTGACTATCAAGATAAATTCATATTTCAATTTCGATCCTAAAAATGGATCCAAGACGTCGAAATTAGCTAGGGGTGCAATTTTCGTGAAATTCTGAGGTGTTTTGAAAATTGGTCAAAAAGTCAAAATGCTATATAAGGGGTAAAAAGGTCATTTTAAAATTCATTTATCTTTTATGATTTTGAGAATCTTAAGAGCTTAGAGAGAGAAGATGGCTTAGCAAGCAGCAGTTCTAGTTCACCATCATCGATTCAAGCACAATCGGTTGCACAATCGGCCTCCTCAATATGGTGCCCCGGTAAGTTTTCAAAAAAACTTTGCTTTTTTGAGTCATTAATGAGAATTTAATGTTTTTTAAACATGTTTTTAATTTTTTTGAAAATTTTCAAATTTTCTTGTGCGAAAGTTTGCATGATACTTAAAAAGTATCGCACACTTTGAGAAACTCTGTCGTGCGATAGTTTGCGGGACCAAAAAGTATCGCCCGACTGTTCAGTCCAATGTCACATGATACTAGGTGAAACATCATATGATACTTAGCAAAATATTGCATGGGCAAAGATCATCGCACTATTGTTGAAGAAAGTATCACACGATACTTTTCTAAAAAATAGTGTCACACTAGTTAATAAGAAATATCACATGTTTAAATTTTGAGCAATAGGACATGGGTCTAGATAATTTTTGCGTTTAAGTTTTGATCTACTGATTTTGATCATCCATCATGATATGTTCTGACATCTGGATTGGTTTATGGCTTGCAAGAGACTTTCCCAGCACTGCTGATTAGAGCACTGTGAGTGACTGGCTTATGTTATGTCTGGAATCTAGACGATCCCGGAAAGGATGATTTGGCTAGCATGGGTTTTGGGTTCCTCTATGATATGCCCCATATTTGGGCAAATCATGGGTTGTTGACTGCTCTAACTAAGAGGTGGCACAGTGAGCACAACACCTTCTATCTTCCTACTAGAGAGGCAACCATTACCTTAGAGGATGTCTATCGAATCCTGCGAGTGTCGAGTCATGGAGATCCAATGAGTATAATCATGTTTCTAAATATTTAGAGATGTAAAGTTTCCATATGCTAAGAAACTAACATGATTTTCTGTTGGCACAGGTATATTATGATTAGGATCCTACTAAGGGACGGCAGGCCATCCAGGACCTATTCCAGGATGTTACGATTATCGACAGACACCTCAGCTAGGAGCGGCTAATGGAGGAGTATGGCAGGGACTTCCTAGTGCCTTGCATTGTTTGTTCGATTATTGCACAGGCCCTCATTACTGACAGGAGTCAGAAGGGGTTTCCACTGGGATGGGACAGGTTAGTAGCGGATCTGGTGGCACATCCACGGTGGTTAGCATGGGGCCTAGCCATATTGGCCAATATGTATCATGAGCTCCATGAGATAGTGTACAAAAATGGCAGGACGTGGGCATGTGGAGCCATGCTTGCTCAGATATGGGCGTGGGAGCACATTGTTGTAGTGTGCCCACATGTATAGCTGAGGGAGCAGAGGTGCCCCTACATTTTTAGATATATGGGGTTTATATCATATGCTCATAGTGATGACCTAACATATTACAAGAGACTCCTTGATGAGTTGACCACTTTTGAGTGGAGACCGTACAGGGCTTGCGAGTAGTGGAGTGATAGAGAGTGCAAACTGGGGTATATGTTATGCAATCGACCACTGGTAGGCCGCCATGTTGAGGTGGTTGAGATATTTTTCATCACTCACGTCTGGAGATAGTTTGGTCGACAGCAGAGAGTATCTACAGAGACCACCACATATGCTAGGTCTCGAGATGAGGAGGGGCATGGATGGCTATCGATGCTGGACTACTAGCAGGTAGTACAGGAGATAGATGGGATATGGAGGGAGCCATGGGAATACCTCACAGGGATAGTAGATGCAGGTGCAAATGCAGCCTACAGGGCAGAGTGATGAAGACATCCTTTCCCCAGGTTTACTGTGCCAGATGCAGACCCACAGGCACAGGGTGGAGACAGAGATGATGGGGATGATGGGGGAGGGAGGGGTGGAGAGAGAGGAGAGGGTTCCATATCAGGTGGCTAGCGGTGGGCACGGAGACATAGGTCAGTGAGCCCTGAGGAGGATGATGTAGTGAGAGTTGTTCATCATAGGGTGGACCCAGAGTAGGAGCAACCTGCAGAGGGAGGGGATCTGAGAGCCAGGATCCAGGCTCTAGAGGTAGAGATGCAGCAGTTACACATCACCATACTAGTCAGAGAGTAGCAGCTGATGGATTTGAGAGCTGAGCTCGAGCAGCGGGATAGGGCTATACAGGTTACTATTGTAGAGAGCCGAAGAGAGGTAGCACGAGCTGCATACTATCATGGGCTCTATATACACGTGATACCAAAGGGTCAAAGAGCACTGCCCTATTCTGCGATAGTTGGGAGATCTGATATGGTACTAGATGTAGTGGCAGTGCCACCTCCTCCACCACCAGCTCCACATGATGGTGCTAGCAAGTCTTAGGTTTAGGTTAGATAGATGTATAGAGACATATCTTGGGACTTGATCCAGATTTTTTGTATCCCACATTATATCATGACATTGTTATATATATGAGATTACTGGATTTATGATATAGCCTATTTATTTGTCCCACTTGTGATGGATGTTTCAATTTTTATATTATCTTGTCATATTGCTCAAAATGTATGTTATATGCTCATATATATTCTCTCTCATAGATGTATGTTTAGTTCTCATGTTTATGATATAGACTCTTTGTTTCTGAAAATGATCTTTGTGATGATATAGATATGATGATAAGATTAACCCCTTGTGATGACAAAAATAGGATGTGATGAAAAGGACAAGGAGCAAAAGACATGGTCAAGAAGAAGAAAAGGTGAGCGCAGTTGACCAACAGGTCCATGAAAGATGAAAAGGAGAGCTATCTCCATATGCAAGATGCAAAACTAACTAACATGAACCTAAAAATGCAAGCTAAAATGAAAAATTGATTTACTTGCAAGGTCATGAAGCTATTAGTCTCTAATATTCATCATCAAGTGTTTATTGGTAGCGTCGCAAGATCATACAATACACACTAGTATAACTATGGGTATATGAATATGATCTATATTAGATGAAATGTGGGAATCCCACCTAGGCACCAAAGACATATAGGTCAAGATGACTAGTGTAGTGAGATTACCTAAGTTTGATATAGCAAGATTATACTCGCATTGAGACACAAGGAAAGTCAAGATGGCTAGAAGTATGCACTTGCGAACACAGTCAAGGACAATACCTTGTAAGTCCTATTGTCAAGTAGAACCAGCATAAATGCTAATGACAATTAAGACCAACAAAATATATCCACAAGAAAAGAAAGAAATAAAACATGTCCTCATGCCTTCAGTCTTCTAGCTATGCATCATCAAAAACCATTAGGGAGAGAACACTCAGTAAAGAAATCATCATAGACAGCACACAAGGAAAGAAATTCAAACAAGTCCCAGCAAGTTAAGTGGTTTAAGTGCATGTGTGTAGGTCATAGAGTCAATCTTTGAGTATCACCTCTACCGGTGGAAATATCGCATCATTCTGGACTATGGGTAAACATCTAATAAGTGTTAAAAAACACTTGACGCTAGGGTAGTGTTAAAAAACATAGTTTGGGGAGTGTTGAGAGACACTATTTGAATCAAGTGGCCCAAGAAACCTAGGTGCACAAAGAGACCCAAGATGAGCTAAAACAACATATGCCCCCTAGACTAAGACGAGAGTCAATTCTAGGCTAGGAGAAGCAAAGCGATAAGTGGGGCAAAGGAGCACCATGCAAGACTAATAGACATAGGTGCAAGGGTCTCAAGCAGTGCCTGTTTTCAGGTTTTCACCACTTGATAGATTTTTTCAGGACTTTTTTTTCAATTTTTTTGTATTTTTGCGACCAAGGTGCCTGTTTCCAGGTTTTCACCAAGGCACTTTTTCTATTTTTTTTGAATTTTTTTTTGCATTTTTTGATTTTTTTGGTGAGACATCAAAGCGCCTATTGCTAGGTTTTCACTAGGATGCTCATTTTTTTAAGTACTTTTTATGCTTTTTAGGATTTTTTCAACATCATATATGAATTTTTTTGAGATTTTTTCAGGATCAATAAGTATGTACAAAAGAGCTCAAGAACCTTAGGCATAGAACTTTTTTAGATGTAGAACATTGATAGGCTCAGTAAGATCTTCTCCCTTAGGTGTAGATAGTTGATAGGCTCCAGACCCAAATTTCATTTTGATAATGTAAGGCCCTAACCAATTTGGCTCAAACTTGCCTTTCTGCTCCCTATTCTGCTGATTTTTGGGATTTTCTCTGAGAACTAGTTCACCCACTTGAAACTCTCTAGGATGAACTTTCTTATTGTAGGCAGTAGACATTCTCTTCTGATAAGTGTGCATGTGATCAAAAGCGGCCTTGCGGTGTTCTTCCAAAGTAGTGACCTCATGCACTCTCATGGCCCTTTGGTCTTCATTGGTAATCAAACCATGGAGAGAGACTCTTAGTGAAGGTATTTCAACCTCTAATGGTAAGACAGCCTCAGAACCATAGACTAAGGAAAAAGGTGTTGCACCTGTAGGAGTGCGGATAGAGGTTTTGTAAGCCCATAGCATGGGATTGATCTGCAGATGCCAATCCTTGCCTGATTTGTGCATTGTTCTGTGGAGAATTTTCAGCAATGTTTTGTTTGAGGCCTCAACTTGGCCATTCCCTTGAGGGTAGTAAACAGAAGACCAATGTTGTTTGATTTTGCACTTTTTGCACAAGTGCTTTAGGTCTTTGTTCTTAAATTGGCCGCCATTATCCATGACTATGGAGGAAGGAATACCATAGCAGAAAATGATGTGATTCAAAATAAACAGGGCAACATGTTTGCCAATAGCTGCAGACAGTGGGACAGCCTCAACCCACTTGGTGAAATATTCAGTAGCTATAATGATGAACTTATTCCCACTTGAAGAACTAGGGCAAATCTTGCCTACCAAGTCAAAGGCCCATTGTTAAAATGGCCAGTAAGTAACAGAGGGAATGAGCTCACAGCCAGGAGCATGGATGAGATTCCCATGTAGTTGACATTTTTTGCAGGACATGGCATATCGAATAGCATTAGCTTGCATAGTAGGCCAATAGTAGCTAGCCCTAAGCAATTTTTGAGCTAGCGCAAGACCATTAGAGTGTGACCCACATATGTCTTCATGAACTTCGGCTAGCACCTTTTCTAACTCCTCCATTTCTAGACACCTAAGGAGAGTTCTATCTAGACCCTTCCGATACAAGCCAACAGAGACGAGGGTAAAGTGTGAGGCATTACAGATGAGTTGGTGCTTCTCATTGCATGTTAGATTGTTAGGGATAACTTGATCTTGGAGATAGGAAAAAATGGTGGCATAGCGGGAGGAGTCATGACTGACCACGGTGTAAATGACATGGTCATTAGGGGAATTGTAGGCAGGGTAGCGCAATTCTTCCACCAGGAACTCAAAGTGTGGTTCATGTTATTCTAGTTGTAGGATGGATGCCAAAGTAGCCATGGCATCAGCAACCTTGTTCTCAGCTCTAGGAATTTTTTGGAATGTGACAGATGTAAAATAATTCCTGAGTGAGTCTATCATCCTCTTGTAGGGAATCAACTTGACATCTTTGGTTTGGTAATCATCATTTACTTGGTTTATGACAAGTTGAGAATCTCCAAAAATATGCAACTCAAAAATCCTCCATTCAAGGGCAAGCTTAACACCATTCAGCAAGGCTTCATATTTAGCTATGTTATTGGTGCATGGAAAGAGAAGCTTGTATGATTTAGGAATGGTGTATCTATGAGAGGTAACAAATAGGATTCCAGCACCAGCACCATTCTATGTGTGAGAACCATCAAAAAAAAATTTCCATGTATGCCCTGTGATATTCATGATTGAGGCATCTAGAAAATCTATCTGAAGAGGAGCATTATCAATCATGGGAAACTCAGCCAATTGATCCACAATTGCTTGCCCTTTAATAGCTTTTCTCTCAATATCCTGAATGTCAAATTTTGAAAGAATCAGCATCCACTTGGTAAGGCATCCAGTAAGCGTAGCTTTACTTAGGAGATATTTTAAAGGATCAATTTTAGCAACTAGCTATGTAGTATGTGCCAGCATGTAATGTCTGAGTTTTTAAGACACAAACACCATAGCTAAGCAAGCCTTTTCAATACTAGTGTAATTGAGTTCATAAGCAACCAGAGTGCGACTGATATAATAGATAGCTCATTCTTTTCCCTTATCATCATGTTGTGCAAGGAGAGCCCCTAAAGAATTTGTTGTAGCAGAAATGTATAATATCAAAGGTTTCCCTTGGATAGGTGGCATAAGAATAGGAGGTCATGCTAGGTAATCCTTGAGCAGGTCCAGGTTCTTTTGACACTCCTCATTCCATATACAAGTAGCTCCCTTATGCAAATTCTGATTGAATGGTTGAGCTCTGTCAGCTAGCTGAGAAATGAACCGCCTAATAGATTGGAGATGGCCTTGAAGACTCCTTAATTGTTTGATGTTATGAGGAGGTGGCATCTCCATGATAGCTTGCACTTTTTCTAGGTCTACTTCTATTCCTTTTGTTGATATTATGTATCCTAGCAGTTTCCCAAAAGTGACACCAAAAGAACATTTTTTTGGATTTAATCTGAGTTGAAATCGTTCCATGCAGTCTAATTTCAAACTCAAATCAAACAAATGAGTGCTTCATTGTTGTGATTTGGCAAGCGTGTCATCAACATAGTCCTCCATATTTTTGTGCATCATATCATGAAAGATGGTAGTCATGGCTCTTTGATAGGTTGCACCAGCATTTTTAAGCTCGAACGGCATGACATTCTAGCAAAAGGTACCCCATGCACATGTGAAGGCTGTATTCTCTTGGTCTTCAGGGGTGATCTTAATCTAGTTATATCCAGAGAAGCCATCCATAAGGGAGTACATTTCATAGCCTGCCATCATGTCCACTATCATGTTGATGTTTGAAAGTGGAAAATCATCCTTAGGGCATGCTTTATTCAGGTCTCAAAAATCAGTGCATACATGAATGGACTTTTCATGTTTGGAAATAGGGACAATGTTAGAAATCCACTCAGCGTAGTCAATAGCTCTAATGAAATTGGCTTTTAGGAGCTTCTCAAGTTTAGCCTTAACCAGTAATGCCACATGGGGATGCATCTTTCTCAATTTTTGTTTGACAGGTTTTACCTCTGGAGCAATAGAGAGATGATGCATAATAAGCTCAGTATCTAAACCTGGCATGTCTGAGTATGTCCAGGCAAAATTGATCTTTTTCTCTTGAAAGGATGTAGCAAATTGTTCCTTTTCTTCTACTGAGAGAGATTGAGCCACATGTATGATTTTAGGAGATTCCTCTGTTACCAAGTTGATGGGCTATGTAGGTTCTATTAGAACTGAAGACCTTTCTTGAAAATAGCTCGGTAGACTACCAAGTACCTCATCCTCGGGTGCCTCAACGAGGTTTTCACCCTTAGATACATCTTTATTTTTACTATTTTGAGGTTTGGATACCACCACAATGTGGTTTTCACCATCTGACCATTGCTTTTTTCTTTTAATTTTATGACTGAGGTACTTGATATCTAATTTAGTCATGTTTGTTGCTGGTTCACTAGTGGAAGAAGTAACAGGTTCAATGGCATTGAGGTAGCAGGCGATCTCATAGTCATTTTGAAAGGAAGGCAATATAGGTCTTTGATCTTGGGCAGACCAATCTATGAGATCTAAGTGTATGAGGGGAAGCAAAATGACAGGTTCAAGGTTATTGATGCAGGGGATATCATCTCTAGTGACGAGAGAAGTTGAGCCTATAGGGTAGTCCCCAAAAGTATCAAGATCTAAATTTGTCATGGAAGGACCAGCGTGGTCCATTAAAGCAATATGTGGATTGAACTCGTCAGACCCTACGCGTGACTCATCAACTATGTTGGGTTGGTCACTATAGGTATGAATCACATCAACGTCCATATCTACTGTAGAAGATCCATCTGAGAGAGTGTCCCATTCATACTCATTTGAATCAGTCGTGGAACTTCTACTGGGATGTTTGCACCAAGAAGGCTTAGGATGCCTAGAAGTAGAGGTATTCATATCATTATGTGTGAGATCTCCTCTTTTTATCAATCATGCAATATTTCTACACTATCTATCAAAGCTCAATGACTCATTAGGCACAAAATTTCTGGACGTGGAGGCTTCAGCTGTATCATCAGTAGGCATACATTCTCCTCCCCAAAGAAGTTAGGGAGAAGGAAGACAGTCTTCCATTTGGGCCATGGTGCATAGTGGTGATTCCTTGACGTCTGTATTTGAGTCACTGAGCATGAGAGTATTTCTAGAATATTTAGGGATGTCATTGTCAACACCATAACCTAGACCTGTGGTATCTTTAGAAGACCGGCCATCAGTATGACTCAAAGGTTCAATTAGAGCATGCCCATTATTATTTAAAGGGTCATGACCTTGATAGCCCATTTGCTGCAAAAATTCATAGCCTTTACCATAGCATTTAGGAGAAATGGGAGTAGCAATTGTCATATTGTCTTCTTATTCTCTATAAATCCACTCCCTAACAGCTTGTTCTTCTTTTTCGGCCTCTAAGGGCATGGATGATTGGACAAATGTACCAAAAACTATCATGGCAGAAGCAGAGGGCTTTGTCTTTTCTGAAGGTCTACCATAGGACTTAGGAGAAGCAGGCATAGCAACAATGGAGTCCAATGTATATTCCCCCATACCAATACTCATCATCTTTAATTTTTTCTCAGCAGCAATGAGGGATGCATTATGATCATGAGAAGGTTTTTTGTGAGCAACGAACATCTCAGTAGTAGTTAGAGTATTGATAGTGATAGCATTATCCCTAGGAATCACAATCTTGACTCCATTGTGTGGAAACTTGACACACTGATGATAAGTGGAAGGGACAGCTTGCATTTCATGGATCCAAGGTCAACCCAGAAGAATGTTATATGCGAGTGGGATGTCCAACACTTGGAAAATAATATCTTTTATGATAGGGCCCACTCAGACAGGTAGCACAACAAGACCTTTGGAAGATCTTTCCACTTCATCATATGCTTTTATGGTAATCTTTCACCTAGGATCCACGGCCAATTCAGACAATCCCAACTGTTGCACCACATGGAAAGAAACAATATTTAACCTAGCACCATTGTCTATCAGGACTCGGTGGACTTGGGTATAGTAGACTAGAACTTTAATGTGTAAAGCTAGATTATGAGGGTGACTAAGAGATGTGTCATCTTCTATAGAAAAGGATAGGTATTGGGGAGACGTGATGTGGTTGACCATAGCCTGGAATCGATCTGGATCAATATCATTGGGAACATTTGCTGTATGAAGAGCTTTCTCAAGGATCTCTTTGTGCAAATGGGATAGCTCAAGTAACTCAAAAATGGATATCTGAGTGGGTGTCCGTTGTAATTGGTGCACAAGGTCATAGCTAGACAAGAATGAAGGAACCACTTGTTTGGAAGAAGAAGCTTGCTTGGGATCATGCACGGTTTTAAGGACAATTTTGGCTTGCCCCCTAGTAACAGCATTTAGCATCTCACTTCGAGAAGATGAACCATTCAGTGTTTGCAAGACCAACTTTGGCATACCATGATTGGCATTATTATCATCTTGAGATCTCATCATAAGAACATTCTCAACAGGCTCTATCATGTTGATCACAGGTGAATTAGGAGTATATGTATAGTTGATCTTTGCATCATGATTCTTCTTATTTGCTTGAGAGGATTCTGCTTTCTCATATTCAGGTAGAGGAGTCTTGAAAGCTTTGTGATCAAAATTTTTAACTAAGCCATCTATGAGCATTGTGTCTCCATCAATAAGATCTTGAATGGCATCTTTAAGCTTAAAACAATTATCTATCTTATGTCCCTTATTCCTGTGATAATGGCAAAAATGATATTCTCTCCACCAATCAAGCTTAACTAGTGGATCATAAGGACGAGAATTGTCAGGAAGCGTAAGATACTTGTTGGAAACTAGAGTCTTAAGAATCACATCATATGGTTCAGCCAACTTAGTGTAGACTCGTCATTGAAATGTCTTTTTTGGCTTGTTTGCATGTTGAGGCTTAGGAGCACTATGAGTGTCCCAGTCTCTTGTTGTTTTGCTGCATATATAGCATTAGAGAGGTTGAAAGTAAGCTCTTTGGCTTTTGGGACATCCACAACACCATCATTAACAACATACTTGTTTTTATTCCAATGTTTGATTTTGTCCTTGCCATTGCCCCTAGTATCTTTACTAATAACAATATCCTCCTTTCTTATGACCACATCTTCAATCTGATATGCACTTTCAACCATGTTGTTGAAAGAAGAGAATAGTTGTTTCCTTAGATCATAATACAGTTCTAGCACAAGAGTGTTGATGAAAATGTCAATCTTTTCCCTTTCAGGTAGCTATCAAGGATATCAAGAATACAATGACCTCCAACGTTGTAAGTGGCAAATGGATCACCTTGATTTTTTTTTAGAGCATTGAGGTCTATCATGGTGATAGGCTATTGGATGTTGTATGAATAATGTTGGGTGAAGTGCTGAGCCAACTCATCAAAAGTTTTAAGAGGTGGTGTCAACTTCGCAAACCATTCTAGAGCTTGTCCTCTTAAACTTCTAGGGAACAATCGCAGAAGAAATGTGTCTTCGTGAAGGAAGTCCATGCTAAGAGCATAAAAATGATGCACATGGTCATGGGGGTCACCATTTCCATCATACTTGTTGTATTTGGGAACCTCAATATCCCTAGGAAATGGGACCATGTATAGACTCCTATCAAAAGGAAGAGCACAAATAGATTCTACGAAAGAAACCTTTGGGGGCTCCTTTTCTATTGTAAGTTGAGAAAGATGTTGATTTGTTCATTGCAATTCATCCCTAAGGATTTCCAATTCAGTTGGTACTCTTTCTTGAACAATCTAGTGTACATCATAGCCAGGAGGGAGCTTGTATCCCCTAGAAGTCATGTATTGAAAGTATTGATCTCCATTTCGCTCTAAAAGTTTAAGCATCATACATTGGGAGGCTTCATCTTGTTCAAATCTCATAAGCTCTTCACTAGAAACCTCATCATTAGCTTCTTCCTCATGCTGAGAGGGAGGAGGTCTAGGAGGTGAAGGAGCAGCAAAAGTTCATCTTGGAGGAGATCTTGGTGGCGTGTTGTTGCCATAGTTACCCAAAGTACCAAAAGGAGGGGGTCTATATTCATAGCCACTAATCTCAGGTTGTTCTTGAGACATTCCCTTCATAGCCATGTGCCTAGTTGCATCCATTTTGTCTAAACGTGCTTAGTTGTCCTTATGCTCAAAATGTTCTTGCAAACGGTGGAACTTTTCTTGTTCAGTCAGAGTAAGTGAGACACTATATGTGCTTTTAGAGGTCTTGAATGCGGAAAAGAGGAAGCCTCCTTTGTACCACAGGGTGTTTTTAGAATCCTCGAATTGGTTAGGACTGGAACTAATGTTGCTAACTAGCACTCATGAGCATCTTGTGGGTGAGGGTAACTGCGTATAGTTGAATGGAGGGTGACTCCCTTGCTCGAATTAAGATCGAGTTGAAACCGGCATGAATATGGAATGTTGGTTGACTAATAACATGAGACAAAGTTTTTTAGATATTGAGATAAGCAAAGCCAAAGAAGACCACTTGTCAAGATAGACCAATAAATATGGCTAGTCAAAAGTGCTCAAGAACTTACAGCAATCAATTGACTCAAGCTGAGATATGAGCAAGAAGCTCAATTAGCAAGTAGCTAGAGAGGTAACCGTAATGTGACAAGTGATCAAAAGTAGCATTTGGAAAACTCAAATCCAATAGTTTTAACTCATTTTCTCAGTCTAGAATAGACTTAAACATGCAGATAATAGACCAAGGTTATGTAAGAACAGGAAAAGACACTCAATAGAGGAAATTTCAAATTTGGCAGCAGTGAGACAGCAAAAGGATTCTGGATGATAGTTTCCAGGCAAACAGGGTGATAAAAGCTGACCAGGCGATACTTCTAACAGAGATCAAGCAATACTTTCCAAGTGTATGGTGAAAATGTGACCACACTTCTATGAATCCTTACATGCAAGAAAACTCAACAATGAGCCCTCACAAATCGATCCATAGCTCTCTATGCATGGAGTTGTAAGATTTATAAAATTGCTCTCAGCTAGAGCTATAAACTCATGACCTTGCTAGTCAACCACACAATGAGAGATTCCAAATCAAAGACAAGGGCAACAATGTCAATATCTCCAATGAAATCAATATGGATGCAATGCAATGCAAACTAATCTATGAGAATGAAAGATGCAAGCTATGTTATGAAAGGAAAATACAAGTGTTACAAATCTTCCTATTAAGCTATGTGAGATTAATCTATTGCATAAAAGAAATCTATACTAAAAATGTCATTATCATGCAACTATGATGTAAGAAAACAAGCTAAATGAAATGCAACAACAATGTCTTCAAAGCTTGAATGCAAGAATGTCTTCAAAGAGCTCTAAATGACCTAAAAAACCTGCAGCATAACATTAGCATAAAAACCTAAGATATGAAAATGAAGGAGAGAGCTCTCCTTTTATAAGAAATGAGATAAAAATGGACCATTGAGATTAAGAGGCAAAAGATTCAATCAATGGTGGAGAAAAATAGAAGCTTGATCCTTGTGCACAAATATCCTCCAATAGGAAAATAGGAGTTGACTTTAGTGTCCATATGAGACAAAAAGTATTTTTTCTCTTTTTATAAAATAAGAATAATTCTTTATTTGTGCAACATAGGATAAGAAGAAAAGTGGGAATTTTTTATTTAAATAAAAGGGGAGAAAATTCTTTTTAATTAAATAAAAGCTTAGGATAAAGTGATTTTATTATTTAATTAAAAGAGATTTTTAATTAATTAAAAGGGAGCATGTTCTCTTAATAATATTTTTATTTTTATTTCTTTTTTAAATTAAATAAGGCTCAAACCTTAAGAAATATTGAATTGATTATGATTTGATCAAGAAAATTGATATAATTGATATTGTTGATATTTGAAAATATTGATTCAAGGATTTGATAAATTGCAGAAATGGGGCCCAAAGTCTAAGCGACCATTTTAGGGTGCATACATTTGCCCCTCTTTGACTAATGTGAAATCGATTTGGGATCACATGCAGTCAAAGAATGAAGTTGAAATGTGAGATCGATTTGGGATCACAAAACAACTCAGATGTGTGTTCGACGGATGGGAACATATCAGGACAAGCATAAGCATAAGCTGAAAGACAAGACCAACACTGTCGCTGCTAGGCAATCATCAAGTCTAAAAAATAGGAGATAAAAATTGAAAGATAAAATCACCACCGTCGCTGCTAGGTGATAATCAAGTCTAAAAATAAGAATCTCAAGCTAAGCTGAATGATAAAGCTGAATCAAAGATTAAAGCTGATAGGTACTGCCCCCTCGGAATTGAAATTGAAATTAGATAGAGGAGAACAACAAATTGATAAACCTGATCAAGTCACAATAAATCATAATCGAAGGATAGAGCATGATAGGATAACCATCAAACAGTGAAGACATGCCCCAGGTTGACGAGGTTTGACTGAAAAAGATATAGGATAAAAATTAAGTCAAGCCTTAGAGAAAGGAAGCGAAAGGGGTGAATGAAAGACTAGAAGTCTGGAAGATATGGAAAGGAAGAAATTCCATCAAAGATCAAAGAATTATGCCTCAAAAGGTCAATCAACTACGTAGAAAAATGAAAAAATGTAAAAACGCGACTCGGATTTCAATTTTGAGTCCGAAAATGGATAGAAAATGATGTGATATAAAAGACTAGAAATGAAAGATATGATCAAGAAGAATCAGAAAATGAGCACAGCTGACCAACTAGTCCGTAGATGATAAAAAAAAGAGCTCTCTCCATATGCAAGATGCAGAAACTAAACTATGATGAACCTAAGAATGCAAGCTACTATGAAAGTGGTTGACTTGCAAGGTCACAATGCCTATAGACATCTAATTATCATCACCAAGTGTTATTGGTAGTGTCGTAAGATCATACAATGCACACTAGCATAACTATGTGGATATGAATATGATCTCTATCAGATAAAAATGTGGAAATCTCACCTAAGCATCAGAGACATGTAGGTCAAGATGACTAATGCAGTGAGATTACCTAAGTTTGATATGGCAAGATTATGCTTGTATCAAGACACATGAAAGTTAGGATAACTAAAAGCATGCACTCGCAAAACAGTCAAGGATAATACCTTGTCAATCCATAATGTCAAGTAAGACCAGCATAAATGCTCATGACAGTTAGGATCAACAAAATATACCCACAAGCAGATAAAGAAATAAAACATGTTCTCATACCCTCAGTCTTCTAGCTATGCATCATTGAAAACTTCTCAAGGAGAGACCACTCATCAAAGAAATCCTCATAGACAACACACAAAGAAAAATAAAGTCAACATATCTCAAACAAGTTGATTGTTTAAGTGCATGTGTGTTGGTCATAGAGTCAAACTCTGAGTATCGCATCTACAAATGAGCAATATCACATCATACTAGACTGTAGGGTAAGACATCTAATAAGTGTTAAGAAACACTCGACGCAAGGGTAGTGTTGAGAAACACTATTTGAAATTTTTTGGGACTTTTATAATTTTTAGGATTTTTGAATATATAATTTTTTTGGTGAAACATCAAAGCGTCTATTGCTAAGATTTCACTAGGATGCTCTTTTTTTCAGGACATTTTATGATTTTTAGAATTTTTGACAATATATCATTTTTTTGAAATTTTTTCAGGATCATATATGAATTTTTTTAGTATTTTTTCAGGATCAATAAATATGTACAAAGGATGCCCCCAGACAGAGTAGGCATCAAACTTCCAAGTAAGATCACATCGTGTAGTTCCAATGTCTAGGAAGGTAGAGAACAAAAGGGATTAGCAAGCTGGTGAATGAGATGAAGGAAAGGAGAATGAAGGTGAACAGAGGGAAGAAATCCTCAAGGTCAACTCCTTAATAGTACCCAAGCTAGGGAAAAATTGTCATGTAAAGCACATTTAGACGAGCAATGAAAGGCCAGCATAGGATAAGCCTCAAAAGCATAATGCAAAAGAAGGAAAGGATGCAATCCAAATGAGTAGACATATCAAGAGGCTTCATAGCATCGTGTTTACTCTTTTTTATTAGATCAAGACCAAAGGGGAAAAGGATAGCGAAAGGCTAGAATGAATGGAGGAAAATAAATATGAAGGCTTAACATGAATGGAATGAAAGCAAGATCAGTGTAAGATAGCTCACAAGATAACCAAATGTTTGTGTATAGGTCAACATTTCCAAGATCAAAGAGAGAAGACAGAATGGATGAAACATGTAGAAGAATTATGCATGACGCTTGATTGCCAAGTTTTCATCACGGTACTTATCCAAGGTGCCATAAGAGAGTGGTTTTCACCATAGGATGAATTTATTTCTCTTTACTTTTTCTACCAAGGCTCTTGTTTCCAGGTTTCCGCCAAGGCACATTTTCAATTTTTTCAATTTTTTTTATTTTATTTTATTTTATTTTATTGTATTTTTTGAAAGAAGGAAAGCTTTTCAGATAATGCTCTTTGAAAGGATAAACCATAATATGCCAAGGATTCAAAATTATATGCTCAAAGATGCTAATAGGGAAAGGAAGATGGAAGAGAAAAATGGAGGATAAAGTTTTATGTAAAGCGAGTGAGGTTGGAAGATAGGAGGAATAGGCAAATGAAGAAAAAGGATAGAAGGTAGAAGGATAATGAATGGAAGGATTGTGAAAGGGTAGATAAAAAAGAAGGCGAGATCAACATCAACACACACCTTGAAGGGTGGTGAGAGGGTGGAGGAAACTTGAATGAAAGAATATGAGAAGGAATATGGTGAATATTTAGCAGAGGTTGCGATTTAGGCGCATGGAATGGAAGAATGTTTTTGGAAGAAAATGAAGTGAAAGCCTTTGGAAGCTTGAATGTCAACTTTACTTTTTATTGAACATGAGACTCTTTCAAGAGAGACTTTGGAATCCATATAGCCTTAGGTGTTTCATTTCTTTTTGATAATTTAGAAAGAATATCTTCAATGATGGATTTTGGAACCCATACTTGTCTTGTAATTTTTTTCTTAGATATCTCTTTTGACTTTATATATCCATGTCGATTAGAGGGGACATGGTGATCTTCTTTTTTTGATGGATTCTTATATTGCTTCTTTTTTTTGTATTGAACATTCAAGTTACTTCCAAAAGACTTGGGACTTGTGGAAGAAGGATGAGAATATGACTGGTTTAGATGGGTGGATGGATGAAAAGGATTCAAGGGTATGTATCTATGTTGATCTTGAGGAAAGATAGGAGATGGAGGGACGTAAGGACCCAAGATGGATGACAAATTAGGAGAATTAGGAGGGGAAAGTGAAGGGACATAAGGACCCAATATGGAAGGTAGACGTGAAGCCCTTAGTAGTGGTGGAAGAGGTCCAAGGATGGAAATGGAAGATGCAAAAGGATAATCAATAAGTTCATCAGCATCTATATCACAACCAAGGATATCAACATCTTTAGAGTGAGCATTAGAATTTTCAATAGGATCATCCACATCTTGAATAGGAGCACCTTTTTTGACAGGATTGTTCATAGCTTGCAAAAATTTAAGAAGAGTAAAAAGTGGAAGTGAACATGGAGTGGTAGAACAAGAAGATGAAATACTTTGATCTTGACAAGGATCTTTGGATAGCATAAGCGCATCATTTTTTTCTTGATTTTCAATAAGTTTAACATCAGAAGTAACAACACCATTTTTAATAACCTTAATGGAAGTATCATCTTTGGAAAGCACAAGTGTAGTAAGGTTATTTTGTTTATCAATAAGCTCAATGGTGTGAGTAGTAGCTTGATCTTGCTTAGGAGAAGACTTAAGACATGGTGGAATAAATGAGGAAGGGCGTAAAGGATCAAAAGAACCATGGAACGAATGAGAGATATTATGAACAGGATTGGATGACATGGAAGGTTCTTGATCTTGATCTTTCTTTATGTTCTTTTCTTTATCATTTTTAGAGTCCTCTTGACATGGAGCCACTTCTACGGACAAGGAAGCATGTTGGAATTGTATGGAAGACTTTGGAAGAGATGGTGAAGGACTAGTTGAAGTAGGCATTATAACGCATAAAGGCTTAGGCTCTTTAGGTTTAGCATTATTGAAATTATTTGCAGCCAAGTGAAGGTTAGCTTGAGTTTCTTTAAGAGGTAGCCCTCGAGGATAATTATAGGGAACTACATGAAAAGTGTTAGGATCTTTATTGGATGAAGGATTTGTGAAAGATTTGGAAAACTCAAAAGCTTTAGAAGATGTATGGGCATTGGATGAAGTAGAGGATGGAAGGGAACCATCACAAGACAAAGGTTCAACATTAACATGATCTATCTTGAGAGTTTCATCTTTATTTTTAGCATGAGAGTTTTTAGAGGAAGAATTCTTATAATATTGACATTTCAAATTGGCACAGTGCATTCTATAGTCCTCAGTAGTAGTAGATGGATCACAATTAAGGTATTGTTCACAGAACTCATCAAAGTCTTTTTCAAAATCAGAATCATATGGATCACCATCATGATCTACCCAATAGGATGACCCTTTAGCAAGCACGAGCACACGACAAGGAGGACTCTTAGGAACAGAAGTTTCATAGGCATCACTACATTGTCCATCATCATAGTCATCATAGTCATCATAGGTGGGTGTGTCACTCTTTGTGGAAGAGACATCACAAGGACTATCACATTGCTCTTTATGGTATGTCTTCTAAAGAGAAGGAAGATTCTTGGGAGAAGTAGAAGAAGAATAAGATCATGAAGAAGAGGAAATTGAAGACTTCATGGAAGAAGAAGATTTAGATAATGAGGAATGTCTATAAGAGTCATGATAAGATTTGGAAGATGAAGAAGGTGAATAATGTTTATAAGAGTCATGATAAGACTTAGAATGTGAGCAATTTGAATAATGCCTAGAAGAGTCATGGTAATATTTGGAAGATGAAGAATGCGAGTAATGTTTAGAAAAATTGTGATAAGATTTAGAATGTGAGAAATGATGAGAAGATTTAGAAGATGAAGAATATTTGGATGAGATCATGAGTATGATTCTAGTAAAGGCATCTGATTTAATTGATTTTTCTTTTATTTTTGTCATAAATTTATCACTCATGAGAATTTTGGAGGAACAACACTTTTCAAATACATCAATGAGCTCAAGATCATCTATTCTTAATAAAGGTTCCAAAACCAGATAGTCAAGATTCATGGTTATAGAAGAGGAGGAACCAAGCATGGAAGAAATGAATAGATGAATAGAAGAAGGTAGACTAGATAGTAAGAGGAAAAGAATCAAGAAGAAGAAGAAGAATTTCCCATGGGAATAGAAGACTTTAGAAGAACATGGGAAATGGAGAAGAAAGAAGAAGACTAAGATTCATCTTATGCAATTGATACTATAACGTTCATTGAGATGTTGAGCAACATGACAGCACCTAGGATCTAAGATTTGGACTGACCAAGGAAGACCAAGCTTCTAAGGAGAACTCACTACAGTAGGATGGAACTCAGTTTCAATATTCCAATTAAATTTTTCAAAAGATTTCGCAATAATGATCAAGCACATAGAACAGCAATCAAGAAATTCAAGCAAGCAATTATCTTCAAACAATGAGCAAAGGGCAAAGCAACCTTGTGCATGAACAAGTATAGTGACTTAGTATTTCTACTCCTTAAAGGTTCTGCTTGTGTATGTTCTTGAAAATGTTTTAGCAGGCACATAAAACATAATAACACCTTAACAAGTTGTCTACAAGGATATATGTGGCTTTTTAAAAGGAGTCTTCGATATACACAAGGTACGTGAGGCTCAAATTCGTAGATGAGAAGAATTCAAAATTACACAACCGGGGGGAGACGGTAACCCAAATCTCCTCCTTCACTTCTCAAAGGTATAAAGTTCTTTGAGGCTTAGCCAAGAGTGATATCAAACTCAATTCCCAAGAGAGGTGTCTTTCAATTCACCACCCGCTATTTATAATCCATCAGAACATGAGAGTTAAGGTTGTCCCTTGAGGTGGTGTGTCCCCAAGCAGGCCTTCTAAAAATAAAATTAAGTAATTCACTATCAAAAGTATTTAAAGCACTAAAGGTGGAACACTTAACTCTTCAATTAAATGTGAAGTGAGTCCAAAAGTGAAACATTTAACTCTTCAAGTGAATGTGAAGTGATTCCAAAAGTGGAACATTTAACTCTTCAAGTGAATGTGAAGTGAGTTCAAAAGTGGAACATTTAACTCTTCAAGTGAATGTGAAGTGAGTCCACAAGGTGGAACATTTAACTCCTCACACAAACTCAAAGTGAGTCCAAAAGTGGAATATTTAACTCCTCACACAAACTCAAAGTGAGTTCAAAAGTGGAACATTTAACTCCTCACACAAACTCAAAGTGAGTCCAAAAGTGGAACATTTAACTTCTCACCCAAACTCAAAGTGAGTCCACACCTTAGAAAACTAATGAGATCAAGAAAGCATAAAAAAGGGGAAACTTTGTGGAACACTTAACGCTCTTTTCAAGTAGACCCCTCCCTTATGTATGAATGCCAACCTTGCATCCAAAGGGCAGTAATGAGGGGCAATTAAAAATAAGTGAGTCCAACACCCAATTTAGGTAACAAGATCAATCAAAAGTAATCTAAAGTTGTTTATCAATACTACTCACAAATGACAAAGGGTTGAATCAATGAAATATTTAACTTTCCAAGCAAACATAGAGTGAGTCCACAAAGTGGTGTATTTAACTCCCTATATAAACAAGGAATGAATCAATGCCCTCAATCACTCAATGAGATATTTGATATTAGAACCAAGAATTACTTAAGGTTTAACAACAAGCATTCACTTACACAAACTTGTATGAAAGCAAATCTATGTTCATTCATTTCTCATTAAGAGCATCAATTGAAATGTGTTCTATGAAAGCATGTAAACACTCAAGCCAAACACATGAGAGATTCAATTTTAATCCCAAAATCCAAATATTGTAGAGATGGAACAAAGTACCTCAAGTCTAACATTTTGTTTTAAGCATTTTCCATGAAAGTAAGAGCACCTTCAAATGAACAAGACAAGAAAATAAGCAAACAAGATATGCAATGTATATCCAACTTATGCAAACCCTAGGGTTAGATCTGAAAATTAATTTTTAAGAGCAATAATAGCCATCAAATAATCTAAATGACAACTCACATCATGCATTGAACCATGTGAAAAATAAGTGCATGCTAATCATCAAATATCCTTTTTTTTAATTTTGATTTTTGACCTTGTCAACAAGATTGGACTTATACCACATGAATTCGGACCCTAAACCTAAAATGAAAAAAAGAGACCTTTATCAAAAAATAGAGAGCTTTCTAAAAATATAAAAATTTCAGAAAAATCTCTTCATTTGTGCTCTAGAGACCCATTTTACCAAAATAGACCAATTTTTATAAATTGACCAAATGAGTTATGATATGACCTCTAAATTAAAAACACAATGAATGGACCCCCTATATAATTTTAAGACCTTTCTAGAAATGTAAAAAATTCTAAAAAATACATTGATTTGCGTCAAAAATCAATTTTTTATGAAAAAAAAAGAAAAAATCATAAAAAATAGATATTACCTCTCAAAATTTTGAAAATGTTTTTGAAGCTTCTCTGATATGTTGCCAACTTGTAAAAAAAAATTTAGACTAAAATACCAAGCCATTTGGGAGATATGATCAAATCTTTCAAATCTAGGGTTTTTCATCTCCAAACAAATTTGCACAAGGGTTAGCTCCAAAAATAATCAAAACCAGCATGCAAGAGGTCGGTTGCCCCACGGTGGGTGCCAAAAATGTATGGTGAAAATGTGACCACACTTCTATGAATCCTTACATGCAAGAAAACTCAACAATGAGCCCTCATAAATCAATTCATAGCTCTCTATGCATGAAGTTGCAAGATTTATAAAATTGCTCTCAGCTAGAGCTATAAACTCATGACCTTGCTAGTCAACCACACAATGAGAGATTCCAAATCAAATACAAGAGCAACAATGTCAATATTTCTAATGAAATCAATATGGATGCAATGCAATGCAAACTAATCTATGAGAATGAAAGATGCAAGCTATGCTATGAAAGGAAAATACAAGTGTTACAAATCCTCATATTAAGCTATGTGAGATTAATCTATTGCATAAAAGAAATCTATACTAAAAATGTCATTATCATGCAACTATGATGTAAGAAAACAAGCTAAATGAAATGCAACAACAATGTCTTCAAAGCTTGAATGCAAGAATGTCTTCAAAGAGCTCCAAATGACCTAAAAAACCTGCAGCATAACATTAGCATAAAAACCTAAGATATGAAAATGAAGGAGAGAGCTCTCCTTTTATAAGAAATGAGATAAAAATGGACCATTGAGATTAAGAGGCAAAAGATTTAATCAACGGTGGAGAAAAATAGAAGCTTGATCCTTGTGCACAAATATCCTCCAATAGGAAAATAGGAGTTGACTTTAGTGTCCATATGAGACAAAAAGTATTTTTTCTCTTTTTATAAAATAAGAATAATTCTTTATTTGTGCAACATAGGATAAGAAGAAAAGTGGGAATTTTTTATTTAAATAAAAGGGGAGAAAATTCTTTTTAATTAAATAAAAGCTTAGGATAAAGTGATTTTATTATTTAATTAAAAGAGATTTTTAATTAATTAAAAGGGAGCATGTTCTCTTAATAATATTTTTATTTTTATTTCTTTTCTAAATTAAATAAGGCTCAAACCTTAAGAAATATTGAATTGATTATGATTTGATCAAGGAAATTGATATAATTGATATTGTTGATATTTGAAAATATTGATTCGGGGATTTGATAAATTGCAGAAATGAGGCCCAAAGTCTAGGCGACCATTTTAGGGTGCATACACCAGGCAGCTTGTGTGATAGACTCTAAGTAAGCAGGGTGATAAAAAAACTAGGAACGAAGTATCATACGATAAATTTTAAAATAGTGTGCGATGTGATTTCAATGTCGTACAACTCTTGACCCGTGAGTGTAAAAAGTCTCTATTTTTTGAGGTAATTTTGTCAATTTTGCAATCTGATGGGTAATTTGTTGATTTCAAACATAGTGACAGCAATATTCAGGCAGGTTTGCAAACAGTAGATGATTGAACATGTCATTAAACACTTATGCAAGAGCAAAAGCAACCTTGCCAAGACAAATAATTGGGATATCAAAATAAAAAAATTTATGAGCACTACCATGATGTTTGTATGTTCGAGAACGTTTGCACGAGTAGATCACAACAAGAACACTTCAAGCACTTACTAGCCTAGAAGGACAAAGTCTCAATACTTAGCAACGTGGCCCACACTTGATGTCCCATCTCCTCACACAAAGTGGTTGCCCACAATAGATGTTGGCTTTGTTGTGGAGGTGTCAATGACACAACCAAAAGAACATAGATGGTGAGTAATCTTGGGGTGATCCGGGTTATTCCACTTGGATCAATCCTTACACCAAGAAGCTAAGCAGAAAAATAGGGTGGCCTCTACCTATAGTTCTTAGTAAGGGCTTCCATTCGTAGTACCCCCCTTACTCCTCGAAGGGACTCCTTACCTTACGGCAAGTAACAGACCTCACGGCCACAAGAGTACCTTAAGCATTCTTGCTCAACATTTTTCTCATGGTCACAATCCCACAAGTACTCACATCAAGCGAATACAAGTACTACATCTACCAAGATTTTGTGTCCTTGATAGCCTTGAGTTTATAGTGGGTCGGAATAGCCGGCAATAAGCTTGTCCCCACTTGGGTCGTTCCTCTTGATTGCTCAAGAGTAGGTCCACTAAAAGATCCTAATGCTAAACAAAGAGTGGATTAACTTTTGAGTGTCAGGATTTCTGGTTCACCTCAAGGGTGAAGAGCATAATCTCCTAGCTCAAGAATCTCTCCCAAACACACCAAACAAAGAGTTCAATTACCCTCTTATTTTCAAAATCTAAAAGTGGGCCAAGATTTTTGGTTCACCACAAGGGTGAAGAGCATAATTTCCTACCACCAAAAGACTCCTACAACAAGATCTTAAGTGCCTAAGAAATGAAACAACTAGTATATGTCGCACTTAAAAGAAAAGTAATAAACAAGCAATTGGTTGTTTTTAGGCGTTAGACATCCCTGCAAAACACAATTAGTAGCCCTTTTTCCTTTGGAGCTTTGACTAGCAAATTTTTTAAGCAATGAAGGTACCTATAAGAACAACTTGTTAGCCCCAAAAAGAGTTAGCACAATAAAAGGAAGTAAAATCTACAAATAAACTACTGTCTAACTACAACAAGTCAGAAAACTGAAACAATCCAGCCAAACTTTTGCAAAAAAAATGATCAATACCAGTCACTGCCAAACCTAGGCGACAATACAGTCACTAGAAGAATCGTACGATATTTTCCAGGCTACTGGTGTGATATTTCCTTTCTGGGTGACACTTCTCACTATGCTCAAGCGACAGAAGAATGTATGACTAGGCGATAGAACCTGTAAAGTCGAGCAATATTTTTACAGGAAAAATATCGCACAGCTATAGAATAAAGTATTGTACGATACTGACAGACTGTCGTACGATAATCTGTGAAAAAAAAATAGAGAGCCGAAAATAGCAAGCTAAAAATGATGAAAATAAAGTGCAAAAATGCATAAAAAGGACATAATGAAGCTGTTATGCACCACGGTGGGCGCCAAAAATGTACACACTAGAATGTGCACTTCTCTAAGTCTTTGCTTCTAAGGGAATCCATGAATGAGAAACTTTGAAAAATGACCTAGAGCTCCCTACGCATGGAGTGCAAAGATATTAAGTGTGCTCTTAGTTAGAGCTATTTAAGCCTATGACCTTGCTAGTAAACCATGCAATGGGAGATTCAATGGAGATAAGGGCAAGAATGTCAATATCCTCAAGAATCAATATGAGAATGAAATGTAACTATGCTAGAAATGAGAATGCAAGCTAAGGTATGAAAAGAAAGATGCAAGTGTTACAATCCAAGCTAATTAATCTATGTGAGCTAATCTAGAGCATAGAAATGAAATTAATCTATGAAAGCATAAATATAAAACTATGATGCAAGAAATGAGAGATGAATGCAAGAATGTTTTCAAAAAGCTCCAAAGTCTCCAAGCAATCCTGTAGCATAAGGTTAGTATTCAAAAGATGGATGCTAAAATGAGAAGAGAGCTCTTTTTTTATAAGAAATAAAAAAGAATGGACCATGGAGATTAAGAGGCAAAAGATTTAATCAATAGTGGAGCTTGAAAGAGGAGCAATCCATGTGCACAAGTATCTTCCAATGAGAAAATAAGAGTTGACTTTTGTGTCCATATGAGACAAAAAGTGTTTTTTTCCTTTTTATAAAATAGGAATAATGCTTTATTTGTGCAACTTAGGATAAGAAAAAAAGTGGGGGGCTTTTTATTTAATAAAAGAGGAGGAGACTCCTTTTAATTAAATAAAGACTTTAGAATAAAATGGTTAGCCCATAGAAAATAATCGAATAAATGATAGAACTAGAATTTGATCAAGAATAAGCAATTGATGATTTAGCAAAAGGGGCTAATAGTCTAGATGACCATTTTTTAAGTGATTACATGTATGACATCTCTAGACCAATAGGAGACAGACAATTTCAATTTCATGCAATGCTTGTATGGATAATATATGATGCCCCAGTGCTAACACATTTTTTGGGTATGTTATGGTGAATTCAAGTTGCACATGATAATTTTAAATATAAAAATTAACATATTTAATCCAATTGTATCATTATCTTGTAGGTCTTCAAACAAAGGGAAAATTTGCATGTCCAGTTTGTGGTCCAAAGATGAAATCTCGTCATTCAAAAAATTTAGGAAAGCAAGTGTTTGATGAGCATAGACACTTTCTCCACAAAAATTATAACTATCAAATTACCGAAAAATGTCTTTTCAATTGAAAAAAAGAGACTACATCTAAGCCATGGAGAATGACACCTCATCTATGGAATTTGGAATATAATAGAATTAATCGTCAAGGTACTACCATTCTACCTAATGGTTTATGTTTAGAATTTGTATATTTATATTGTGTTTTGTTTGCTGATTATGTGATTGATGATCATGAATGTCGTCAAGGCAATACTACTGAGCACCTTTCAAATGGACTAAAAAGTTATCCCAGACAATTTAGTAGGTTTTCTTACTACGAGCAGCTGCAAATTGTGCATTTGCTTGATACTATGCATATTGGAAAGAATGTAATAGATACATTGTGGAAGATATTGGATGGAAGTTGTGACAAAGAAAAAATTGTCAAAATTTGTAGCGACATTCATGAATCCAATCATGCAATGAAAAATTTTATTGAATCAAATAGAAATGGAGAACGGATTAATATAAGTGCCCTTCCTTGGTTATTAACAGAGCAGCAAAGTGATGCCATAAAAGAAGTCATATGAAAAATTTGATTTCCCACAGGATTTTCTGCAAACATAAACAGTATCATATCAAAAAAAAGTGAATTTAGGCCAGGGTTGAAAATGCGTGATTGACATACCTTCATCGAGGTAAGTCATGTTCTTTTGTATTTACAATATATTTGTAAACTGCATGTAGTTCTCATTGTATTATGTGAGAAAAGAATGACATGATTATTTTTATAATTGTTGCAGTACGTGTTACCCCTATCTCTCTTAGAGAACTTTGACAATAACATCAAACAAGTGATATATGATCTTGGAATATACATGAGGTAAGTAATGATATATGTTCAATTTGTTGTATATATTGTAAAGTCTCATATTTTTTGTGTCTTGAATATCTTGTAGGTGGTTGCCATCTAAAGAAATTCATAAAGCAGATATAAAATACTGGAAGAGAAGAATTCATCATCTAATGTGTGAAATACAAAAGTGTCTACCTTCAACCTTTTTCAATGCACAAGAACACTACCTCATACACCAAGTTGAAGAGATTGAATTGTGTGGACCCGTACACACTCGGTCAATGTGGATGGTTGAGAGGCACCTGAAATTTTTTAAGGTTTTGGTTTGGCAAAGAGCACGTCCTGAGGGTTCTATGGTGGAGGGATATATGGTATATCAAACTATGGTGTACATTACTGAATATCTTCCTATGCTTGCAACAAAGATCCATATAGATCGCATTTGGGATCTCGACACCATTATAAAATTTGAAAGGGAGTACTTGGTGGGGAAAGGTAGAATGAGAAAAGTGAGAGGTAATAAATTATAAGATGTTATTGTAGCTGTTAATTAATTATTAATCTTCAAAATTAATCAGTTGTAAGTCGTCTATTTATTTTTTGTACAGTTGCTCAAAAGTGGGATGCAATACATTTGTATATTGCAAATAATCAAGATTGAATGACGGTATGGATTGAACGATGTCATCATTTAGGTCACACATTAACATGGAAAGTTGTGTCTTCATTGGTTAAGGAAACTCATCGTAATAGAGATCCAAATGTTACACAAAGGGAAATAGATTTAGCACATGGTTTAAGATATTTTTAGGTACGTATAAATTTGTTAATCACCCGTACGTTTATGAACTCTCGATGCAATAATTTATACATGTTTGACATATTTTTGTAGGTCAAACACCACAAGGCTATGTTTTGCAATGGTCATAAATTTCACATCAAAAGTTGGATGACACAAAGAAAACTTGTGGTTCTAGGATAAGTGTAGTCTTTCAGCTGACTAATATTTCATCTAGAAATGACTTACATCCTCGAGAGTCTGAAAATTGATACTATGGCATTTTGGATGATATACTTGAGTGTGACTTTAATTCCTTCAAATTAGTTCTCTTCATTGTCAGATGGTACAGGCTACGACTTAATCAAAATGATCCTGATAGAACTGTTATTGAACATAATAATAAATTTTTAATTATTAATATAAGGTGGTTTGAGCTAGTTGGGGATGAGCCCTATGTTCTTCCAAGCTAATGTGAGCAAGTATTTTACTCAGAGGTTCCAAATAAATCGAGTTGGTTGTTTGTTGTTAGACGTGACCCAAGAAGAAGGTCAATGAGGTATAATGTGATGGAAGAAGAAGATTGTGAAAAATTAGAAGATGATGTAGATGATGATCACAAACAATAGTTAGTCGATGATGTTCCTGACCCAACTTTTCAAGAAGAAGAAGATGATGACGATGATGATGCTACTAATGATGATGATGATGATGATGATGATGATGATGATGACAATGATAATGACAGTGGTGGTGATGATGTCGATGGCAACGATGATCATGGTGATGATTTGGATGAAGAAGAAGATGAATGCCATGAATGAAATGTATAGTTAAGTGATCACTACTTAATCTATTTAATATTGATTTCTTGAAAGAAATGTACAGTTATGCGATCAATGCTTAATCTAATTAATTCATGATGTACCTTTTAATGTTTTTAATTCATATGGGATGCTTATGTTTTTTAATGTACTTACTATGTGTTTTTGAGTATATGTATCATGAATTTTTTAGCTAACATAAGATAATTGAATTACATATGTAGGTACCCAGACCCCTTTCACGAGCATCCCACACAGTCTCATGGATCAACAAGTATAAGTCAGTACACCCTATAGAGATTAATGTATTTCTTAATTTACAAAATATCATGCATTACTTTCTATCTCTCTCATTTGATGGAGTGCAGGTTTTAACAAATAGGTATTTGTCAGATGTGTCTTCCTTGAGCAAAGAAAGTGAGTCATGTAGTATGTCTAAATTAGGAAGATCAACTAGAGGTCAAAAGACTACAAGGAAATTCAAAAAATGCATGAAATTTTTCCTTTCTCAAAGGGGGTCATGTTCTTATGATGATGAGAGAAAAGGCAACATTGAGGTGCCCTCTAGGTACCAATATCTACAGAAACAATGGGTCCCCAAGGAACTTCCTCCAATAAACACTGATTTTAGTGTTAAAGGAAATATATATCACATTGCACCATCATCAATACATGGTTTGGGCCTATTTTCCATGGATGGCATAAAGGTCTCTTACAACAAAGTTGTCAAATTGATGGAGTATGTTGGACCTTGTTACGATTACAAAAGTTGGATGTGAATTGTTCAATATAAAAAAAGTATGCATAGGTATGCACTCTCGGCAAATTATATTCAACAAAAAGACAATGAGAAAAGTAAAAGAGTGGCTATATACATTGACAGAAGGCCAAAAGCATCAGGGAATATTGTAAGTTTTATAAATAGCACGTGATCTCTGTCAACTATTAAGCAACCTAATTGCATATTTGAGGCACGTGAGGGAAATCATGTATTTTTATGTCCGATAAAATCAATAAGTGTAGGGGAAGAGCTACTTATTGATTACAATTTGAATAGCATAGATACAAATGATGTCACTATCATGGGGGTGCAGGTACATACTATATACCATTAAATAATTGAGCTTTTTTGCCAGCCACATTTAGAGAGTCTCTTCACCATCCACCTCATCTCCATCATCATCTTCTAATGAAATTTATTAATGTAGTCTTTTCTAATTATTGGCTAACTTTAAATAATAACATAGGGCCACAATATGGAGCAACCACATAGAAGAGACAATGATGATCCTGCATGCACTTCTTCCCAGCAGGTAAACCTCTTTGTTATTATACTACAAATTAGATAGAAGCAAAATGTTAAATAGTTTTTTTTATTATATTATTTTCATCACTATTTCAGATTAATTCTAATATTTTTAGTAATATTGTTGTCACAGACAAGTGGTCAGCAGAGAAAGGGAAAGGAACACGCAGTCCCTAAAGAGGAGTCCTTTGACGAGGACCTAACTATTGATTTCACTAATTGTGATGACCCGGCCTCTGCAATTAAAAAATGCCTCCACAAAATTGGAAAAAGAGTGGCTAAATTGGCATCTATATTCCCTCTAACTGCTGAGTCACAAAAGAGGGAAACTAAATTGATGCTTTTATCTCAAAATTACAAAGTAAGTATTAATGTAATTTTTAATTATAACAAAAGTTCAATAATAGTTTTTATGTTATACTAGTCTTTTATGTCATTAAAAAATAAGCAGATGTGTTGCTTTTACAACTTTTTTTGCGTAATTTTGATCCTCACGGCCATGATGAGGGTACTGCAGCTGGTTCAGGTAGATCGCATGTTGGACTATTTTTTTTTTTACTCTCTAACAATATTTTCCATGCTAATCACTACTTTTATTATGCTCTAACAATCTTATTCTTCAGCATGTGTCAATGATCATTTACTATCACCACCTCATACTATGGTAGGCTCAGATGTACTACGTCTTCCAATGTCAGTAATGCGTAGCATGGCCACAGCCACCATGGCACCACCTACTCATACACAGATTTTATTTTCTTTGTCATTATATATATGTTTACTTCCCTTGAAGTATTCTTTCTTAGGGGCATTTCGTAATGGATTCAATTTATGCAACATGAGATACATCACTTGATGGTGAATTTCTTGGATGTACTTGTATTCCTAGTATGGGAATGATGAAGGATTGCATATTGCTTGTGAGCAACGAAGAAGTTCCCTTGAAAATAGAAAAACTTCCAGGTACTTTAAGGATTGGACCTTTGTTTTACTATACTATCGTATGTTAATTACACCTTGCATTCAATATGAGAAGCTTACATCTATTGTATTCTTATTTTATACTATTATATCCTTCGAGTAATGATCCCATGATTATTTTGCAGGGAATGATGTTTTTTATGATAAACTTAGTGACGAGTGTTTGCGGATATTCAGGCCCACCGTCTCTACAGGGTAATTTGATTTCATATCATTGCTAGGATAGTTATCATTACATCCATTTCTTAAACTATATTAAAGGTAATTTCACTTCATTTTTGAATCTAACACTTTTTTTTTCTTAAAAGGTGGAAAACCCAAGATATAAAGTTAAAGGATGCTCTCATACAGAGTATGACAAACTTATTTGGACCTCGTGCATTTGAGAAGGGTAAGCTCCTTCAGATAGCTGGTTATGTTTGAGGTATATTAGGGACCAATACATGTGTACATTATCCAAAAATCCAAAGTACCAGCACCCCCCTTGCATTCATGAAAAAGAGTGGGAAAAACTTATTCTGGATGCGAATGAGAAAATGAAATAAAAAAAGGAAATACACCACCAGACAATAGAAGAAGGTATGTGATACTGTTACTTAGAATGTAATTGTGTATTAAATACTCTTCATATTTATATGAACTAACATATTTCAATCTCTTCATAGATTGCCTGACACATCAAAGGAAACAAAGGCAAGACTACAAAAGCACGGGCAACACAAGCTAGGCTCTGGCGGTTATTCCAAACTTGCTACATGAGTTGTAAGTGTTAATATTGTCAAAATTAAATGAGGAAAAATACAATCTATAGATGGCTTTTAACACTGAAAATAATAATTTGATCTTTATAATATTTATTTATAATTTGCAATCTTTTTTGTTTTGATGAAACAATGAAATAAAATTTGACGATACAATTATGTGGTATTGAATGTTCATAAATTTTATAATGTGTTAATGAATGTTAATGATTTTTATCGTGTGATAATTAATGAATGTTACATTTTATTAATGTGTTAATGAATGTTAATTAATGTTAATTAATGGTAATTAATGTTAATGAATGTTAATGAATGTTATCATGTGATAATTAATGAATGTTACATTTTATTAATGGATGAAATAATGAATGAATGTTAGATGTTAACGGGGAATTTAGAGTGACGTTGGGGGGGTGGGGCCAAATGAGCTTCCACCTTCATGTGGTTGGCCCTGTTTAGTACAGAATATAAAACTATTCTCGAAATAAAGTGAAGCTCAATAAGATTATTCCTTATATAGGGTGTCAAGTGTAGCCTTTATCCCACTCTCAACATTGCAAGACTTCAAGTGGTATTCTGAGATTGGTTTCTCCATCTCCCACTGATAGCTTTTCTTTCTCCTAAGAACTCTTACCGAGCTCTAATACATGGATGAGTAGAAGATGTCCCTTACAGGCTGCACGTATATAATATGGTAGATCTAGGGAACAAATATACTACAACATAGAATGAGTCAACTTGAATCTATAGTTTCTTCATTCACAATGAAAATTCAAATTACAAGCCATATTTTAGATTTAATATTCATATTCATCTTCATCATGATCATAGCCATCACAGTCAGCATTTTGTTCAACTTAATTTGAACCATACTCCATGTCGGGTACCATTAGGCATGGAGTGTGGTCATACCCATGTTACCATAATAATGAGTTAGCCTATAAAATTATGAATAAAATACCTCGTGTATCATATTTATAATACTGCAGGTGCACCAAGGATTGGCCTAGGCACCCAAGTTCCTACCAAAGGAACCCAAGTCGAACCTAAAGGAGAACAAAAGTAGAACTGGAACCCGGCCTCAAACAAAGAACCAGATAACTTAGCTTTTTTCTAATTCAAGTTTATTTCTAAATTCTTCTCCAATTCCAACTTAATTATTCCATATTTTGTTTTCCAATTTTCTTTCTTCCTCAGTCCAAATAAAATGTCTTTCCTTCTATGCCTCTATATCCAAATGAAGTGATGCATCCCTTTGAACAGAGATCTCTTTTCTAAGAGATGTGGCTTTCTATTTAAACTGTAAGTGTTGCTTTATACTTATTAATAAAGGTAATGATTATTAGTTATGTTGTTATTTCCTTTTACTAATTGTGCTATTTCAAGGATCACCACCCATGACTTGGTTAAGATGATGAATGTTGTCAATGCCTTTATTACCAAGGAATCATCGCCTGCCATTAATGAATATTAATGATCATTGTTTCCTAAGGGTAATTGTTGTTTGTGTATGTTGATCACCCAAGTCTTTGGTTGTGATTTTCATGTTGTGAGGTTTGTCAAAAGTGGGGGTATGACATGTTGGTTGGATTATAACATATTGACACTTACACCATGAAGAACACAAATGATTAAATAGAATGAATGTGAAGCTTACATAGGTAAATAAAAATTTAACTCTGGAAATTATTCAATCTGGCCAATTCACCTGTACTAGAACTCAATGAATTTAGGATACATCAAATAGAAGAAAATTTTCTTCAAGACCATGAATGATCAACAATATTCCATGATTATATTGAAAAGAGTTTACATCAGAAAACAAAACACTAATCTATATTATCATTAAGCCATAAAATATGTCTTTAAAGTTTATAAGCATCACAAAAACTTTCAAGAAGCATAGTACTATCCAAAACAAATACCCTCCAAATGATTATGATTATGTTGATGTTGATCTTTATAATTTATGTATAATGATTATGATGATGTTGATGTTGATGTCTATAATTTATTTCACTTACTAATGTTTGCCTAGATTGAATTTTGAATTGCTAGGCTGGAGAACGCTTTCAAAGTTTAGGGTTTGTTCTACATGATACTCTTAGTTACAGCGCAAATGCAACTCAACATATTTTTTATGCTGGGCAACCCACTGCAGAAACTCATCCGCAGGTGAAATTTAATGTTGTGAATCTTGGCATTGTTAATGTTATTACTTTTCCTTACGTTTCATATTTGTGAAAATGTTTGTTGGCACTTTCTTCTTTTTCAATTCCTATATTTGCAGCTTTTTAGATCAATAACATAAGCATTACATGTCTTTGTTCAAAGTTTATTCTAACACTTTATTATATCTTATTCTTATTACAATGTTCTTTGTTGTGCGGCATGAGGTCAATCTTCATTGTCTTCATTGTGGGGGACAGTGAAGATTTCTCTGACAAATAGCAAGTCTTCTTTAGTATCTTATAATAACATGCTAAACTGATAAAGGTGTTATTTGCATTTAATCTACCAATTACTAATAGATTAAGCGTATTATTACTATGCTTAATGTTCCATTTAAATGTATTTAACACAAAAAACAAATTTATAAAATTGAACCAATGGCATGTTTACAACAAAGGTCTCCAAACTGATTTCTTGCCCTTTCAATGGTTTCCAAGATCTGTTGAGGAGTTTGCTCCTTGTTTAATGTTAACTATTCCTGCACAATCCACTCATACAACAGTGAAGTGCTATGTGGAAGGGATGGTTGATTGTGTTCCTCGAGGGAAGGGGGATTTTGAAAGACTTGTTATCATTGTATTGTGTATTTCCAATATGTTTGGATGCAGGGCAGACCAGGAGAATGAAGGATCACTCACCGATTGCATGATAACCTAGTTTTGAAGGGTCACTGGTTGAGGGGACAGTCAAGGTCCGAATGATTGGGCCATTGGAGGACCCTATTTCTTTGTATTAATTGCTATTCAAATTAGATGCATGGATTTCTTGTGAATTATCAGCCGCTATGTATCCTGCAACTGCATCCGTAAATTTGCATATACTTCTCTAGGGTTGTAAGCCACTTAGGGATCAAAATAGAGAAAATAAATCAAAATCATTCTTTGTCCTATTTCCTTTTTAAAAAGTCTCAACTATTAATGATACAATACATTTGATGCCCTAAGCTATCAATACAAATGGCGCTTAGCTAGAAGCTCACGGGCTATCCATTTGATAACAACGGTCAACATTTCAAAAAAAATTGATAACCAATAACATCAAATAATGGAGTTAAAGCACGGGCTAGGGAAAGACACCAATAGAATATGGTCATTTCAGTGAGCATCTCATCAATATACAATGGCATCATTATTAATGTGCCAATAATATCAACAAATGTGAATCCAAACTTTTCAAAATAGTGAATCGATATCCTTGAGCACAAGCACCAATAACATCAAATAATAGAGATAAAGCACTGGCTAGGGCATGACACCAGTAGAATGCGGTCATTTCAAAGAGCATTCATGATCAAATAAAATGCAATGCATTTGAAATTTGCGGTCGAATATGATGCCCTAGGCTCAAAAGATGAAGAAATCACATACCTCTCTCAGGCTCAACTTTTGTGCATTTTCTCTCGCTCCTTTTGTATATACAATCAAAATAAAAATGATTTGGTCGTTCACATTTTTTTCATCTATACCCCGAAACTGTCAGAATTTTGATGGTCTATTTAGAACCCATCGGAATACTAACACCATCGGGGCATATTACAAAAAAAACACCAAATTCATAATAAAAAATCATCTGTCGGAACTTTCTGTCAAAATTTGGCCCCAAATGTAGTAGTGAAACACAGAAATTGACTAAATAGAAAAAAACTAAAACTAAATATTTTTGGTTGATGCAAGATTGCCAACAACCAAGGATGCTCCTACATTAGACATCCCTGGTGAGAAAATATGTTCCATGAGAGGAACTCATGAACATCTTATTGGACCTAAGATGTAGATCCCATGCTCATTCTTGATCCAAATTTCTTCCTTGTCTGTATCTTTCTTCCTCCTTACCTCCTTTATTTCTTTTTCTAGATCCTTCAATTTCTCCTTCTCTTCACCTTCTTTCCCTCACCTTTTATTTGCATATGGTAGTAAGGGACATTTACCACCACTTTCTTTATTATACTCATCTGATTTACCTCTTCCACTTGACCTCATCTTATCTGCAACCAACTCTTTTGCTACATAGTTCTACCTCTATTACTATCCACTTCCATCTTATTTCCATATCTATCCTCAAGATATTTATTCAAATCCATGTCATCCTCCAATAAAATCCATGTATCCTTCTTCTTAGCACAACAACTCTTCACAAGACTCATGTTCCTTACTCCCTTCTCTTTCTCCTTCAAGGAAACCAAAGTAAATTTCTTCCTAGCCTTCTCTATAGTAATCGATTTCTTTATACAATCATAGAGAGCTCCTCTATCAAATTGCTAAGGTCTACCCAACAAAACATGACAAGAACTCATAGACAAGACATCACACAAGACTTGATCTCTGAAAGGGCCAATATTAAAGTTCACCAAGAAATGCTCTTTCACCTCTACTAGATGATCATCTTTCAACCAACTTATCTTATAAGGAAAAGGATGCCAAAGCCTCTTCAAACCAAGTTTCTCTACCATCTCTTCAAATACCAAGTTATTAGTACTTCATCTTCTACAATAACCTTACAAAACTTACCCCCTGATTTGCATATGGTCCAAAAAAGATTCTTTCTTTGTGTATTTTTGGTCTCCTCTCTACTCTTCTCTATCAAACTCTCTTAAGCATAATGGATTCTCCCATATTTGGTTCTATCATACTCTCATCTAGTGCTCTAGTTACTTGCTCCTCATGTGCCATAAAATTATTTTTACCAATGCCTTTACTAGATCACTTTGAACATTCATAAGATCTATGTCCAGTTTCTTCACATTTGAAGCATTTACCCAAGAATTCCTTGTTGCCACTTCCTCTTCTTTGTGCCTTCTAATCTAGTTCTTTATTCCACTTAGATCTTGATTCTTCTTCATTTGTCTACTTCTCCTTGCTATCACTCATCTACTTCTCTTTTCCTTTGGGGTTATCTTGTTGTCTTCTCTTTACTTTATCCCCTGCTTTAAGAGCTTATGGTAAGCATCCTATGCTATGGAAATTATCAACATACTCATCTCATCTTGAATTTTAAATCTAAAGACATTTATATGTCTATCCACTTCATCCTTAGTCATCTCTCGTTGTCCAGATTTGATTATCATCTTGTAAAATCCCTCAGTAAACTCCTGCACACTCATGTCCTTCTGCTTCAAGTTCTACAACTTCTTGAATAACTCCAACTCGTAGTCTTATGGAATGAATTTAGCCTTCAATCTTGCAGCCATATTCCTCCATCGGGTGATTTTTATTTCACTATTTTACTCTTTGTCCTTTTGTAACTCTTTCCACCATAAAGAATCATGTCCTTTCAACTTAGTTTTTGCTAACCTAACCTTTTGCATATCTCTAATATATTCAAGCTCAAAGTAGTCTTCCCACTCTCCTATCTAATCTATCAAATCTTATGGATGCAATGAGCTAGAAAAGATAGAAACCTCCATTCTATGACTTTTACTTACTTGTGCCACTGCTCTCAACAATTTCTCTTCTCTCTCATTTGTTTGTCCTTCAGCCCCTTTAGTCTTCAGTTCTTTTGTAGCCTCTTCATATTCATCCTTCGGTTGTGAATTCCTCCACAAACTAGCTAATGTATTTTGAATCTCATTCCTCACCTCATTTTTTAAGTCTTCCATCATTTTCTCTATCCTTGTAGGGTTCATCCTCCTCGTGTGACATCTCTCCATTTACCCAAGTACAACTACCTTAGCTTAGCGATCTGAATACAAGGTTTCAATTTACTCTCACTTGAAGGTTTATTGAACACACTTACAACCTACCTCAAGTCGGTGATCTATTCACCCAAGGGATGCCTCAAGGACCACAACCCATTTAAGGTTCACAACCAGCTCTGATACCATCTGGCGTAGCCACATAAGGAGGATCCTTAATGAGGATAGTCCAAACCAACAACATGAGTCACATAGTGGAAACAACACAAGACATAGAGAAAGAAAGATCTAATGTTTGGGTTATCATAAAATCATTTACAACAGGCCAACAACATGCAAGATTACATTATAGGCATACAGCCCTAATTACAGATATTATCTAGATTTCAACCTTTATGTAGATCTATCCAATCTTCAATACTAAAAGCTACTAACTAAAGGAACAAATACATCAATATATACAACGTTTACGATGCATCCAAGTCAGCCAAGAGATCACAATCTCCAAAGGTGGGAAACTGTAACGTACATATATAGGTCAAGACCCAAATCATGAAGAACACATCCAACAAGATGTGAAATAAAGTGTGAACCCATAGGGAGGTCGACCATGAGTTTATAACTAAAAAATGATGAGCCACACAGGATCACAAACTAAGGAAATGGTTCATGAGATCATAAAACTCCAACAATTGAGAAACGTGAAGAACAAAATAGGTCCAAACCAAAATCAAAGAGATCTCTATCAAGAAGAAATCTATCGAGATGCGAACCTAGACAAAGATCAACCATGATGCTAGGAACGTGTCATGAGGTTCACAAGAACAAATGAGCCAACTCAGAGGAACGCCACAACAAACAAAGAAATTGACTAAACAGGAACAAAATGAAAGTAAATAGTTTTGGCCGATGCAAGATTGCCAAGAACCAAGGATGCTCTTGCATCAGATTTAGAAGGCAAATGAACGAAGACGTGACAAGGGACTCAATTTTTCTATTGTCAAGGCTCAATGCTAAAAAGTTAAATTGGTTGGAAGCTAATATTAACTATATTACACAAACAAAGGTGTACATCTCCTCCAAAGCTACACATTTAAATGAGTTTTCACAAAGGATTTTTAGATTTTACACCTATTATTAGACAAGTAATGTATACATTATGTATTTTTTCCCAAGGAGATCAAATGGAAGGGACAATAATGTCATAATTCTTCATTTCTTGATGGTTTTAATTTTTTATATCCTAGATATTGTTAACTTTTGGTGTTATGGAGATAAAACACATTTATTTTGGGTTGATGTTGACACCCAATTGTATTAGTTGAAGTACTACCATAAGTAGTACCTAGTTATATATAACATCCATGTGGTTTTTGTATTTCACATGTGTAATTGTAAATTAAGGATACAGTATAAAGATAATGTATTTATCACAAATTACATTTTGGGATTCATGTGGGTCTTGGTTGGTTTTAAAGAAAGTCAACTTTAAAGATTAACTATGTATGCACTTATATTATGTCTAGATAGCACTAGTGCACATAGTAATGTATGAAGATGAGAGATATAGAGCGATATGACAGAGAGATGATGAATTATCAATACAAGAATGTTTGAATAGTGTTGTTTACTATATGTACTTATGTGTAGTATACATAAGATTAGTAACATGTGGCATGTAATGGAAGAATAGAGTGTGGGACTTGATGTGCATTAGGTGAGACATGACAATGTGTCAACATGCTAGTAGTCTAGAAATGCCTAGTCATTGTGCTTTACCATTCAACTAGTTGTGGCTAACATGGAGTTACTATTATAAGCCATGATAGTAATCCATTGAGTATGTGGGACTTAATTTCATTTAAATAATAATGATCCCTTTTAATATAGATTTATAACTTTACATCATAAGTTATTTAGCTACAAGAAAACTGCCAAGAGTATAATTTTTTATATTGATTTGTAATATGAACAAATAGAAGTTACTAATGTGAAGTAAGCAAACAATTACCCACTTTAAAAAAGAACACTCAAAAAGAAGTTTGTATGAGCTCAAATGGACCTCTAGAAGTTTCAACATTATGAGTTGCTTGACACAAATATGATAAAAATACAAATTATAAAAACTAAGAGCACAAATGCCAAAAACATTAACACTACATAGTAATAATAAAAAACTAGATAAGAATAAGGGGCAAGGGTTCTAGTTTGTTTGGCTAAAGCATCTTATTGTAGGCAAGGGATCACAAGGTCCAGTATCCCCTATCCTTGTGATACCAATGGGAGTGTCGTGCCAATGTCGCAAGTCATGTGAAAAATAGTTTACTAGACACATTATAGTTTATAGGGGCTACTTGATTCTTGCAATCTAAAAAAATAACTAGCTATAATAAAAGTAATTGACCCGAATTAATTCTAATGTAAGGGCAGACTCAAGCAAGTTATAGCATCATCATTATGTCGTGTTAATTTCAAGATGTCCAAACAATTAGATGAGACACTTCACAAATACCAAGTGTTGATGTATCCGATACAATAGGTCAATGTGGCATATCATATGACGACAAGGCAAGATGGGTACACAAAGACACATATTCTAACATTGCGAACAAATTATGTAGTGACTATTTTTTTTCAACTTTTTAGACATTGTGTGGTGTTTCACTAACAAGTTTGTTGACTAGATAGATGTACATGACACTAGTTATTTAAGATGGCAATCTAGAGGTACTATGGTGGCAATATAAGAGCTAGACACCACCAAAAACCACCCAAATCATATTTTTAGAGTACAAAAGAAAAAAAGTAAAAATATATTTATGAAATCAAGAAACAAAAACAAAATTTGTCTAAAATATTATAGAAAAAAATATAAAATCAAAACAAATTTATTTTCAATTTATTAAAATATTAAAAAAATTATAAAGAATCTTGGTGGTAATGTGCAAGCTCTCATGTTTAAAGCTCTCGTTGCTCTTCGTTTCATAAAAGAGTATCTAGAGTAGGCGATCATAAATAAGTTCTTTTATGTGTGATGCAAGTTACAGCATCATCATTATGTCATGTTAATTCGAGATGTCCAAACAATTGGATGTGACACTTTACAAATACTAAGTGTTGATGTATCGGATACAGTAGGTCAATGTGGCATATCATATGACGACAAGGCAAGATAGATACACAAAGGTACATATTCGAACATTGAGAGCTAATTATGTATTGACTATTTTTTCTAACTTTTTAGAAGTTGTGTAGTGTTTCACTAACATGTTTGTTGACTAAATAGATAAAAAAGATAAAAATATATTTATGAAATCAAGAAACAAAAATAAAAACAAAATTTGTCTAAAATATTGTAGAAAAATAATAAAATTAAAACAAATTTATTTTCATTTTATTAAAATATAATTTTTTTTATAAATAATCTTGGTGGTAATCTGCAAGCTCTCATGTTTAAAGCTCTCGGTGCTCTTCGTTTCATAAAAGAGTTTCTCAAATAAGTTCTTTTATGTGTGATGCTGCAGGGCTTTTGTTAGCGTAAAGATTCTGGGATTTGAGCACCATAGATCTCTTTATTGGATCTCATTCTTCAGATCTTATTTGCAGGCGAGGTTTTAATTTCTATATACTCAGATTTGGAGGGCTTCTGCAAACCTTTGAACCCCATTTTTCTTTCCCATTCTTTACAGGACCCTTCGCGCCTTGCATAATGACGGACGTGGGCATCCGTGTTTTGCTGGAAGAAAAAGCACAGCTCGAAGCATGTGTTGAACGGATAAGAAAGGAATTATCAGAATATGAGAGCTTAAAAGCCACGAGATTAGAAAATCAAAGTTTGAGACAGACTCTGGTGACTTTAAATAAGTACTTGTCTGTATTTGACACCGTTAATTTATATCCAGAAAATCACGAATCCCTAGTGGACTTAGCTGTGAAGGCTTACTTGGCGAGGACTGTGGGAAAAATACAAAGCAAGAGTGCTCTTCTGCAGGAGAAAGATAAGGCACCCATGAAGAAAGGTAAGGCCCCCATGGATCTTTCTGAATAGCCCTTTCTTCTGCTGGTTGTGGATTAAAATGCAGAATGCTGGAGGTATTGCTTTTCAGTTCAAATTCGTGTTTGGAATCCTGTTATATAATGGTAAACTGTATTGAGCATGGGGTTGATGCAAATCTTCTTGTCAAGCCCATTTATTGAAACCTTTGATTTCAGAATATTTATACAGTAGGGTTAGTAGAATAGAATGGAATTAAGTCTTTGAAACTTTTTGGATTACATCAATTTTGAGATTCCATCCTCCAAAAACCTTGATCATGGTCTTGTGAAGCGTTGATGTACATTATAACCATGTTGATGGTTTTGAGTTTGAAGGTCTCTGTGTCTATGTAAATTCTAAACTTCTTAATAGTATTGACTCTGTTTCTGGGTTTGCCTAATACATGGTAATTCGGTATTCAAGCTCTTTTGTACAAAATGTCATGGTGAGTGCCGGCTACAGAGAGTAATTTGTATGTGGGTTTCTCTAAAAGGTTATCTAGATTATATCAAAGTACAGAAACCTTATTTTAGTATGGATGGAAATTTATGTAATAGTGTGTGTCCTGCCACTTATAGTGTTGAACAGAATAGAATTTCTACCCTGAATCATTTAAACTCTTAAGAAATATGTTTAAATATCTTTGAAAAGTTTCAACATAAAGATTTCTTGCTTCAAGAACAGAACAAATGTATAATACTTAACAAAAAGCATCTCCCCTTTTATTCTAACCTATTTCAATGTTTTTAATTAACCCAGTAACATAGGATATCTTATATCAAGAACCATTGTCCATCCAGAGCTCTGTTCCAATGTCCATCTTAATTCTGTGACTGTGCACTTTAGACATGTATAGAATAAATGCACCCAACTGCAAAGAGTGCTCGGTACTCCATGGATTTAATGAATTCTTCAAGAAAACATAATTTAATTCTATACGATGTAGAATGCTGATATAGGTGATTTCTATTTCTCTCATTTTGCTTTATTAGGTAGATCCATTGTTTAAGATGTCAGCAAATATAAATCTTAATCTCCTGTTATTTCATCTCCCCAACAATATTCTAATAATTCTGGTGTACCGCAGCTCTTATCCAGTGATTCCAGTCACATTGTTCATTTATTGAACTAAACACAGAATATGTCTCCTTTCTTGCTGGGGATTGATTCAGCATTTGTTCAGAGTAAATAAATTTGTAAAATATTATTAACAAATGAGGTTTAGAAAATGGTACATAATTCTTAGCAAAATGAAGAAAAATAAAACAGTTGGTCTAATATTTGTCTGCCTTCTCCAGCTAGAATGCTCTTAGTAAACTCTGTCTTGGCTGCCCTCCCCAGAAGAAATTCCTTCTCATCAAATGGGAGCAAAAAAGGGGGTCTGGGTTTGAAATGCTTACAAGATCATCAAAAGGTCTTGGCTGTGAACTCTCTGGAGATTGATCGTTTCCAAGGATGCATAGTGACTTAACTTCCTATCCCAAAAGTAGCATTGTGGGGTAAAAAGGGTCTGTCTTTTTCCCTTGGTTAAAAATAACAAATTTGGAAGAGTATGGACGCTGCTTCTGATCTCTTTTGTCATGCATATCTTTAGGATTTCTGATAATGGAGAGAAAATCCATTTTATGGAAGACAAAAACATGAGACAATTCAAACCCCAACTCTCTTATCAGCTAAAAAGTGCGATTCCCTATTCATCAAATTGATCTTCCCAAAATCCAAGCTAACAAAAACTAGATTAACTATAGTAGACTGAAAGTACAAGGACTTATTCTATCAAGAAAGGATACAAAATGCTACAAGGAGATTATCCTACTTGGGCAAATTGGTGGTCCATATGACATAAAGGGACCATCCCTGTAGTCAGCAGCTAATATATCTTAATCTCCAAAGAAGAGCATTTCAACATTCAAGAGAATCACAATCATTTTTGTATGAGTTTGGATATGCTATAGAATTATGGAAGTTGATGCTTGGTAATATAAATTCTTCTGTCAACATTCAGACTTCTTTGGAAGGGGCTTGATAACTCTCTAATCGCATTCAAAATGTGCATAATTTGGCTGCTGGCCTCTTTTTGTCAAACGTAACGTGCATAATATGGTTGTTTGGCCTCTTTTAGTCAAACTTTTACTGCAAAGGTATATAATTTAGAGCTTTTGGAAAGCTCGAAATCATTTAAATTTCTTCTGTGAGGTACAACAATGAATGCCTAATCTCTACTAAGGGACGGCTAATCTCTACTAAGGGACGGCTCAAAATGCTCCCAAAATCTAAAGGAGGTGAAGAATATATTTGATTGTTCAGTACTATTCTTAAGTGGACAAGTTATCTTAAGGGTCTATTTGGTTGTTGGAATTACAGAATGCTGGAATTCTGTAATAATGGAATTAGCCAATTCAGAAAGTTTTAAATCCGCAAAATGGTTTTTGGAATATGGCTGGAATCGTTTGGTTCACCTGGAAGATGAGTGAGAAGATACATTTCTGTGTTTGGTACCTGGAATTGGAATAAGCCTTTTTTTTCTTGAATAAGGTTAATTTTTAGATTTTTTTAATTGTTCATACAAAATCTTAAACAAGTTAAAAACTCCAAATAGCCATGACATTACTATAAATTTGTCCAACGTAACTATACAAAATTGTAAACAAGTTACAATCTCTAGGATTTGTGACGACAACCGAAAAATGAAAAGAGCAGCCATAGGAAAGTTCCCTCTCTTTTAAGCACTTTTACGCACATGGTCCCAACAAAGAAGTCTGATTATAACACAAAGAAGGCATCGTAGAAAGATAATTCCAGCTTTTGCCATTGAAGCAATCTCGGCTCTAGCCACCTCTCGAGCCTTACACAACTTGCACTCATTTCCTTCATCACATATAGATGCAGATGGGGCATCATCGACCCAACTAAAGTATTCGCATCCATTATTCCTCTACAATACCAAATCTTCGTTAGTTCTTACTATAATGATTAGTTCTTACACTTTTTTTAAACATAAAATATATTTGCATTAACAACCTTTTTCCTATTTGGGCAACACAAAAATTGACGCCCAAGATTACTTTGTGTGTAAATTCTTCAACAAGCACGAATCAGCACTACATTGACACATTGACACATTGACCAAAGCCATCAACCCTATATCAATAATGTACTATCAATACTACATTTGTTACATGAATATTGTAATAAGCCCTATGTCTTTCTTTTAAGCTGAGCAAAAGAAATCTTCTGTAGAAGCACACACAAAGAGGTCTCATGCAGATTGACAAATTCATTACATCTGTGTCTCAAAAATAACTTTCAAATTTTTCAATGTCATCCGAAAGCAAATTCTATCCATGATAGAAAATATTGAATGTGTCAAGAGTGCAATGCAATAACATAATGCCCATACATAATGACTCAAATACTGGAGAAATGCAATATTATGTGATCCATGGAAATCATAAACAACCATTACCAAACTACAGAAAATTTAAGTCAACCCACAATAAAGTTATGACCCGCTATTTCATTCTACATGATTGTAGAGAAGAAAAATTCATGTCCTTAATATTTATAAGATCACTTTGTTTAGATGATTTTAATGGATGAATATAGCACATGTTTTTGATCTTTTAAAATCATTGACCCAGGAATCAGTACATCAATCTATTATGCCTCACAATACCATCTTAAGCAAAATTAATGAGCAAAAGTTATGTGCTCCTTTAATGGTCAATCAATACATTTTTAATTTGAATATATTAAAAACATCATCAATCAATGACAAAATTGAAACTGTATCCTCACAAGTATCCCCAAAAAAAAAGCTTGAATTAAAGAAGTGTCGACTGGTAGGAAACTTCTCAACATTGACATCCATTAACATCCAATTTTGTAGTCAAAGTGGGGTAGGAGTGATATAATACCAGATGGAACTGTATTGAGATGTAGACGTAAGGAAATAAGTGGCTTTACAATTGTAATGGTCTATTTTCTGGACTTGGTTTTCCAATATGTACCAATTTATGAACATCCTCTCTTGACTTGGTTCAAATGACTGTCATACATCGACATTCATCGGTTTATCGGCATTGACAATTCAAGCAGATTGTTTGAAGAAGCTCAAAAAGTAAGCAGGAGCACAATCTACTTGAAGCCTACCAAAAAATGGCAATGAGCACTACAAGCCCATTTTTGTACATTTATAGATAGGCACCTAAAAGTTCTCAATTGGTAGTATTATGCAGTAAAATGGAATGAATTTCATACGTTCAAGTAGTAGAAGCTTGGGTTTGTTCAATGTCAGTATGCAATTCAAGACAAACTTAGCATTGTCAAAATCTTGGAATGAAAAAGAGAAAATGAAAAATGGGGTCTGTTGTTTCATAGACTACTTTCGATTTTGTGATAATTAAAAATAGGGTCTGTTGTTTCATTGACAGTTTCTGATTTTCATGATTGCGGGACTGTTGTTTTAGAGGCCATCTTTAAAATATTCAAAAAAACTATGGTATTTTAGAGGCCATCTTTGATTCTATAGGCTGTTTTTGTTCTTGTGAATGTTAAAAATTTCTTTCCTACTTTGTTATAACATGTTAGTGTAATCAACAAGCAAGAAAAATTAGTATTCTAGTATAACATGTCAATGTAATCAACAAGTAAGCAAAAGTAGTATTTAGAGATATCGTGTATGCCCATATGAATGAGATGCTTTATAGAGTTTGAACTGAACAGTATAATCTGTATGTCCAATGATGCTAAAAAAAAGAGGTATGTTGTTTTACAAGCTATTTTTCATTTTATAGACTATTGTTAACCTTGTGAATGTCAAAATTCTTCTAGGACATATTAGTGTAATGAACAAACAAACAAAAGCATTATACCCATATGAATGAGGTGTTGAATTGAGTTTGAATTGTATAGTATACTTTGTGTGTTCACTAATGCTTTAAAAAGAGGTATGTTGTTCTATAGACTAATTTTGATTTTGTAAACATTAAAATTCTTTCGTTCTATTCTATTAGAACAGGTCAACGTAATGAACAAGTAAGCAAAAGAAGAAATTAGAAATATTTCTTATATTCGTATGAACAAGATGTTGTATTAAATTTGAATTGTACAGGATAGTTTGTATGCAAAAGTAGTCAATCCTTTTGGAATTGTGAAGTTTTAAGATTGTCAATTGATGCATTACCTCATGCTTATACATGTTGATGTTGAATAGAATTTTCACGATTTTGAAAGCATAGTGACAAGATAGCCTTTACCCTTTGACACCCGTCAAACACTTCTTTATTGGCACTATTTCACAATCTAATATTTGAGTTTCTGATGTTGTAGTAGAGGTGAAAGTGAAAGCAATATTTTTAAAACTTTTTTCAGTTTTCTAGAGGCAAAATTGTTTAATTTTCACATTTGTTGCTAATAGATGGTTGAATATTATAATGAACTCACCTCCTATCAAAAAATATCCAAACATATGTCAAAGTATGCCAAAACTGATATCAGCTGTATGTTGTTGATATTAATATTGTAGAAACAAAAAAATCCAAAATAAGTCATCCAATGTTCCTAAGAACATATCAAGTCTTCAAACTAAGATCTTTGCTCTATATTCACAAGCTTTGATGTATCTAGAGTTCTCCAAACTTCATTTGGTACATATTTGACTATCTCCTCTTGACTCATTCTCAAGAACCATTTGGCTCTTGCAGGTTAAACCAAAAAAGTATCATATGCCTTTAGCATAGTACTTCAACTAAGTTCAAGGATGTCTTTTAGGGAATCATACACATTATCTAAATGAGATTGACCCACTTCGATAATTTGAGGCTTAGTGAAACCCTCATGTAACTTATTGATGGCTTCACATATCACATCCATGGAACCAGCCATGCTTGCCTTCTTCCTCTTTGGCTTCCTTGATAATGATGGTGACATTCTCTGTTTGTCGCTTACACTAGATAGATTGTATTGAACCATGTAATCATCCAAATCAGCAACAGTATCAATAGGTGTAGAGAAATCCTCATCATCATTGAGATCGAGAGCCTCATCCATAGGGTACCCTTCTTCTATCTCTTGAGTCGTTGCAGCTTTGGTACCTTCAGCTATGTCATTCCCCACAATGAAGGCTAAGTCATTATAGTATTGGAATGACTGCCTCTTATACACTTTGGCATTTTTTAATTCTTTTCTCTACATGTTGGCATAATGAATGAATTACTTATTTGTCTTTCATTACTAACTTAATAAGATATATTTTACTTAAATCAAAATATTTAAAAAAGCATATTACCTTCAAAAACCCATCCCAGACCCTCTCATCAACATCCATACATTGAGTAGTCTCATTCCATGCAAAACCACTCGTATTTCTCAACTCTTTCATAACTCTACAACCTTGCTTCCATGTTTTCCGCTTGTTCTTGAAGTTATTGTTTGACAGATTTAGGTTCAACTCCCCATTGAACCTCCTTTCAATGGTAATCCAAGCTTCTTTTCTAAAACCCCCTTCACCTTTTCTTCCAAGATGGACTTGCTCATGGAGCAAGTCTAGAAACTTGCGTTCTATTTCTCTTGTCCATAAAACCTTCGAAGAAGAAGAAGCTATATGGCTTACTTGTATATCTTCATCCATGCCTATCAAAAAATAAACACACAGTATTATACAAAATATATGCATATTTGCTTCTAGATTGAATACAGTTCACTAAAATATAGCTTTCAAAAATAGATGGTTGGAGTCCACTCAAGATAACAAAAATGTAGTTAAAATGGTAAAATGGTACTACATTCAGAAAGTAGAACCCAAGGCAATCAAAAAAACAAAAGTATCATTTCCTTTGTATTTTCATTGATTGTGCAAAATGTGCAAGCAACTACTTTACCAATAATGACATGTTATTTGTGTTGAAACTTGAAAAGAAGACAGACTTGGAGACATTGGTTAAGTGTTGCAATGATTTTGTTTTTGGTTTATTACAATGTTGTTTAACTTCGAACAATATCACAGATACAATCAAATTTAGATATAATAAGAAGGATGTGAATATTGGTTTTAATTGCAAGTTACTGAGAATTTGATGTGACAATTATCAATTTACTACAAATTGCAAATGTAATGTTCATGATGTTTTTTTACATCTAAGCTTGAGATCTATAGTCTTCCCACATCCTTCATGCTATTTCATCTCGAAACTTCCCCCAATCATCTCTATCTTGCTGACTCAGCCCATATGTCTAAAGTATTGGTACATTTATTCGTCGTGATCATTTTCCTCTTCAATTTCTACTTTGGATGGAACATCATCCTCTATTGTAATGAAGCTGTGTAGTATGCAACATGCTAAAACAATCTTTGTTTGTGTCATGATTTGATAAGACGTCGCATGCCTTAGGATAGGAAAATGATACTTCAAAATCCCAAATGTACGCTCTACTGCATTCCTAAGCGAGGAGTGTCAGTGGTTATATAACTCTTGTGGACTGTTTATCGGGTTTTCTCTTGAAAACTCCTTTAGGTGGTAATGTGTACACCAAAAATAGGCGAGAAATCCTAGTATGTTTGGATATCCAACATTGACTAAATAATATTTTCCTACATAAAAAGAAAGTATATTGTTATAATGTTGTAACATTTCTCGTAAGCTTCACTATATAATCATTTACAATATGATTTGACATACCGAGGGGAACTACTAGTGGATCTGATCTCGAGAGAGCCAAAGCAAGAACACAACTATCTGTAGTAGACCTTCCCCAACCAGCAAGAATGTATTGAAACTTATAATCAAACGAACACACACCCATAAGATTCTGCGACAAGTTGTCTTTCCTATCGCAATATTTAGCTTGGATGTCCACATCGATAGTAACTAGTCTATGAGATCCATCAATTGCTCCAATACAATCCTATAGTAAGAAAATTTATAATCAAACACGCAGTAATAAGATTAAGACTCAAGCAAACAAATATGTGCCACTGGGAGATTTACCTTGAAGTACAAATCAAAGTTGTCCTTCCCAATAATTTTTGGAGGATTGTTTCGAGTAGGGGTAAAAAATAATCGGCATGGAGTGCTAAGATAGTCGTCAAGACCTTGTAGAAGTATCATCTTACTATCTCTCCTGAGTGACCAAAGTTATGGGAAATATTACAATTCCTCAGATTGTGGCCACGGGTATGGAGGAACATCACTAGTTGTTCTTCTAACATTATGTGTATCGTATCTTGAATGTTTCCTTTTCGCCTTAGAAAATTGGCTAGACAAAAGAAGGCTCCTCTACTCATGCAAATTTGGTCATGACAATTTGTCTCATTGGAATGGATGATACGCTTATAAAAAGGAATTCCATCTCTTTTGCATTTACGCCTCTCTTCTAGCTTCTTGTGCATATGCTGCTATGGATACCACAAGGGTGGCAAGAACAACTACAAGAACATGAATAACTTTGGTCTTCCTAAGAATGACTCCTTGAATGTTTATATTGTTAATAATATCCATCAAATGAACTAAAACCACATCAGAGACAAACTCCATTGTTTTGAATAAGGTAAAAATAGGTTTTGAATGGGCCCCGAAACCATTTACAGTCAGTTTTTGAAGGGAACCATAACCCTATACAATAGTTGAGAAAGATAGGAAATGTAAGCACCGACCATAAAGAGACAGCTAGGCGACGAAGACATAGGCTTTACAGTGCCCCCCTAGCACAGACTACCAACAGAACAACTAGTAATCCTAGACCAACACAACAAGAGCGACCACAATAAGAATAAGCATTAAGGCTCTAGCTATACAAAACCAAAAGCCAAAGCTTTGCATCAATAGGAAATATCTAGGGTTTTCAGGCTCCCTAAACCAATAATATGGGTTTTATCTTGGCTCCCATAACTAGAATAACCATCCAAACCCATGCCCACAACCACTGGATCAAATCTGAAACCCATATCCGTAAAGTCTTCAAAAAGAGAAGGACCTTTACCCAACCGGATCTTGCCAGTCGTCAAGTAGTTATAAGGGAGAGAAGGCCTTTTTCTCCCACAAGAACACTCTATCCAGCCGACCCAAACCATCTCCATAGGATGTGTGACATCCACCTCAAAAGGATTCAAGGGTGAAGGGAGCAGGAACAAATAGAGATTCCACCACCAAATAACCACCAGAACAGGCCCCACCTCAATAGGGGTATACTCCACCTCAATAGGAGTATTGCAAAAAAGATACCAATCCAAAAAATAATCCCCCAGCAAAGGCAAGATCAGACCATTCTCCCGGAAAGAAGGAACTTCCAGAATCAGGGGAGAAACAGACACGAGGGTCACAAACCCAGCAAAAGAGAAATAGGTATAGCCAGCCCAACCAAAGAGAAACCCAGCAGCATTAACCGCAAAAAATGGTTCCTTACATCACCGTTGACCCTCAAGCAGCTTAAAATATTTTACAGAACTACCACAAAACAAAAGCCCATCCCTCACGAATATGTACCCTGCACCAATAGGCAGGCGAAGCAACAAACCACTCTCGCAATAAGAATAAGCTTCCATAAATAGGGGAGAAGAAAAGACAAGGGTCATAGACCCAGCAACAAAGCAAGGAGCAAAGCCATCCCAAGATGAGTCCAACCCAGCAGATAGATCCATAAAACACCTTTGACCCTCAAATAGCCTCAGATGATTTGCAACTCTACCAGAAAGGGAAAGACCTTCCCTCACAAATCTGTGCCCAGCCCTAATAGCCAAACCGCATAAGTGAAGATCCCTAGCAAAATCTAAGGGAGCCAGGTTGAAAGCCTAACGAATGGGAAGAGGAGCCACTGAAACCTTAAGCAGGTCCCCCTCAACAACCGCAACAGAGGCCTACGCAAAAGACAAGGGCCACCCAACATAGCCCCTTCCAAAAATGAATCAGGCCCGCGCCTCTGCATCGACATCGTCTTCCTCAGCATCGCCTTCCTCCTACGATGCCCTAGCTCCCGCTCTGCCTTCCATGTTGGATGGTATGGCTTCAAATGCTAAAAGTTAAATATTCTTTTACCCTTGGCTGTAAGCACTATAGGCAAGAAGCCCCACTATTTCACCAAGAGTCAAAGTCAAACAACTCTCAATTAAGAACCACAATAGAGAGTGACCCTGTGGGGACTTGAACCTTGGTTGTAGGCCCTACAAGCAAGAAGCCCCACCATTTCACCAAAGGGACAAACTCCATTGTTATTCATATTATTTCATCACCAAAATAGAAAAAATAGAATAGCAACACCAAGAGACAACAATCTTCATCCTTTTGTGTGATATTAAGAACATAATAGAAAAAACAGAGGATTTTGCAGTTAAATTAGCTTCTCATAAAATGAAACAGTGAAGTAACCCACTTTGTCCACTGCACAAATTACAATAAGCATGATATCCACAGAAAACAACATCATAATAGGCCTATCTTCACAATAATAAATGAGTAAAACTTATGCCTAACACATTCTCCCACTATTGTTTGCATTCTATTATATAGATTCTTAGTAGATGGGCAAAGGAGGATAAGTTGTTAATAAATTTGCTTAATTTGCAGAGAGATTTAGTTAAAACTTGAAATTATCCATTTAATGAAATTTCACTAGGCTAAACAAAGCAGATCACGATCTACTAAAAATAGGTATAAATTTGATCATGTTTATTAGAGTTTAATGTGCTCAATAGATTCTTTTCCAAATCTGTGTAGAAATCAAACTATATGTGTTTATCGATCAAATATATAAATTTCATCTGAACCTCAATTGTTGTCAATCTTGACAATAAAAAAAACCATGACAAAACCTGATGTAGAGTGCACTGCTAGAAGCTCCTAATTTAGTAAGCCTTCCAACCAAACCCACAAATCAACCTTCTGACCCAATCCTTTGGTGCTCTCACTTAGAATATCTTCAAGGAACACTCCTAAATAGGTTCCAACCTCCTTTAACCACTTCTAGTCTTCCCAAGAAACTCTTACACTTGGTCTCTAAACCACCTTTAGGGACACTTTCCCCAAAATGGCTCCAAAAAGGGTTTTTGACTCTAAACCCCAAAAAAACTTAAGTAAGGGTTCCAACACCTTAGATATGATCCTTTGACATTGTTCAAACTTCTAGTTCATGACCACAAAACCCCCAACACCAAATTCACTTCTGTACCTAGTACCTCCTAGAGATCCTATTATTGACCACTTGACCAAACTTTCACTTTCCTGAGGATCCAGTCCTTGAAATTATGGATTTAGACAACCTTTATGATTCCCTTACTACCAGTCAAGAACCAAGAGCCAAACTCACTCCAGCACTGTTGCACACCAAATTTGTCCTACAAGTCCTAAGAGGCCTCCTTAGGGTTTGGGTGCCAAATAAGTGTGTAGGTGGGTGCATGAACTTGTCTAATGGATTCTATTATCTATTATGGACCCTAAGGAGTCCAAATCCACTCTCTAGTCTTTTGGATCAATCAGGAAGTATGACTGTTCCACCATTATTTACTCTATCTAGATCAAATCCTCTACATAATTTGATCTAGGGCTTGGTGAACGAACCCCTTGCCATACACTCCAGTCCCTGGCCTTTTGACACAATAGAATACATGCTTATATCTTTCAAATCCCAAGGAATTAGAATTTTTCATCTGTGGAAATGCAAGCTATGAAGCCATTTATGCCAATGACCCTAAAAACCCTAATTCTCCTAGTTTCTCAGAATGAAAATGAGATAACTTTTGGACCAATGAATTAAATTGATCCAAACCAATTGAAAATACTCAAAAAATCATAAAACTACATGGACATGATCATTGATCCTCTATACACATCCGTACAAGCACAGAAATTGGGAAATCTACCAGGAAATTGAAGCTTTATTATTGTTTTTATGTTCCCAAGATATGTTCCACTATCAATAACACAAAAAATGAGGTTGGATGCCTTTTATCAACCTCTCCATCGGTCTACAACCGATTCCCAATCAATTGTAGCCGTTAGACAACAAATTTTGAATTTTGTGCAATTTTGCCAAAAAGTTGCATGACAACGTTTGCAACTTGCAACTTTGTCAAACTTGCTATAAACTTGCTCCTAAGACCTCAAATAGGTCTAAATTCACTCTAAGACTTCTAAGACCCCTAAATCATCATAAAAACATTAAAACAAACAAAAAAACATCATTATTTTTCCTTAGAACCCTAAGAAAGACCCTGGTTTATAACTTCACCTAGGGATCCTTGGGCTTCACAATAGGCTCAAAATGACTTGAAGGTTGCTATCAAATATCAACCATTCTTATTACATTCAAAACATTTAAAATAGTCTATCCATGGAAAGAAAACACCTCTCCCAATCCAAATGAACCATTGGACCTAGGAAGAGGAATCTAGGTGTCTTAGGTGCCCTGCACCAAAACCCTATAGATTAAGACCATGTTTGTAGAAATTTTTGAAATTCAAACTTGTGAGCATGTTTGACTAAGATTAAGGTTGTTAAAGAAAGTGAGACAAATTCAGCACAAAAGCACAAAGAGCAAGATTCATCTGGAATGTTGATGTTTATTGGTCATCAATAGAAAAAAGGTGAGACAATGAGGGTAAATTTGATAGTGTCAATGGTGGAAATGCATAGAACTCTATATAGAGATTACCAGTATATCTTAACCACCTATAATTTGTAAATGGAATAAGGATAGACTAAGAATGGAGAATCTGAGCACATTTTAACTCAAACATTTGGAGAGTTCTCTTGTAAACTCCATTCCATGTGTTAATCAATTACAACTATTATAAGAATATGGATTTGTACAAAATTTGTTTGTTGTTCATACCATTTATTTCAAGCTAGTTATGAGCCTCGAAGGTAAATCTATATGCAAAATGGGAAACATAGACAAGACATGTGAGTAGTTTGGTAAAATTCATTCAAAACATGTTTGTTGAAACTTGAAAGGTTCTTAGAAATTTTTAATTAAATCCAAAATAAAGTATTTTAAATTAATAGAATGTAAGGTCCAAACATTGACTGCAAAGTGATTATAAAGGTTCCTAACAGAGTGAATTCAAATGGGATATAGTTAAAAGAAACATTAATTGGATAGTGTGTGGAATTAGTTTGGCTGAGAATGATTTGATGGTAGAATTTCCTTGCTCTACTTAAAGAGAATATAGTTATCAAAAAAATTGATATTTGCAAATTAGAATGCTTGTGAAATACCATCGTGATTTTCTCATGGCCACTAAAATTCTAAGCAGTTGTTTAATAATGATTGAAAAGTCTAATGTGGTCATGACAATGAGTTAGGCATAAAGGAAATTTACTATATGAAAAATAAGCTCGGGGGTATGTGCAGGATCATGGTATGCCAAAAAGTGGCGATGTGAAAAAAATCAATTTTCACTCGTCCAAAAGCCCACAAATAGATTTGTTGACTTTTTAGTAGGCCTGGGTGTCAGTACACCTGGCCAAGCCAAAAGCCAAAGCTAAAGGGAAAATCGGATATCCAATAATATCGGATATCTGATATTATCAGATATCTGATATTTGCCAATAATTATAAATCATTGTACCCAATCGCCTTCAACATTTTTTTATTGTAAAAACATGAACACAGCTAGGGCTATCCGATATCCGATATTGTTTCCCCTATCTGATTTTTCCTAATTTGCCAGGTAAGTGAAAGCTTCTAATTTGTATTATTTTTATTGTTTTTAAATAGAAATATATAGTTTTTTATTAAAAAAATTAGGGTAGCAATGAGTTTTTGTATTGTTTTTTAAAATTCATTGTAATTATCGATTTGTTTTTTCATTGTTATCAGACATGGAATCGAAAAACCCTCCTAATGATCTTGCAAACAATCCATAACCACCTCCCAACAATCCCCCACCTCCAGAAGACGTACCTGTCACAAACCCTTGTCGTTTAGAAGATCTAATAGGAGATAATCTAAATGAACTTAGAAGATTTCAAACCGCATATGCCAATATCCCCACATTGTGCCCCATGTTTACAATATTGAACTCAATAATTGAAAACATGGAGAAACTGACACAACAACATAATGCTGCACTTCTTTGGTGCGAATCCATGCATGCCCAATTTGACGATGGGCTTGATTATGATCAAGTCATGAACCTAAATATAACAAAACATGACATAGCTAATATTTTTGTGGATCCTAAAACCGGTCTAAAAGTGGACCATAGAAAAACCAAGTTGTCAATTAAATGGTGCACAAATAGTGCAATACATGACAACTTTTGGGACCGTTGGTGGATGGTTTTTTATAGACCACCTCACAACAATTTGGATGTCCCATTTTATTTTATTAAAAAATTGTATGCTGAATTTGTGCTCGGTCACAAGGTGAATTATTGGAGTATGAGACCGAATGAGAGTGTAGGTTTAGACGCTCCGCAAGATAGGCCATGTGCACAACAAGTGAAATCCCGCACATATGTCCCCCTCCCAAGATTTCACCACCTCCCACAATGCAACATCCAAACATTATTATTGAGATCGACTCACAGAGTATTCAAGCCATCCACACCTTGACTGATCTGCTGGTTACGCAGAGCACAACATTGTTGCCTCCTCATCCTGATGCTTCTGGTGCTTCCACGAGCTCACATGTTTGTGTGCCCCACACTTGCGTTATATGCAAGAATTTGTGCTTTGGTCCCCTGACTGATAGCAATTCATATAATTTCAGCTTCGATGGGGATGATTCTACACAACACACTACAAGCATTGAATTAGCTCATGGAGATGTGCATCAGGAGCCTACAGTGCCATGGACTCCCACTGTTTCGGTAAGGGTAAACCGTTCACTTTTTACATTATTTTTAAATTTTATTGTTCGTATTTTTAGTAGAATTTCCTTATAATAATTTCCCACTTATGACTTTTTATGTGTTACATTTATGTTCAGTTGATGATAGAGGAGGAGATGGCACAGGTGGAGGGGTCCACGCTTTCGGCCATATCATTTGGTCTTGACTCTTCCATGTTACATATGTTTTAATGTACTCATTGGTTTCCTTTTAAATTATGATAATAGTATATGTACATTGTTTTCTAATTTTTATCATCATCTTTTACATACAGATGCAGGTGTCACTAGTTGCCACCGGGGGGCAATGTGAGGGGGTGCAGGTGTCAACTATTGATAAAGGAAAGGGAATTAAGTACTTTAGTTTGTTTATGCATACATGTATACTTGTCAATTGTGCATACTCATTTTTAATGTACATGGTTTATTTGATAGAGAGTGGCATGTGATGATGTCATGAGACCCTATTGTCACGATAGAGTCACAGGCATATCCATTCAGAGTGATAGCCCCATGGTACTTACATTTCTAAAGTTATTTGTGTGTATTTTTCTATTAAGTATATATAATATGGTCAAGTTATGATAATATGAAGTATCTGTTTGACTTTTGTAGGTCACTCCTAGTTTGAGGGAGCCAAAATAGCAAGGGTTTGTATCGCTGATGACTCAGCCAACAATCCCTAAAGAAAGTTCAACACGGGTAAGTTTTAATGTTAATTCAGTTATTTTGTAAACATATATTTTCTACCAAGTTTTTAACATTAAATAGTATAACTCATAGATCAATCTCATGTTTGCAAACATATACAGGTGGGAGTCGTCATTGGTGGCACTATTCCTACGCTACCAAGGACATATATTAGGTCTCCTGCCTACGGGAGGAGACAAAGAGATGAGGTATATGAGAGTTCAATTTTAGTTTAAATTTTATTTATTATTGTTGACTATGATTCTGAATTTTAATCTAACTTGGGGTTTCACTTTTGTGTTTGAATGCAGGATCCATTAGAGTCGAAGAGTACTTCAAAGAGGCTCCATTTTGATGATCCACCAGTAGAATAGGATGTCCTAGAAATATTTGTAGTTGAACTTCTTATTTTGAGATGTCATATGACATATTTTGAGATGGTGTATGCCACATTGTATCTAGATATGTTGACATATAAACATGTACAGAATTATTGTTCATTTTGATATATATATGAAACTTGATATTCGATCCAATTTGTTAATTGTGTTTTTATTTATTCATTGTTAGTATGTAAATATGCTTGTCTATATGTACTCATGTGTACAATTTATGCCTTAAGTATATTCATGTATATTCAAATACAATATTCATAACCTAAATTCACGTGTATGGGCTACGTGCATGACTTAAGTGAATTCATGTTGTATGCTTTATAATTTATGTGCTACATGTATGCTTCATGACTTAAGAAAATTTATGTGTACGCTTTATGTGCTACATGTATTCACGCGTGTAATTCATCATTTGAGGTATATAAGGATATCTATTAAAGTGGTTTCAAGGTTTGTAGACTTACCCTTTACTCCCAATGGCTAAAAGACTTCAAACTGGCCTAATTACATAATCAAACACCCTTTTGGCAATAATCAAACACCCTTTTGGCCATATCAAAACATATTGGTCTTTTGGACAAAATATCAGTACTTTGCATGTACCCCTGCAAATACACTAGGAACGCCTAAGAAACATGGTCTTGTAGAATCTCACGGATCACTGATACCTCTCACGGGGTCTGAGTTACGAGGATCAATAGTTTGCTAACCAATCGTGCTTAGTGCAACTTTCAATTGACCCTCACTGCAAGTTTTGGCATCGAGCGAGACTGGCGTGCCAAATGCAAACAAATTTGAATCTCCCAAAATGGAGAGAGCTTATTGTAGGCCTTGAAAATGTCATCCTGTAGCATCTCATGGATCTCTGATACCTCTCATGGAGTCTAAGTTATGAGCCTCGAAATTTCGCTACCCAATTGTGCTTAGTGCACCTTGGGGACACTTTGGTCCAACGTGGCCCAGAACGTTCTGCAAACTCAGTGGTCAAGACGGGGTTGTGCCTAGCATTTAACCACCCAACTGGAGCTAATGGCGTAGTCCATTTGGTGTCGGGATGAACGGTTTGGAAGTAATCCATTGGTGTAACTTTCAACTGATCCTCACTGCAAGTTTTGGCATTGAGCGAGATTGGCGTGCCAAATTTAAAAAAATTGAATCTCCCAGAATGGAGGGAGGTTATTGTAGGCCTCAGAAACGCTGTCCTGTAGCATCTCACAGATCTTTGATACCTCTCATGGAGTCTGAGTTATGAGCCTCGAAAGTTCACTGCTCAATCGTGCTTAGTGCACCTTGGGGACACTTTGGTCCGGCGTGGTCTAGAATGTTCTACTGACTCAATGGTCAAAATAGGGTTGTCCCTAGCATTTACCAACCAAACTAGAGCTAATGACGCAGTCCATTTGGTGCCAAAATGAATGGTTTGGAAGTAATCCATTGGTGCAACTTTCAACTGACCCTCACTGCAAGTTTTGGTATCAAGCGAGACTGGCATGCCAAATTCAAAAAAAATTGAATCTCCCAAAATGGAGAGAGGTTATTGTAGGCCTTGGAAATGTCATCCTGTAGAATCTCACGGATCTCCAATACCTCTCACGGGGTTCGAGTTACAAGCCTCAAAATTTCGCTGTGCAATCGTGCTTAGTGCACCTTGGGAACACTTTGGTTCGACGTGGTCCGGAACGTTCTACTGACTCAATGGTCGAAATGAGGTTTTCCCTAGCATTTAATCACCCAATCAGAGCTAATGGTGTAGTCCATTTGGTGTCGAGACGAATGGTTTGGAAGTAATCCATTGGTGCAACTTTCAACTAACCCTCACTGCAAGTTTTGGCATCGAGCGAGACTAGCGTGCCAAATTCAAACAAATTTGAATCTCCCAGAATGGAGAGAGGTTATTGTTGACCTTGGAAATGTCATCCTGTAGCATCTCATGGATCTCTGATACCTACGGGGTTCGAGTTACAAGCCTTGAAAGTTCGCTGCCCAATCGTGCTTAGTGCACCTTGGGGACACTTTGGTCCAATGTGGTCCAGAATGTTCTGCTGACTCAGTGGTCAAAATGGGGTTGTGCCTAGCATTTACTCGCCCCACTGGAGCTAATGGCACAGTCCATTCGGTGCCAGGATGAATGGTTTGGAAGTAATCCATTGGTGCAACTTTCAACTAACCCTCACTGCAAGTTTTGGCATCAAGTGAGACTAGCATGCCAAATTTTAAAAAATTTGAATCTCCCAGAATGGAGAGAGGTTATTGTAGGCCTCAAAAATTTCATCCTGTAGCATCTCAAGGATCTCTAATACCTCTCACGAGGTCTGAGTTACAAGCCTCAAAAGTTTACTGCCCAATCATTTTTAGTGCACCTTGGGGACACTTTGGTACGACGTGGTCCAGAACATTTCGCTGACTCAGTGGTCGAAACAGGGTTGTCTCTAGCATTTACCCACCCAACCGAAGCTAATGACACTATCCATTCAGTGCTAGGATGAACGGTTTGGAAGTAATCCATTGGTGCAACTTTCAACTAACCCTCACTGCAAGTTTTGGCATCGAGCGAGACTGGTGTGCCAAATTCAAACAAATTTGAATCTCCCAGAATGGAGAGAGGTTATTGTAGGCCTTGAAAACATCATCTTGTAGCATCTCACATATCTATGATACCTCTCACGGGGTCTGAGTTACGAGCCTTGAAATTTCATTGCCCAATCATGCTTAGTGCACCTTGGGGACACTTTGGTCCGGCGTGGTCCAGAACGTTCTGTTGACTCAGTGGTCAAAATAGGGTTGTGCCTAGAATTTACCTACCCAACTAGAGCTAATGGTGTAGTCCATTTGATTCTGAGACGAGCGGTTTGGAAGTAAGCCATTGGTGCAACTTTCAACTGACCCTCACTGCAAGTTTTGGCATCGAGTGAGACTGGTGTGCCAAATTCAAAAAAACTTGAATCTCCCAAAATGGAGAGAGGTTATTGTAGGCCTTGAAAATTCCATCTTGTAGCATCTCACAGATCTTTGACACCTCTCACAAGGTCTGAGTTACGAGCCTTGAAAGTTCACTTCCCAATCGTGCTTAGTGCACCTTGGGGACACTTTGGTTCGGCGTGGTCCGGAATGTTCTGTTGACTCAGTGGTCAAAATGGGGTTGTCCCTAGTGTTTACCCATCCAATCAGAGCTAATGGCACAGTCCATTTGGTATCAAGATGAATGTTTTGGAAGTAATCCATTGGTACAACTTTCAACTGACCCTCACTGCAAGTTTTAGCATCAATCAAGATTGGCATGCCAAATTCAAACAAATTTGAATCTCCCAAAATAGAGAGAGTTTATTGTAGGCATCGGAAACATCGTCCTATAGCATCTCATAGATCTCTAATACCTCTCACGGGGTCCAAGTTACGAGCCTCGAAAGTTTGCTGCCCAATCATGCTTAGTGCACCTTGGGGACACTTTGGTCCGGCGTGGTCCAGAACATTCTGCTGACTCAGTGGTCGAAATGGGGTTGTGCCTAGCATTTACCTACCCAACTGGAGCTAATGGCGTAGTCAATTTGGTGCCGGGACGAACAGTTTGGAAGTAATCCATTGGTGTAACTTTCAACTGACCCTCACTGCAAGTTTTGGCATCGAGCGAGACTGGTGTGCCAAATTTAAACAAATTTGAATCTCCCAGAATGGAGAGAGGTTATTGTAGGCCTCAAAAACATCATCATGTAGCATCTCATGGATCTTTAATACCTCTCACGGGGTCTGAGTTACGAGCCTCGAAAGTTTTCTACCCAATTGTGCTCAGTGCACCTTGGAGACACTTTCGTCCGGCGTGGTCTGAAACGTTCTACTGACCCAATGATCGAAATGAGGTTGTTCCTAGCATTTTCCCACCCATCCAGAGCTAATGGCATAGTCCATTCGGTGCCAGGATGCAATCCTTGAACACTATCCCTTCACCCAAGGAATCATCATTTTACTTTGGACATATTTGACCAATTTTGACTCAATGACTCCAACTATTACATCATTTGACGATACAAATGTAATGGAATTAAGAAAATAGAAATGTAAGGATACAAAATTAAGATGATACAAATTATATAAGGATACAACATTCATAGTAAGGAAACACATTTTTTGCACTTTACATGGCATTAAGACAATACAAATGTGGGCTTTTAATATTTGCAAATCAACCCCATGTGCTCTTTTATATTTCAAATTTTGCATCAAATTTTTTATATACAAAATTTGGCATCTAAATATGCACATTACATTCGATTGTTGTTTTTATATACAAAATTTGGCATCTAAATATGCACATTACATTCGATTGTTGTTTTTATATACAAAATTTGGCATCTAACTATGCACATTACATTTGATTGTTGGTTTTATATACAAAATTTGGCATCTAAATATGCAAATTACACAACTATATATAAGTGTCCCTTTCGCTCCAATCCCTGCATTCAGAAGGCAGAAGAAAAGTTAATAGAGACTATAAGAAGTGCCATTTTGGCATCTAAATATGCAAATTATAGAACTATATTTTAACTTGAGTTGAACTTACCTACTGAAGTGTGCCTGAAGGGTCATCTCTATGCTTGAGAGTATTCAGTATTGCTTCATGATCAGCAGTACTAATAGTCCAAAGTTCCTTTGTCTTTAGTTTTTCTTGATGTTTCAACAACTTAACATTGGCTGCTATAACAACTTGTGAATACATGAGAATGGTTTTGTGCCTCTCATTGTCTTTAAACATAGGAATGTCATTATTTCTAATCATATATGTGCACAACCATGTTCCCGCAACAACATGTGATCCTGTTGGATATGTGATCATATCATCATCTGTCGTCGATTGTGCAAGTTTCTACGTTCCTCGTACACAACGTGCTAACCACTAATTTGATCTCTCATCATTCCCTTTTGGTGCAACCAATGAAAAAACATGTCCTGACTATAGAAGATTTGAAAGATGGTCATAGTCAACTGAACAGTCCATGTCATCATTTATTACATAAATTGTGAGAGATAAAGGAGTAAGATAATGTGGAACCAATGTATCGACCCACTCACTTGACTCACACTGATCCCAATCACACTGAAGACAACTCGGACAATAACAAGCCAACTCTCATGTCCAAATGGTCCATGTACTAGCATCTGAGCTTTGAAATGGATGCATTTTTTAAGAATCTTTCACAGTTTGACAATCCAACCTATCTCCTATTGTGCCCAACTCAACCAACCAAAATAATTTGTGCACCGCTGAATCAAGAGTCCCCCCCTGTGACAATCCTGAAGTAGACCAATCAACAATAGAATAGGCATCAATGAGTTCTGCACCTGAAATGATCAATTGCTCCTTAACTAGAGCTCTCTTTACACATGCACCTACTCCATCATGCTCCCCTTTTCCATGACCGACCTCGAAAAAACTCCAAATATGAGGTACACCTCTCTCTACATGCATTCTACATAACCAATAAAACATACAAGCATTTTTTAATTGACCTATGCAATTATCTGACCAAATGAGATGTCTATCCATAGCAATATTATTTTCCTACACCCACTCAAAATAATTCTCAAAGCAATGTTGGACAAACTCAGATGAGTGTGATCTATCATCGCTCATATAAAAATGGTACTCTTTGATTACCTTTTGGTCATCTTCTGTACTATCAAGGGAATGTCTATATGTTATGTGCACAAAAATAGAAACCTGAATAGAATTGTAATATTGAGCTTGCAGCTCATTTTGTGGCTGCAATGTATAGTTTTTTGCAAAGTCAACAACCGATATAATAGTGCTAATTGGGAAAGTGTCCTTACACATCCTGAATTGTCGATCCGACCACTGAGACTTGTGACTATGCCTTGCATACTTGTAAAAAAGATTCTTCCTAAAATCTAAAATAAAATCAACTACATTGCATTCTTTAGTAACCAACTCACATCTAGAGCCTTCACCTCCACTTTTTAATGTATATTTAATGGTTTCATATACTTTTTTGTGGACAATTGTCTTTCCAAAATCGTGTTCGCAGCCCTCATGAAAACATTCAACAAACTTCACTAGCCCACCACATTCTGAGCACTTGTCATTTAAGCAATATTTTCTATAAAAGAAACATCCATCTTCTCTAGGACATAAAAAATGATCTAGCAAGTCTCTTGATGATTTTGCAAGAGCACTTGCACCACACTCCTCCAACATATCACTACTATGAAAAATAGAATGAATGGATCGTAACAATTCATGGTGCATTGAAAACTCCACATGATATTTGTAACAACAAGTATTTCAAGTCTTAAGAGGCACACAAAAAAAAGGCTTCAGGGCTTCAAAATATCCTTGTGATATTTGCAATGTTGGATGTGTGTCACAAAATTTTTTGAACAACATTGTTTTACTCACCTCCAAATAATGTTCGGGATGCAATGTGTGGTCTCAAATGCCAATTCTCAACTTCAAGACATCCTTCACATTTGATGACACTCTTGAGTTAGATTGCCAAAATAGTTGAATTTGATCCTTCACAGTATCAGTAAACTTCTTATCACAACATGAAAGTCTCCCACCATAAGCCCATGTATCATTTTGAAGAGGATCATCAAGTCTTTCTCTTCTTGCAAGTGCTCTATCTAAAGTTTTACGATTTAGATTCAATTCAACACAAGTTTGTCTCATCAAACGAGCCTTTCTCAAATAATGACTTACCAAGGAGGTTGTAATAACCCTCCTAGAGGCTCTCTTATCTTTTTCCTTAGTAGTCTTTCCGATGGAATTGAGAGCACTAAAAAGATTTCTCACAATAATAGCATTCTTCTCCTTTTTCTTGTTCACACTAATCTTCAATTTGACTAGTATACGTCTCATCTTCTGCATCTTTAACAATTGCACAAACATTTGACATTTCTCAACCAACGTCTTGTGCCTAAAAAATTGATCAAAAAGTTTTGAAACCCACAACCGAACGGTTCTTTCTGATCTCTTGCTATCAAAATTGCTCATTATGTTCTCATCAATTTCAAGTAACCATTTAGTTCTTCTTGAAGGTCTCAATTTTGAAGTTTGTCTTTCTTCCTCCAAAGGGACTTCATTTCTCATATAATTTGGAGATGTGTAATGTTGATTTGGTTCTTCTGTGCCATTATCATTGTCAATTCCTTCATATTCAATCGGTGGATTGTCATTGACAATGTCCACACTTCCATTGGCCACATCTACATGTTCATTTTCAAAACCTACATTTTAATCTTCAAAACCTAAATTCTCATTTTCAAAACCTACATTTTCATCTTCAAATTCATGTTCTTCACTTGAAACCACATTCAAAGGTGGGTCTATGCCAACATCTTCATTCGTATTTAACTTACCTTGTCTCTTGTTCTAATGGGAAACCCTGTCCATTTCTTTATACACTTCAACATCTTCATTTGTGAGTCTCCTCTTTCGTTTATACTTTCGACGACTACTACTCCCCATACTTAGACCAAAAAGAACATGCAAATACCTTTGGTAATAGAGAAAATAACCCCAAAAAAAGATGAAATACCTTTGGTTATTGAGAAAATCACCCCAAAAAGTGGTTTTTTATCTTCTCCTTGCAGCTCAAATCCCATAATTTAGGAAAAACACATGACTCTCTAGAGGGACCTAGAGAATCTTTTTTTTTTTTTACACCAATAAACAAAATTGGATATCTGAAATTATCAGATATCTGATATTATAGGATATCTGATATGTCCCACAAAAATTTTGGCAAAATCTATCTCTCTCTCTCACCTTTCTCTCTCCTCTCTCCTCTCTCTCTCTCACCTACAAAGAGAGAGAGAGAGAGAGAGAGAGAGAGAGAGAGAGAGAGAGAAAGGTGAGAGAGAGAGGGGAGAGAGAGAGAGAGAGAGGAGAGAGGAGAGAAAGAGAGAAAGAGAGGAGAGAGAAAAAGGTAAGAGAGAGAGGGGGGAGAGAGAGAGAGAGGAGAGAGAGAGAGAGGAGAAAGGGAGAGGAGAGAAAGGGGTCATGAGGACCCCTAGGAAGTCCCCATGACCCTTTTTGACACATTTGAAAGCTCAAATGTGTCTGAAGGGGTCGTAGGACCCCTTAGGACACACTTGAGGGTTCTAATGTGTCGAAAGGGGTCATGAGGACTTCCTAGAGGTCCTAACGTGTGATAAGGTGTACTAGGACCCCTAGGAAGTCCTCATAACCCCTTTCGACACATTAGAACCCTCAAGTGTGTCCTCAGGGGTCCTATGACCCCTATGGACACACTTCAGTATTCAAATGTGTCAAAAGGGGTCATGGGGACTTCCTAGGTGTCCTAGTACGTCTTATCACATGTTAGGACCCCTAGGAAGTCCCCATGACCCCTTTTGACACATTGGATTGCTCAAGTGTGTCCTAAGGGGTCGTAGGACACACTTGAAGGCTCCAATGACCTCTTAGGACACACTCGAGCATTCCAATGTGTCAAAAGGGGTCATCGGACTTCCTAGGGGTCCTAACGTGTGATAAGGCATACTAGGACCCCTGGGAAGTCCACATGACCCCTTTTAACACATTGGAACCCTAAAGTGTGTCCTAAGGGGTCGTAAGACCCTAAGAGGACACACTTGAGGGTTCCAATGTGTTAAAAGGGGTCATGTGGACTTCCTAGGGGTCCTAACGCATGATAAGGCATACTAGGACCCCTAGGAAGTCTCTATGACACTTTTCGACACATTGGAACCCTCAAGTGTGTCCTAAGGGGTCCTACGATCCCTCCAGACACACTTAAGCATTCAAATGTGTCGAAAGGGGTCATGGGGAATTCTTGAGTGTCCTAGTGCACCTTATCATGTGTTAGGACCCCTAGGAAGTCCCCATGACCCCTTCCGACACATTTGAATGCTCAAGTGTGTCCTAAGGGGTCATAGGACCCCGTCAGACAAACTTGAGCATTCAAATGTGTTTAAAGGGGTCATGGGGACTTCATAGGTGTCCTAACATGTGATAAGGCATACTAGGAACCCTAGGAAGTCCCCATGACCTATTTTGACACATTTCAATGCTTAAGTGTGTCCTAAGAGGTCCTACAACTCCTTCAAACACACTTGAGCTTTCAAATGTGTCAAAAGGGGTCATGGGGACTTCCTATGGGTCCTAACATGTGATAAGCCATACGAGGACACCTAGGAAGTCCCCATGACCCCTTTAGACAAATTTGAATGTTCAAGTGTGTCCTAAGGGGTCGTAGGACCCCAGAAGACACACTTGAGGGTTCTAATGTGTTGAAAGGGGTCATGAGGACTTCCTAGGGGTCCTAGTACACCTTATCATGCATTAGGACCCCTAGAAAGTCCTCATGACCCCTTTCAAAACATTGGAACCCTCAATTGTGTCCTAAGGGGTCATACGACCCCTCCAGAAACACTTGAGCATTCAAATGTGTCGAAAGGGGTCATGGGGACTTCCTAGGTGTCCTAATACACCTAATCACACGTTATGACCCCTAGGAAGTCCCTATGACCCCTTTTGACACATCGGAATGCTCCAGTGTGTCCTAAGGGGTCGTAAGACACCTTAGGACACACTTGAGGGTTCCAATGTGTTGAAAGGGGTCATGAGGACTTCCTAGGGGTCCTAACGCATGATAAGGCATAATAGGACACTTAGGAAGTCACCATGACCCCTTTTGACACATTTGAATTCTCAAGTGTGTCTGAAGGAGTCGTAAGATCCCATAGGACACAATTGAGGGTTCTAATGTGTTGAAAGGGGTCATGAGGACTTCCTACGGGTCCTAACATGTGATAAGGCATAATAGGACCCCTAGGAAGTCCTCATGACCTATTTTGACACATTAGAACTCTAAGGTGTTCCTCATGGGTCCTACAACCCCTCCGAACACACTTGAGCATTCAAATGTGTCAAAAGGGGTCATGGGGACTTCCTAGGTGTTCTAATATGCCTTATCACATGTTAAGACCCCTAGGAAGTCCTCATGACCCCTTTCAACACATTGGAACCCTAAAGTGTGTCCTAAGGGGTCCTACGACCCCTTATGACACACTTGAGGGTTCCAGTGTGTCAAAAGAAGTCATGGGGACTTCCCAGGGGTCCTACTACACCTTATCACATGTTAGGACCCCTAGAAAGTCCTCTTGACCCCTTTCAACACATTAGAACCCTCAAGTGTGTCCTAAGGGGTCCTAAGACCCCTTTAGACACACTTAAGCTTTCAAATGTATGAAAAGGGGCCATGGGGACTTCCTAGGGGTCCTAACGTGTGATAAGGCATACTAGGACACCTAGGAAGTCCCCATGACCCCTTTTGGCACATTTGAATGCTCAAGTTTGTTCGGAGGGGTTGTAAGACCCCTAAGGACACACTTGAGGGTTCCAATGTGTTGAAAGGGGTCATGGGGACTTCCTAGGGGTCCTAGTACACCTTATCAAGTGTTAGGACCTCTAAGAAGTCCTCATGACCCCTTTCGACACATTGGAACCCTCAAGTGTGTCCTAAGGGGTCACAGGACCCCTTAGGACACACTTGAGGGTTCTAATGTGTTGAAAGGGGTCATGGGGATTTCCCAAGGGTTCTAGTATGCCTTATCACCCGTTAGGCCCCTAGGAAGTCCCTATGAACCCTTTTGACACATTGGAATGCTCAAGTGTGTCCTAAGGGGTCATTGGAACCCTCAAGTGTGTCCTACGACCCCTAAGCACAAACTTGAGCATTATAATATGTCAAAAGGGTCCATGGGGACTTCCTAGGGGTCCTAACGCATGATAATGCGTACTAGGACACTTAGGAAGTCCTCATGACCCCTTACAAAACATTTGAATGCTCAAGTGTGTTTGGAGGGGTCGTAGGACCCCTAGGGACACACTTGAGGGTTCTAATGTGTAGAAAGGGGTCATGAGGACTTCCTATGGGTCCTAGTACACCTTATCACATGTTAGGACCCCAAGGAAGTCCTCATGACTCCTTTTGACACATTGGAACCCTCAATTGTGTCCTAAGGGGTCCTACGACCCCTCTGGACAAACTTGAGAATTCAAATGTGTCGAAAGGGGTCATTGGGACTTCCTAGGTGTCTTAGTATGCCTTATCATGTGTTAGGACCCCTAAAAAGTCCCGATGACCCCTTTCGACACATTTGAATTCTCAAGTGTGTCCAAAGGGGTTATAGGACCCCTTAGGACACAATTGAGGGTTCTAATGTGTTGAAAAGGGTCATGAGGACTTCCTAGGAGTCCTAATGTGTGATAAGGCATACTAGGACACCTAGGAAGTCCCCATGACCTCTTTCGACACATTAGAACCCTCAAGTGTATCCTCAGGGTCCTACGACCCCTGCGGACACACTTGAGCTTTCAAATGTGTTGAAAGGGGTCATGTGGACTTCCTAGGTGTCCTAGTATGCCTTATCACATGTTAGGACCCCTAGGAATTCCCAATGACCCATTTTGACACATTGGAACCCTCAAATGTGTCCTGAGGGGTTGTAGGACCTGTTAGGACACACTTGAGGGTTTCAATGTGTCGAAAGGGATCATGGGGACTTCTCAAGGGTCCTAGTATGCCTTATCACGTTTTAGGACCCCTAGGAAGTCCTCATGACCCCTTTCGACACATTGGAACCCTCAAGTGTGTCCTAAGGGGTCCCTCAAGTGTGTCCTAAGGGGTCGTAGGACCCCTTAGGACACACTTGAGGGTTCCAATGTTTTGAAAGGAGTCATGAAGACTTCCTAGGACCCCTTAGGACACACTTGAGTGTTCTAATATGTCGAAAGGGGTCATGAGGACTTCCTAGGGGTCCTAGTACACCTTATCACATGTTAGGACCCCTAGGAAGTCCTCATGACCCCTTTCAACACATTAGAACCCTCAAGTGTGTCCTATGGGGACCTACAACCCCTTCAGACATACTTGAGCTTTCAAATGTGTCAAAAGGGGTCATAGGGAATTCCCAGGGGTCCTAACATGTGATAAGGCATACTAGGACACCTAGGAAGTCCCCATGACCCCTTTCATCACATTTGAATGCTCAAGTGTGTCCAAAGGGGTTGTATGACCACTAAGGACACACTTGAGGGTTCCAATGTGTCAAAAGGGGTCATGGGGACTTCCAAGGGGTCCTAGTACACCTTATTATGTGTTATGACCCCTAGGAAGTCCTCGACCCTTTTCAACACATTGGAACCCTCAAGTGTGTCCTAAGGGGTCCTACTACCCCTTCAGACATACGTGAGCTTTCAAATGTGCCAAAAGGGGTCATGGGGACTTCCTAGGGGTCCTAACACATGATAAGGTATACTAGGAAACCTAGGAAGTCCCCATGACCCTTTTCAACACATTTGAATTCTCAACTATGTCCAAAGGGGTCATAGGACCCCTAAGGACACACTTAAGGGTTCTAATGTGTCGAAAGGGGTCATGGGGACTTCCCAAGGGTCTTAGTATGCCTTATCACATGTTAGGACCCCTAGGAAGTCCTCATGACCTCTTTTGACACATTGGAACCCTCAAGTGTGTCCTAAGGGGTCCTACGACCCCTTGGGACACACTTGAGGGTTACAATGTGTTAAAAAGGGTCATGGGGACTTCCCAGGGGTCTGAGTATGCCTTATCATGCGTTAGGACCCCTAGGAAGTCCCCATGACCACTTTTGACACATTGGAATGCTAAAGTGCATCCTAAGGGGTCATTGGAAACCTCAAGTGTGTCTTATGACCCCTTAGGTCACACTTGAGCATTCCAATGTGTCAAAAGGGGCCATGGGAACTTCCTAAGGGTCCTAACATGTGATAAGGCATACTAGGACACCTAGGAAGTCCCCATGACCCCTTTCGACACATTTGAATGCTCAAGTGTGTCCGGAGGGGTTGTAGAACCCCTGAAGACACACTTGAGGGTTCTAATGTGTCGAAAGGTGTCATGAGGACTTCCTAGGGGTCCTAGTATGTCTTATCACGCGTTAGGACCCCTAGGAAGTCTTCATGACCCCTTTAGACACATTGGAACCCTCAATTGTGTCGTAAAAGGTCCTACGACCCGTTCGGACACACTTGAGCATTCAAATGTGTTAAAATGGGTCATGGGGACATCCTAGGTGTCCTAGTATGCCTTATCACGCATTAGGACCCCTAGGAAGTCTCCATGACCCCTTTTGACACATTCAAATGGTAAAGTGTGTCTTAAGGGGGCGTAGGACCCCTCAGGACACACTTGAGGGTTCCAATGTGTCCAAAGGGGTCATGGGAACTTCTTAGGGGTCCTAACGTGTGATAAGGCATACTAGGACACCTAGGAAGTTTCCATGACCCCTTTCAACACATTAGAACCCTCAAGTGTGTCCTAAGGGGTCCTACGACCCCTACAGACACTCTTGAGCATTCAAATGTGTCGAAAGGAGTCATGGGGACTTCCTAGGCGTCCTAGTACACCTTATCACATGTTAGGACCCCTAGGAAGTTCCCATGACCCCTTTCGACACATTGGAACATTCAAGTGTGTCCTAAGGGGTCGTAGAACCCCTTAGGACACACTTGAGTGTTCCAATGTGTTGAAAGGTGTCATGGGGATGTCCCAGGGATCATAGTACACCTTATCATGCATTAGGACCCCTAGAAAGTCTTCATGACCCCATTCAAGACTTTGGCACCCTCAAGTGTGTCCTAAGGGGTCCTACAACCCCTCTAGATACACTTGAGCTTTCAAATGTGTCAAAAGGGGTCATGGGTACTTCCTAGGTGTCCTAACACATGATAAGGCATACTAGGACACCTAGGAAGTCCCCCTTACCCCTTTCAAAACATTTGAATTCTCATGTGTGTCCAGAGGGGTCATAGGACCCCTCAGGACACACTTGAGGGTTCCAATGTGTTGAAAGGGGTCATGGGGACTTTCCAGGGGTCCTAGGATGCCTTATCACATGTTAGGACCCCTATGAAGTCCTCATGAACCCTTTGGACACATTGGAACCCTCAAGTGTGTCCTAAGGGGTCCTACGACCCCTTAGGACACACTTAAGGGTTGAAATGTTTCAAAAGGGGTCATGGGGACTTCCCAGGGGTCCTAGTACACTTTATTAGGTGTTAGGACCCCTAGGAAGTCCTCATGACCCTTTTAGACATATTAGAACCCTCAAGTGTGTCCTAAGGGGTCCTACAACCCTTTCAGACACACTTGATCTTTCAAATATGTCAAAAGGGGTCATGGGGACTTTTTACAGTTCGTAACACATGATAAGGTGTACTAGGACACCTAGGAAGTCCCCATGATCCCTTTCGACACATTTGAATGCTCAAGTGTGTTCAGAGGGGTTGTAGGACCCCTGAGAATAAACTTGAGTGTTCCAATGTATTGAAAGGGGTCATGGGGACTTCCCAGGGGTCCTAGTACACCTTATCACACGTTAGGACCCCTAGGAAGTCCGCATGACCCCTTTCGACACATTGGAACCCTCAAGTGTGTCCTAAGGTGTCCTACGACTCCTTAGGACACACTTGAAGGTTCTAATGTGTCAAAAGGGGTCATGGGGACTTCCTAGGTGTCCTAGTATGCCTTATCACATGTTAAGACCCCTAGGAAGTCCCCATGTCCCCTTTTGACACATTGGAACCCTCAAGTGTGTCCTTAGGGATCCTATGACCCCTTAGGACACACTTGAAGGTTTGAATGTGTCAAAAGGAGTCATGGGGACTTACCAAGGGTCCTAGTACACCTTATCATAGGTTAGGACCCCTATGAAGTCCCCATGACCCCTTTCGACACATTGGAACCCTCAAGTGTGTCCTAAGGAGTCCTATGACCCCTTAGGACACACTTGAGGGTTCCAATTTTTTGAAAGGGGTCATTGGGACTTCGTAGGGTTCCTAATGCATGATAAGGCCTACTAGGATATGTAAGAAGTCCCAATGACCCCTTTCGACACATTTGAATGCTCAAGTGTGTCCTGAGGGGTCGTAGGACCCCTAAAGACACACTTGAGGGTTCTAATGTGTAAATAGGGGTCATGGGACTTCCTAGGGGTCCTAGTACACCTTATCACATGTTAGGACCCCTAGGAAGTCCCCAGACCGCTTTTGACACATTGGAACCCTCAAGTGTGTCCTAAGGGGTCATGGGGACTTCCTAGGGGTCTTAACATGTGATAAGGTGTACTAGGACACCTGAGAAGTCCACATGAGCCCTTTTGACACATTAGAACCCTCAAGTGTGTCCTCAAGGGTCCTACGACCCCTGTAGACACACATGAGCATTCAAATGTGTCGAAAGGGTTCATGGGGACTTCCCAGGTGTCGTAGTATGCCTTTTCATGTGTTAGGACCCCTAGGAAGTCCTCATGACCCCTTTCGACACATTGGAACCCTCAACTATGTCCTAAGGGGTCGTACGACCTGTTAGGACATAGTTGAGGGTTCCAATGTGTCAAAAGGGGTCATGAGGACTTCCTCAGGGTCCTAGTATGTCTTATCATGTGTTAGGACTGCTAGGAAGTCCTCATGATCCCTTTCAACACATTGGAACCCTCAAGTGTTTCCTAAGGGATCCTACGACCCCTTAAGACACACTTGAGCTTTCAAATATGTCAAAAGGGGTCATGGGAACTTCCTTGGAGTCCTAACACGTGATAAGGCATACTAGGACATCTAAGAAGTCCCCATGACCCCTTTTGACAAATTTGAATGCTCAAGTGTGTCTGAAGGGGTCATAGAACCCCTTAGGAGACACTTGAGGGTTCCAATGTGTTGAAAGGGGTCATGGGGACTTCCTAGGGATCCTAGTACCCCTTATCATGCGTTAGGACCCCTAAGAAGTCCTCATGACCTCTCTCTCTCTCTCTCTCTCTCTCTCAAATCTAAAGCCTTCACCTCCACTTTTTAATGTATATTTAAAGGTTTCATATACCTTTTTGTGGACAATTTACCTTAAATGTTCTTACATCAATTTTTATGCCACTATTAGTTTCTAGAATAGATGATGAGCATACAGTGGTTCTACAACTGTGTGAAATTTCTTTTCGAGAGTTAAAAAATCAATTGATTGTATTCAATCGAGGGGAAGTCCATTGGCATCTACTTATTCAGTATAGTCAGACCACCGAAATTACAAGGAGTCTGTAGAAAAATCCTGTGCTAGATATTTTCAAGAGGATTTGGGTTGAAATTGTCTGTCCTCAAATCAATTGTGCATGTATTTTTTCGAAATCATTTTGTATATCAAATAATATAATACATACTAATATAAATATTTATATTATAATATTTATACTACGCTATTATTATTTAATATTAATATTTAAAATGAAATTAATATTAACATAACAAAAATATAATTTAATATGAAACTTGAATTAATATTAACATAAAAAGAATACAACTTAATTTATAAGACAATTAATAATACTATTAAAAAAATACATTTGTTATGAAACTTGAATTTGGGAAAAGCGGGGCAATTGAAATTTCAAAATAGGCAGGCTTTTTTGGATATCCGATTAGGCTTGGTATTTGCTTCGGCATTACCAAACGTGGGTGGTCAACCCTTTAGGCATGTTTCAGGAGATAGTTCTTGATACCAAGACTTCGACCATGTAGCTGACGACTATTTTTTCACCCAAAATTAATGAAACGAAAAGGGTTTCTTAAAGACATTATCAAATTTCCATCAATATAATTGCTATCAAATTTTGAGTTCAGTAAGTAATTATTACTTATTTTTCAATTGAGTTATCTTTAAAGTCGTAATTGACATATTGATTGAAAAACAACTATAACTTTCAAACCGTTTAACCTTTTTGAAATTTGAAACATGCGTCACATTCTATGCTTTGGCTACTATAAGAAAAAAAAAAGTTTTGAATTTGGTAAAATTTTGAATTAGTTAAGGTGGTCAGACATGAGTTTTTTTATTCTGAAAAAGTTGTAAGAGAAAATTCATAATTAATTATATATTTGACCAAAAATTACAAAAAAATATGCGTCACATCCAAGCATGAGTCTACTACTTATATCAAGAATCTTGGGAAAATATATTATCATTTGATTGTGATTAAGGTGGTCAGACATACACGTACTTTTTATCTTTTCCCTGAAATTTTCATAGTACTTGCATTGAAATCTAAAATTTTAAACAATTAGACAACAAAAATTTCAAACAAGGGCTAGTAGTTTAGAAACTACATTCAATTTCCTACAGATTCTACTCTTACAACTTTTTCATATAAGGTCCATAAGATGTTCAACCTTTTACGTCAAGTTGACTAACCCCTATTTTCTGATTTTTCATTGCCACTTAAGGCCATAGTTTGGTATACCATGATCCTGCACATACCCTCGGTATCACATACAGTAAACTATAATTTGACATTGAATAATTATTTTTGTAAATAAATAAAGAGGAATCTAACCTTTGGGCCAATTGGCATTCTAGCATGTGCATCTGTCAAGTTTATACAACATATAATTTGTGAACTTTTCTATACAAATGCAATATACAAAACATGTCATTGGAAAATTTCAAAATATACAAAGTTTAGAAAACCTTACATGAAAAACTTGTATTTCAATCTATCTGGTATCATTTTATATTTTTATTGGGTTATTTTTGATGGTGCATTTAGTAAATTGTATAGTATGTTGGTTTCTCTCTGGATTTAATGGCGTTAATGAGAAGCTGCAGGACTTTCATAACAAATTGAGGTGGAAATCAGAGTGAACTTTCAAAGAAAGAGGGAGGATAACTCTGAAATTTAATCTACCCTAGACAAAGTGGCAATGGATGTCAATATTATTTTAAATGATTATAAATTCAAGATAACCAAATTGGAGGATACTATCAACAATGTGAACATTAGGCAAGAAATAGTTGTAAATATTAGTCATTCTCCAATGATTGATATTATTGAAGGACTTAAAAGTCCTCAATGATAAAGTGAAGAATCTGAAGATGTTGACATTGATCAAAGGAGGATCTACTAGTGGAGGAAGCAATGTGTATATGTGAAAGGGTTTAACAAACAATTTGGGTACCCAAGATGTAGTTTAGGGAGGGATTAATGTTAGAATCATTCTCCAAGCATGAGAAAGACTACAAATGAAAGAAATGACCACTTCCATCTAAAACATTTTGAAAAAAATCTGCACATGGAAACAATGTTGCCTTGACATGATAGGAAAACTATTAAAAACTTTACTATGATGTCCACAAAAGAAGGAGAGCAACCATTGCACATACAAATATGAAAAAAATTCATTTCACAACCCTCACAATACACTGCATAGGACATTACTGTACAGAGAAAATGTGAAGGTGCATAGCATCGGTTTTTTTTGTTTTAGATGGACATGAACATCTATTCTTGACACAAGTACACACCCTGAGATTGAAACATGAAAAGAGGACGACCATAAAAATGTGTCTCATACTCACTTTCAATATGATAAACCTATCTCATATCAATATACACGACAGTATATTGGCATTCCCATCCTCACAAACTTACTTGCAGGAATCTCTTGTTTGAATACCAAGTATGGATTAATATAAAAACACAATGAACAAAGGTCACAGAATCCAAACATTAATCTTTCTCCATCACACATAGGTATATACTATGCTCACTAACATTTCCTCATTCAATAGACATGAAGCTGCCATTTTGAAAAAAACTCGTTGCACGAAACATGAGAAAACCCTAGCATTAGAATCTCCATAATGTTTTATGGTCATTAAAAATTCTTCAGCACAACATGTTCAATTTCATCTGACATTAATTGTTTTGGTTTCCAAGGTTGGAATGAGTGATGGGAAATTAGAAAAGGATTAAAATAAATGTTAAATGTTTGAATAAAGGTATTTTAACGATAGCTATGAGACCAACAATCTAAAGGACCTTCATCAACGTGGATCATATTTTAGTTGCTACTATTATGCCAAAAGACATGTACATTGAAATCTAAATGATTAGAGACCAAAATAATTTCATCTTTCTTTCAAAAGATGGGCAGAAAAATTTCTCAAGCAATCTATAAATGTTTTTGGTAAATATTTGTTTCTATTTTATGTATAAATCAAAAGTGTTGAAGTTGTATAGCAGTGTGAATTTGATGCAAAGAGCTGTTACCCGCACAAAACACACATACAAATCTAAAATATATAACATCAAGTTAAATGGAAATGAAGAATAAACTTATGTAAAAACCCTAACTCACCTATTAGTAGTGTAAAATAAATTGCTTGCTCCATATCTAGTCATAGAGATCTTAGAAAAACCCTAACTCGTTGTGCAGATGAATTCCTAGACAAGGTATAATCTTTAATAACTCGTTACCATTTCAGAAGAAAACACCTTCAAACATGGGCTTAAATGCATTTCCCCCTCGACAACTATTCCAAGACTGAAGTTTTGTCAAGACTCAGACAAGCACGCCATTAAAATAAAATCCCAACAACACAATATATATATAATAAACTATACATAACCATTTATTCAAAAAATTGTACATGATCTGCACAAGATTTACAAGTTTTACTAGAAATTTGCACTCTGGCTAATCATAATAAACATTTATAGATACTATTTTCATTATTTAGATACTGCAAAATGTTGGAATAGTTTCTTTTCTAGAAAAAAAATCATGCCACAATACAATAGGCTCTATTGATAGGAACTACATTATATTATACATGTTATATAGTCTTCCCACCCAAAATGCTCCAATGAGTGTCTGTAAACCCTAAAACCATCCCCTGTCTATTCGAAAAATAGTAAAATGAAGAATGGGTCTTACACATACCCGATGTAGAGTTGTGTAGCTCCTGAACCGTTAACTTTTTCCTATGGGTGGCCTCTACAACAAAAATTTCCCATCAATAAGCAACATTCAAGCATTCTAAAACAAAGCAATGATAAAAACAATCAAAAGAATGGGTCATGTATGGCACAAAGAAAATATTTGGATGGGCAGGTGAATGGAAATTGACGAGTGCCTTGCTAAAGAGTTGGTACTTATTCCAAGTATCAATCTCAATATGCCTACCTAAGCTACTAATGTCTATGCTATTGGAAGGTGTGGATCTGTATTCACACCTACAAGTCAATCAACCTGGATTCCATGATACAATAGAAAATAGCTGTAAAAACTACAAATAAGGGCATACACGATATGTGGATGAGCAAACAACAAATGGACCCAAAAAATTTATAAAATTTAATTTATCAAAAAGTGGAATTTGAATTGGTTTTCCAATTCCACCTTTTGAGGTGGAAGATTCATATGCTCATTTTGGGCCAAAATTAGAATTTAGAAAATCCCATTTCATATTCATTTTTAAAAACAAACTACAAATTTGGGAATTCTAATATTTGAATATCCCAATTCCAGATGAATTCCAATAACCAAATGGGCCCTCATTTCATGGATCCAATTCAAGTAATGCAAATGGAAGCAGAGTATTCATCTTAGATGAGAAAATTAGTCTCAAGTTTTCTTTTGGTCTTAGGACCACTTCTAACAATGCAACTAGACTAAATCACTAAAAGAGGGACTTCTAGGGGAGAGGGTCTGACATTGAAGTGGGACCTTATAGTGGGTATAGGAGTTTATTAAAATTGGTTCTTTAATAGAGAACTTATTTAACAATTATGTATTCAAGTGGAGTCTAAAAAGTAATTACATTCAAATTAAATAGTTCAAAAATTTATTTGTTTTATATTTCATTTTATTTATCCCAAAAAGGTGGTGATCATAAAAGTCTTATATGTTATAATTTTGGATATGTTTCTCACAAAACTAATATACACTCCACGTTGTTAAGATATGTAACTTATTTTGTATAAGGTTTTGTACATACATTTAGACAATATTCCCACCTACACATGTTGGTGTATCAATTATAATGTTCTATGATTAATAAAACAACTACTTTGTCAACATAAAACAAGCCCATCTTCCACATCATATAATCAAATACAAGCACTCGCGTGTCATAGAATTCCGTATATAAAATCACATTTAAACAAAAATCATGGTCATGTGTCACATTGATCAAACTCAAACACCCATCTACATCACTTCCTACTTTAATACTTTCATGCAACACAGTCGAAGGTGTAAGGCTCATTAATGAAGATGTCAAACAATGGCAACAAACAATAAACAATTAAAACCACACAAGCATTTAATTAATTCAATCAACTCTCAAGATTGATTGCGAAACATAATCTAATCCTACAAGCAACATAATCGGTGGTGGAAGGCTCACAAATCAAGATGAGGACATAAATTTAAGACTTCATACCAAAAAAACATTTATGACTTCATTAATATTAGTAATTCCTTTGGTGATGTGGAAAGGAATATCTTTGGTCAAGAGGACACCAATGATGATGATGTTAGGGAGGAAAAACATAAGGATGAGCATAAAGATCTAAAATATGATCCCCTAAATACATATTATGTTGAGATAGAGGACCTTTAGAATACGATAGCATTGATATGGCTCAAGAAAATTATGGGGAATGTAAAATTTGTGAGGAAAAAATTGATGAACATGTACAACACTATGAAATTATAACAAAATAGGTTTTAGAAATGGAGAGAGCTTTCACTAATCTTTCTAAAAACTAATGGTATCATGAAGAAGTCAACTATTGATATGGGTATTGGTTAGTCAAATCTAAAGAAGAAGAAGAAGAAGAAGAAGAAGAAGAAACAAACTTGAAGAAAACACTCATGCACTTATACTTTGTTGGGGGCACAATAGGGGGGGTGGGCGAACGGACATGGGTGGTGAATAAATATAAGACCAACTTTCCCAAATTTAATATTACCAATCTCAAAGCAAAGAACAAAGTATCCACACAATTAAGATCTAATAAATAAGAGAAGATACACACACAATTTTATGTTGAAACCCTTATGGGAGAAAATCATGGCAAAATATTTCTTTTATAAAGAAATTCTTACAAATTTGTAGGCACAAACCCATAGTAGACACCAATCCCCTCCATTGAGCTACAACTAAGCAAGAGACGTTGTAAGGACTACTTTTCTACAATCATGCCACATAAGCTTAAAATTTGAAATTATCTCAGTATCACATAATCAAGTCACTAAATCGAAAGGTAAATGCATTAAATTTAATCATATGCAAAGTTTCCAAAGAAATCATACATTAAACTCAAATACAAATTCAACCAACTTGTCAAATTAGATACATAATCAAAAGAAAGTACATCACAAGTACAATAGAGTAAGATGTAGGCCAACTTGTCAATACATCTTAAATACATCATATATGGAGTACATCAATTACAAATTATGAAATTCAATGTATGATACAAGTAGACCATAAGGTCAAATCATGAGTACATGAAATAGAAAATTTTAAGTGCAAATCCATATCTCCTTCAGCCATTGAACAACTTTCTACATGTTATGCTCGAGATGGGAGTGTGGTCTATGCACTTTTACCACCCAACCACAGATTGGTTAGCTCCCTCGGTGCTCAACTTGTCATGTTGAGTGTGTTGACCCTACCAAAGAAGCCTAGAAACTCAAAATTGGAGGATTGGATAGATCTGGTGCAACAGTATAACTATACTACATATCACCTATGACTATGCAGTAACTAAACATTGATGTGGTAGGAAAATGAAATAATAACTAGTATATACAATACAAATATGCAAAAGAGCTTCGACCAAAGAAATTTTAACCAATTTCTACTGGCAGGAGGGTATTCATAAAGAAGATATTCTCCTACCCTTCCCTGATTATCCATAATTGGCACCCTTCCGTATACTTTTCAAAATTCATAAAAAGGTATAAATAAAACAACACCCTTATTCTATGACTTCGATAATTACAAAAGCATAATTATGCTATTAGTGATATCAATTACTATGCTCATCTGTAATTCCCAAAAGTTGAGCAAAACACAACTACGAAAAAATTTCTAAAGTCCTAACGCTTAACTTCAGTTGAACACATAAAATCCACTAATTTTGGTTTAGTCCATGCATAACTAATAAGTTTAGTATCAAGTTAGGTGGTACAAGATTTCAGTTGACTAGACTTAACCCCAAACCACAAATAGGTCCAAAACTCTAATGTCGACTATAACTGTATAATTAGCCTTGAGTTTAACTGGTTAACTAGGGTTAACAAGATTTAAACGAGATTATGCCCCAAATCGGAATGTTCATACCTGGTTATAAGTTGATAGCAAAATCGATTAATGTCTAATGTACCCTCTTAGTTGAACATGGATCTAACAATTTAATTAATATATAACTCAATCTACAAGGGTTAAGTTGACCATATTATATCATAAAAATCAACTTAAATCAATCCCTAAAAGATAGGTTTAACCTAAATGATTTCAAGAAGTTAATTAAACTATACAACTTAATTAATTTAATTAAACCCAATTTATTACAAATTTATAACACTTCTAATTTAGATAATCTAACATAATAGATTTACTAACAATTGATAAAGATTTAAGAACCTGAATTAATAATCATCAATTGCTAGGTAATTTTGATATTACTAACTATATGATTGACTTGATCCGTAGTTAGATTTTTTTTTTTAAACCAATATAAAGTAATCTCTAATTACTTGATTAAATAACTAGTATAAAAACATTTTCCTTTAACTCACCAATAATAATTAATCAATTTAAATAATTTATCTATTATAACCTTCCTAGCCATAAGGTCTACAAACAAATTAAATTGATAAATCATGTAATTAGAATTTAAATATCAAAACAATCTAACTGATAACTATTAAGGAATTTCCTCTCACCTAGTCCGTATAGGCAACTAGGAAGGATATTAAATAACAATAAAAAAAAATCTAAATAAATACCATATTACGACTTTCAGAATAACTTTATTCTAAGTGTAAATGCAATTCAAACTTCTATTCAAATGATAATTATAGCTTTTGTATCCCTTTTATTTCTTTATGAATATATTGTGAATATACAACCTTGTAATTAAATTCTTTTGTAAGCAATTTGTTGAATACACTATGTTTGATTTCAATATGTTTCAACCAATGATTGTTTTGCATATATGTATAAGAAAATATTATGAGTCACATAAATGATAATTCGTGACTCATTAATGAGTCACGTCTTATCATTGACGTGACTCTTCATAACAAACAAATCGTTAATACAAAATGATATCACATAAGTCGATAATACTATTAGTGATAACATAACAGTTTTGATATTTAAACCGATACTAATTGGTATTCATTGTAAGTCGACAGTCATATATAAATTGGTGATCATCAATTATCATTAATGATAATCGATGGTTATCAATCTATCACTAATGATAATCGATGATCATTAATTCATTACTCATGATAATCGATAGTTCTAAGATGAGAATATTTATCATTAAAATATGTATATGGATATATATTAATGTATATATAATGATAGATATCATTGCTATATATATATATATATATATATACTCATTTATATATTTATCTTATCAACACTATCATATTTAACACTCCCTCTTAGCTAGGAAGATAAAGTATCTGATGCATCTCATTTCTCATAAGAATATATATACCACCTTACTTGTGAATGTAAAATGGTATGACATATCACTTAACATGTGATATGAGGAATCACCTAACAAGTGATACCAAGTTTTACATATCACCTAAATCGTGATATGAGGAATCATCTAACATGTGATACCAAGTTTTACGTATCACTTAACTCGTAATATGAAGGATATAATATGCTAGAGAACATCCCATTCTCCTTATATACCCCTATTATGGTTATGTGCACTAACATTGCATCACATAATGTCTACCATAATGAATCATGGCACATCCATGAATCAAGATGATATCAAGTCAACATGATATCAACATTACAAGATCATCACCTTATAATGTTAATTGCAAGTGTTCATTAAATGAAAAATCATCATTTTTTAGCAATGTACACAGGATGGGTGGGCCCATAAAGTCATACAGTTACACATATGACAAAAGAAGCTTACCCATTAAATATCTTTAATATATTAGTACAAATCAAAATTTTACATTTCAACCATACCAAAAAAATTCCTAAAGTGATCAAATTTCACCTTTGGGAGTGGTTTGGTAAGGATATCTATTGTTTGATCTCATGTACTAATATATTCCAACTGGATCACATTCATTTCTACCATGTCTCTCGCATAGTGGTAAGGAATCTCTATATGCTTAGATCTATCATCAAATATTGGATTCACTGATAGCTTGATGCAACTTTGGTTATCACAGTGTATGATAGTCAGTTTTAGTGGTTCATCGAATAATCCTACAATTAGTTTTCTGAGCCATACGGCTTCTCTAGCAGCCATTTGATGCTGTAATATATTTGGCCTTTGTAGAGCTTTGTGCTACTGACAATTTTTTTCTTCTAATCCACGATATCATATTCAATCCCTAAACTGAAGCAACACCCTGAGGTGCTCTTTTGATCGGTCACACTTCCAACCCAATCTCAGTCAGTGAATCCATGAAGATCTAAGGCAACATTTTCATATTTGAGTCCATAATTTAGAGTACCTTGAAGGTACCTCATTATATGCTTCACAACCACAAGATGTATTTCCTTAGGCTCACACATGAATTGGCTCAAAGCATTTACTTTTTAACAGATATTTGGTCTAGTGTTGACCAAATACATCAATGATCCAATCATCTATCTGTAGAGAGTGAGATTAGTTGACTGAGAAACTGTCATTTCTTCCTTCAACTTGTGAAGATTTTTCTCGATGGGTGATGACATCAGTCTATAGTTCATCATGCCAAATCTCTTTAATATATCAATGGTGTACTTTCCTTGGTTAGAATAATGCTATCTGATTTCTGCCAAACTTATAAGCTAAGGAAGTAGTGCAATAGTCCTAAGTCCTTCATGTCAAATTGTGAAGTTAGTTCCTTCTTGTGCTGATTAATGAGATGATCCTCTCTTGTAATCAACATATCATCAATATATAATATTAACATTAACATATCACCTTTTCTTTTCTTGAAGTAGAGGTTTGGGTTTGCATCATTTTTGGGAGAATCCTAATCTCATGAGGTAACTATCAATTCTCTCATACTAGGTTCCAGGAGCTTGCTTAAGTCTGTAAAGGGATTTCTTTAACTTACACACATGTTTTCTTGAATTATGGATCTCAAATCCTTTATTTTTCTCCAAGTAGACCTCTTGTTCAACAGTTCCATTTAAGGATGTGGGTCTTAATATCCATATGATGTACTTTATATCCTTTGGCAACTGCAATGGCTAGAACAGCTCTGACTGGAGTATATCGGGCAACTGGAGAAAAAATTTCTTCATAGTCAATTCCTTCTTTTTGTGAGAAACCTTTGGCTATGAACCTTGCTTTATACTTTTCTATATTGTCATCTGCAGCATGCTTGATCTTGAACAACCATTTGGAGGAGACCATTGATTTCTCTTTAGGTCTAGATACAATTTCCCATACATCATTCTTTAGGATGGACTGATATTCCTCTACCATGGCATCTTTCCATACTTGTTGAATAGCTTCTGAAACATTTTTAGGTTCTGACTTAGAGAGTTCACTCATTAGGGCTATGTAACTAGATAATCTTGTGGGTCTTTTACTCGCTCTAAAATTTTCCTAAAGGAGCTCCGTAGGACTTTTCTTCTTCTATTATCTTAGTTTCCCAAAGAGGTCTCTTCTTAGGATTTTTCAAGGATGTGCTTAATTCTTCATTTTCTTCTTCCTCGGGATACTCCATCTCAATCTCATGAGAAGTTTCCTTTTCTGGTTCTATGGGAGAAGTTTTTGATTTCTATCTCAACAGAGTTTCTAGCTCTTGTGAATACTATATCCTCCTCAAAAATGACATCTCTTCTTAGTTCAATCTATTTTTGACCAGGCACATGTACTTGGTAAGCTTTTGAGGTTTCACTGTAACCTACAAAAATACCCTTTCTTCATGAAGGTTCTAGTTTTGTTCTTTTCTCTTTGGGCACATGTATGTATACAGGACACCCAAATATCCTTAAGTGACCGATGTCTAATTTTGTACTAGTGAAAACTTCTTCAGGAGTTTTATTATCAATATGAGAGTGTGGACATATGTTTTGTATGTATAGTGCAGTATTAGAGGCTTTTGCCCAAAGAGAAGTTTCTATGTTTTGATCAATAAGCATTGCCTTGGTAGCTTCTACAATGGTTTTTTTTTCCTTTCAGAAACCCCATTTTGTTGTGGATTGTAAGGGATGGTGAGCTCCTTCTTAATCCCAGCATCTTTACAAAACTATTTAAACATATATAATGTATATTCCCTCCTGTCGTCTGTCCTTAAGGTTTTTATTTTTCTTCCAGAGGAGTTTTCAGTAAGGGATTTGAATTCCTTAAATATTTTAAGGATCCCCTTAGATTCTTTACATTTGAGGAAATAGATCCAGGTCTTCTTTGAGAAAATATCAAAAAATAGTACATAATATAGAAACCCTCCTAATGAAGGGACAAACATGGGCCCACACAAAATCTGAATGGACTAATTCTAATACATTATTTATTTGCTAGAACTATTCTGAAATAATCCCTTAGTGTTTTTACCTAAGGTACACCCCTTGCATGCCCCGAAGTGGTATTTTTTAAGTTTTGGTAATCTTGTGACTAATCTTTACATGGAAGATAGGGCTATAAAGTTAGGTGTCCTAATCTTCTATGCCATATTTCATTAAAGTTTGCAATTTCATAGATAAGGGCTAGATTTGGTTTTGTACATAATTCATATAAATAACCTTGTCTCTTACTTATGGTTTTTGCTTTCTTAATAGTATATTTCTTTGGCCATGCCAATACTTTACCATCATGAAGGTTACCTTGTATCCATTATCTTCAAGTGCAGATATGGAGACTAAATTTCTTTAGATACTTGGAACAAACAATACCCTGGTGAGTTGAATAGAGATGTCTGACTTCAATTTAATGGTTCAAGTTCCAACACCTTTCACTGGATGTGCAAAGTCATTTCCAATAGATACTTCCTCATCAGTTTCTTCCACCATGGAATCTAATAGTTCTCTGAATCTAGTAACATGTCTTGAGGAACCATGTCTATGACCCAGGTATTTTTATTAGAGACTTGATTTGAAAGTGTGGAGGTAGAATACAAAATTCTTGAATTCATGCTCTTCCTTAGCTTCTTTACCTTGGAAAATGAGGCTTGATGTTTTATGTATGGATAATTTACTACATAGTGTCCATACTGATCGCATCTGAAACATTGTACCCTTAGACATATCTTTCTTGGATTTACCATTCCCATGATTGTTTTTCCTTTTCTTGAAATGTTTCTTCTGTTCTTTCTTTTGGGAATTTACATTTAATGCATGAAGATCTTCATCAATGTTTTTCCTCTTGAGTCCTTTCTTTGCTAGTCTTGATTCTTCTTGGAGATAATCTGATCTTAGCCGGTCAAATTTTGGAAATTTAGACCTAGCACTGATGCCTGAAACAAATGTCTCCCAGGAGGTCAAGTAGACCATCTAAGAAAATTAATGATAATTCCTTACATTCTATCTTTTACTCAAGTGTTGACAATTGATCTCTTAGAGCGGGAGATTCTCATAAAGTATGAGTTGATTGATTCTCCTTTGTTCATACTTATATGGTTAATCTCTCTCTTTAGGGCTAAGGTCTTGCTGGCACTACTTATTTCATAAGTGTTTACAAGTGTTTTAAACATGTGATATGTCATTTTAGATTTTTTCAAGAGTGGTACAATATGATCTCTGACTCCCATCGATTATGATTTTCATGGCCTTATCATTTCCTTAAGTCCATGTAGTTTTCTCTGGATCATTCTCTGGTTTTGTCTTGTCTTGTTTTATGAATGACTCAACCTTATTTTCTTTTAGTATCATTAGTATTCTAAACTTCCATGATTAAAATTTGTTTCCTCCTTCAAGTCTATCCTCAAATCTGATAATGCTTGCCATGGAAATGTGATGAGCTATAAATTGTATTTAAATGTCTTAAGTTTGAAAGCTTCTTGGATCTTCTTATCTTGGCTCTGATACCATGTAAATGCAATTCAAACTTCTATTCAAATGATAATTATAGATTTTGTATCCCTTTTATTTCTTTATGAATATATCATGAATATACAACCTTCTATTTAAATTCTTTTGTATGCAGATTATTGAATACACTATGTGAATGATTTCAATATGTTTCAACCAACGATCATTTTGCATATATGTATAAGAAAATGTTATGAGTCACGTAAATGATAAGTTGTAACTCATTAATGAGTCACGTCTTATCATTGACGTGACTCTTCATAACAAACAAGTCATTGTTAATACAAATTGATATTGAATCGATATCACATAAGTCGATAATACTATCGGTGATAACATAACATTTTTTATATTTAAACTGATACTAATCGGTATTCATTGTAAGTCGACAGTCATATATAAATCGGTGATCATTGATTTATCCATTAATGATAATCAATAGTTATCAATCTATCACTAATGATAATCGATTTATCATCAATTCATTACTCATGATAATCAATAGTTCTAAGATGATAATATTTATCATTAAAATATGTATATGGATACATATTAATGTATATATAATGATAGATATCATATATATATATATATATATATATATATATATATATATATATATATATATATATATATATATATATATATATATATATATATATATATATATATATATATATATATATATATATATATATATATATATATATATATATATATATATATATCTTATCGATGCTATCATATTTAACACTAAGGACAAATCTAATAATTAAATTCA